>VWZU01001543.1:5383-37904 GCA_013397095.1 Sterrhoptilus dennistouni
AAAAAAAAAAAAAAAAAAACCAGGAAATAATCTAGTGAGGTATGAAAACATCCATTAAATTATGTCTTTCCTCTGACCCTCAGAGCTTCCCAAATTTTTGCTACATGCTGTGGATAAATGGCTGCCTAAGAGTCCCAGTGTGGTCTTGACATCAGCACTGCCCCACACAATCACTAAATCCAACTCAAATTTCTGACTTAATGGACATGATTTTAGCACACTGCAATATATCTCCAATAATAATGTTATTATTAACACAAATAACATTAATCAAAGCTCCTTCAAGAATGTTTCAGTGCTCCACATAGGAATTACCAAATTTAGGAAAGATTACCCTCAGATCTGGTGTAAATTACAAAACTTTCATTTAAAAAAAAGCCACTTCCCTTAAATGGAAACTTTTCCAACAGGAGCAGTCATTTATATTCATGGCAGGAACCTGCAGCAATATGACAATAACTCCAAAGTTTACATTACGGATTCAGAACTGGAGATCAAATGCCTGCAGCATCCCTTCCACTGGTTCCAGGTTATCATCCCAGGTGCATTTGTGGAGAAAAACAGAGACAACAACATCCTCAGAAAAGAAATCAGGTGTATGTTGTCATGTATTTATAATTGTGATAATTCTCATTCCTTCCAGGGCATTAAAAATGAACTTTCTAGATCTTTTTGTTGCTGTTGTTGAATAATTTTGAATTGCATTTTCTCTGTAGACTCTAGGCTTACTTAAAATCTTTTTTTAGTCCTATGTTTGAAGAAATACACATATTTTTGGCAAAATCCTAGCAGGCATATACAGGAAAAGGATCAAGGTGACACAGGCTGGTTGGTGCTCAAAAAAAGATTATTATATTCATTTTTTTCATTACTGGAGCTCACAGACTGCATCTATTGTTCTAATCCATTATAAAATGGGAAAAATACCCACATAAAGGAAATACCAACCTCTGTTAAATGGGTTCAGTCATTATTTCTAAGATTGGGGTTTTTTCTATCTTTATTCTGAGCTGCTTCAATCTTCCTTTCAATAAATATGTTACTTTTTTTAATCTCAAATATCAATGACTGCAACCGTTGGTTCATTTTATAATAATTGCTGATTCTTGAGTAAAAAAATATTAGAATCACATGAAACATAACCTCTGCAATAAGAATTTGAATAAAGGAGACTATTTCACAATAAATTCTACTGAATCCTCCAACTTCTGGACTTTTTTCCTTAAGTGCCACCACTTCTTTGTACAATAGGTCAAATCACTGGGGATGAAGCCTTTGTGCTTTTTTAATTAATTTCCTCATTTATCTTGAAGATCTCCTAGATTTACTGAAGCAATCTACAAGAGTGTTATTTTAATAAAATTGCTGTCACTATTTCTCTGCCCAGAGTTTCTAACTGAGAATATTGAACAACCTACTGAGGATTTACAAGTTTAAAACAAATTGGTCGCTGTTTGCAGCCGTTCCAGAATGTTGACACTCACCAACCAGACACATTTCCTAGTCCAAAATTTATCACTATTCCAATTTTTTTTGTTTGTGATAGCTACAGAATATTTTACCATGTTTATCCTAGAAAACATGTTAGAGGTATTTTTAATTTATATATATATATATATATATAAAGTAGATCTATTTTCATGTGCAATTTGCTTATAGACACAGGCTGTGGAATTGACCTTAAATATCTCTCTTTGTTTACTAATTATATAGTAAACATTCACATTATTAACTTATTTAATTAATTAGGTTTTGATGATCCCTTTATTTCCCTGCGATGAAAGCTGTAGATCTTCCAGAGCGACACAAATTTCTTCCCTGAGAGAAGAGTTGCCCCATTTTACCCCTGCTGAAGCACTGGCCAGTGGATCCCAGCAGTGCTGCAATTCCAGCCCAGACAAACCTCTCATCCTGCAAAAATCTGGGAGATGATGAAGCTGACGAAGCTCATAAAAAAAAAAAAAGTCTTGCACTTCATAATGTCAAAAAGTGGATTAATAAAATTAATACACCTGCAGTTTTACCACATTACCAGTCGTGTCCATCAGTGCTGCAAACCCTGGCGCAGTTTGGGCATTCCCCAGAGAGAGAACTTTAATGTGATTTTAATGAGACTGTGGGACTCGAGTTGAAATACGTTTTTGTTTCTCATTTAGACACCTTACCTTTTAACACTCCATCACTATTCATTAAGCTTAAACTGCGTTTTTAACCTCTACTCAAAGCCAGGCTTTAAGGTGAGGTGGTTTCTGGAGAGCCCTCAGGCAAGAACAGCAAGTCCCCTAAACTGCAAAATTCCTGCCAAACAAACCTGCCCAAAAAGGAAGAATATCAAGGAAATCTTGACATGAAAAAAAGTAACATTTACTTCTTTCTTCCTTTTTTTTTCTTTTTTCTTTTTTTTTTTTTTTCAGGTAAGGTTCTTTTTTCTAGCAGTTATTTTTTGTCATTACAGTGAGCTACGCTAGGAAAGGCACAATCCCACAGAAAAAAAATAAAATTACTCCAGAAGTCCATAGATTTCCATCTGTCATGGATGAGTTAATCAGTGCAGAGCCCTAGAGGAAAGTCAGGTACTTTAGGCCACGTTTAAAGCCTAAAGAGAAAATTGGTGTTGACCCTGGATCCTGCTGGGAATAAATGGGTAACTGGAATCAGTATCTTTATTTTCTGTGCCCTTCCTTGTGATGAGCACAGGGAATCCAGCTGGAGCTGAGGATGGCTGGATCAGGCATCAGGCTCAGGACAGGGAAAAGAGAAATAAATCCAGCTAAGGGAAACAGATTTACCATCATTCCTGAAGCACCTCTTCTTCCAGCAGGCAGGAGCCGAGCAAAGTTCAAACTTCTCATTGAATGTGGTTTAATTAACACAAAGTAATTTAATTAATCCGAACACGATGTTTATATTTATTGTTCTATTTTTAAAGGCAGAGGCTGTGAGCGCTAAATTAAACAAATGCAAGTTTCTTTGTTCAGACTGACAATGGAGCATAACAAGTGAAAGGAACACACTCTACATCCTAAGCAGCCGTGCCTTCATTTAAAAATAGAGGTAGAATGCCATCTACTTGTTATTTCCCTATATTGCTGGCTGAGGGAAAAGAAGAGCTCCCACCCTTGGGTTGCTGCAGTTTTTAAATCCATCATCAGTGTCCAGAATCCATGGGAGAGAAGCAGCCAACAAATTATTAGCATGCACCCGACACGTCCAATGCATCAGTTACACAACACAGCCCCGCTCCCCCTCTTCCAAACCCTGGAAATCATTCCAGCCTCTGAAGTGAGAGACACCCTCTGATGCTCGTTTGTGCTTTAGGATCCACATCCTTGGCCAGGAATTTGCAATGCTGAAGGTGTGGGAGTGACGTCTCAGTTCTGCTCACCTGTCACCCTGGGGGTGGCTCCAGGAGAACAGCTCAGTCCCCAGATGTGCAGGCGTGGAGTCCCTTGTGCCCTTAAAGGAATTTCCAACTGCCTTGCCATGGAAAAGTGAAGATTACTCCTCCTAGTTATAACAAAAAGGTTTCTGCCCTATGGATCCTTGCAGACATTGTGCAAACTTCTCTTTGGGTTTGACAAGTCCATCACATCCTCCATGGTATCCCCTTTCCCTGTTTCCCCATTTGTTATGGGGCCTGGTGTCCTATTCCTCTCTTCCCCATGGTCATTTTCCCCCTGCCCTGCTCCCTTTTGTACCACCCACGAACCTCAGACGCTGTATAACTGAGAAACACCACATGGTTCCCCTCTTTGGCTCTGGATTCACCTTCGGCACATGGAATAAACACTTGCTGGAATTGCTCTGGGGCTGGGAGCCCTCTGTCTCTCTGCTGAGCCAGCTTTGTAATGTGTGTGGATGTGTGAGCTGGAATTGCTCCCTGAATTCTTCTCAAGCAGTTTCTCTACTGGAGTGGCTGACTGGGATCTAGAAAGGCCTTAGCTACACTCCAAAAAAGACACACTGTTACATGCAGGGTGATTTTGTCACCAGCTGGACAGGGCAGCAGGGCTGTTATCCAAGTGCAGACACACAGAGTTTGTTATCCAAGTGCAGACACACAGTTATCGTTCCTCTTGTTGTTGGAGTCAAATCTCAGGGTCAAATCTCACCATGGCCACCAGGAAAATCCACAACACGCCCATATAAACCCATAAACTCAAAGGGTGATGCTGAAGGAGTGGAAATGTCCCTGCCCATGGCAGGGGTTGGAACTGGATGGGCTTTAAGGTCCTTCAAACTCAAACCAAAATTCTGTGACTCCATAACACCCGCGAGTTTGGATTATCAAAATCCCCATCAGTTTTCTCCCAACTTTCTTTGCACCTCATCACCTCCTCGTCTGCAGCTCATTTTGTTTTACTAACAGGCTACCATGCCTTTCAATGGAGAAGTCTCTTTCCTGAAACTAAAAATCTCTGGTGTACCTAAAAAAGAAAAAAAAAAAAAAAAAAAGGAAAAAAAAAAAAAAAAAACTGTTGTCTTTTTTTATTCCTTCCCTTGCAAAGGAGCCATCTGTGGAATAAAAGTCTTGGAAATAAGATCTATAATTGCTGTGTATTGAGTTAAGTTGCCATATCACCAGCTTTTCAGCAGTCCTCTCTCAAGTGCTAGTAGCTCTTTCACAAATATTTATTTGGGAGCTTTATAAACCTTTTAGAAGCCTTAACCATACCCAAGGGGCTAAACAAGCAAGTCCCCCGTGAGAATTCCCCTGCTTTACAAAAAGGGAGAGAGCAGCTCTAAACCTGTGAATCATAAATATTATTATCTGTCTTATTGTATTTGCTTTCTGGCTTTTGATCCCACAAGGGATGAAGGCTGCCACAGTCACTCTGAAGCCAAAATGACTAAAAATGGGCTTCAGTATAAAATAAAACTGTTTCATGGCTGTATTCATGGGGCTCTGCAGGCTGATGCTGTGAGAAAACAGCCAATAGCACACAGGATATGGTTAAATAAGGTAGCAGTAATAGTTCTGTTCCTTAAGTGCTGCATATAAAAAGGTATTCTGAGATTTGAAAAGTATTTCAGAGATATCTGATGAAATGCCAAGAAATTTTTTTCCAATCTCCTTTTTTTTGGATATAGATCCAAAGAAGGGAGAATACAAGTGTAATACAAAATATCCATTATTTAGTTCCACTCTATTTACAGAAGCCACTCGATCTTACACTCCTAAAGATATTATGGAATTGATCGGAATCACAATTAATGTAGTAATACACAGACACTTAGGGATGGTACAAAGCAGGCACCATTCCAGCTCCAGACATGAAAATACAGAATTCCTAAAGATGTTGGCTTGGCTGCAACTTGTGCTCCCTCTCCTGCCTACTTTGAGAACCTTAGAGCATTCTCCTTCATGTTTTAGTTTATATAACTGAGCAAAATGATAATATACATAATATACAATATACATAACATACAATATACATAATATACTCATTCTCCATGTTCAAGATGACTTTGACAAACTTTTCCAAAGCTTCTGGTCCTGTTGAGAGGTATCATTACTTGCAATAAAATCTCCATCACCACATTCCCAGTGTTTACATTTATGCTTACCAAAAGAGAAGCCCTGAGATGAGGCGTGATGGAGAAGAAGAGATAAAATCCTCCAAGGAACTGAGCTTAGATTAGTTGTTTCAATAATACACTGGGGGTCTCCTTGTGCCTTTGGCTATTTCCTCCTCATCCTACTGTAAGAAAAATCCTGCTGGGAAAAGCCAGTGTCCATAAAAGAGACAGAGAATCCTGCAGCTTTATTTGAACAAGGGGAAGAGAGAGGCCACTGGGCTTTCAAGGGGTTGTTTTTGAGGTTTTGGAGGGTGCAACCTCCTTTTATCCCAAACTCTGGCTGCATGTTGCCCTCCTCCTTTCCCCACTCTGAGGTACCAGGGAGGTGCCCCAGATCCCCCCTGAACCCGGCATTTTACCCCAAAGTCCAAAGGTTCAGCCCTGTGCAGCCCCTCATCTGTGTCAGGAGCGGTGTCTGCGCTCTATGAGGAACCTGCTGCTTGAAATGAACCCCAAAGTTCAGAAACTGCCCCTTGTCTGGGTCAGGAGTCAGAGTGTCTGGGCTCTGCTGTCCAAAGTCAGAGAAGACATTAATAACTCATTTTAAATCCATTAACACCCATCCCCTCACCCGTGGAATTGTTTGTGAAGACATCAGCACACGTCCTCCCTCTCACCATCCACTCCTGAGAACTGAACCTCCTCCAGAGGTTGGAGGATGATGGAACCGTTTGAACGAATGCAAAAGGTGGGGAAGGATGACAAGCCATCCTTCAAAGGATGACAAGCCACCCTTCAGGAGCTGTTCCTGCACAATTCCCAGTCAGAAATCAGCAGCCTGAACAAGCCACATCTCCAGAATTCTGTCCCCCAGCACACCTGGGACAACGAGGGCGTTTCTGAATCTGTAGGACACTCAAACTCCAAGAGAGCCATTCCAGCCTATCCCAGTGTGAAGCACAATCTGACAGGAAGAAAACCTCAAAAAGACCTTTTTGTTCCAATATTTAAGAGGGCTACAAAGATGGAAATTCCCTTTTTACAGAGAGCCACATGGAAAAGAGGACGGGCAATGGGTACAAATTCTTCCTGAGGAGATTCCAGTTGGACACAAAAGGAATTTTTCTCACAATGGGAACTATCAGCCACTGGAATAATCTCCCCAGGAAAGTGGGGGATTCTACAACACTGGAAACTTTTAAGATCCAGCTCTACAAGGTGCTGGCCCATCTTGTCTAAACTGTGTTTTGGCCAAAAAAATGCTGGATCCAACCTGGAATTCTGTGATCCCATGGATGGTTGTCAAAGGCACATCAACTCTGACTGGGCCACAACACCAATGAGTTTTAGTCATTTTTATATAAGAAGTCTGTGTGAGTGCATTTAAGCAAGAAACTCTCTGTGCACTTTGTGCATGCAAAATGGGAGCATCTTTAATTTCTGCAGTTCCACCTAAGTAGGTTAGGTCGGGTCAGTACAAGCAATTAATATAAATGAACAAGAAGTTCATAAAAGCAATTTAACTTGAATTAACAATTCATCTATTCCCAGACTTGACTACAGCAAAGAGGCTGCTACTTTTACCTATTCATATTTTTATTTATGTAGCAGCCACATGGTAGAAGATGGACGCATGCAAGGATAAATCTGTAGAGATAATTTCAGAATCAATGTCACAAAGAGTTCATAATGCAAATAAACATAAAAATATGTCAGGAAAACTTGTATATTGTTTTCTTTTTCCAAATGAAGCTCTGTGGTCCTCAGTCATGAGCTAGCACTATTCTACGTAATCTATCTCGTATTCTAAATATTATTATTATTGATAATAATGATAATGATGCATATTATATAAGGAAAATAATTATATGTAATATAATATAATGTAATTAATAATATAATATAATATCATTATTATATATGCGCAATATATAAATAAAATAATGGGGGGGTTTTGCATTATATTCTGCCTATATGTACATCTATCATATATTATCTATATAAACTGTATGTGTGAATATTACAATATACAATTATATGTGCAATGTTCATTAAAGATTTTAACTCCTTGCCTTAGCCTTTCTTTTTGAGATACCCCTTTTGGAGCTGTGCTATGTAAATGGAATGAAATCACATAAAAAGCAGTGGAAAGTCCAGAAATCTGCACCTGGTCATTTCCGTTCAAAAGCTGATACAACAAAACTCCATACCCAGGGATGAATATCTCTTACAATTGCTATGGAAACTGGACTCTTGATCTATTTTGACACATTTGTCTTATTTTGCCTGTGATTTTTGAAGGAGAAACCTGCTGTCACAAAATACCAGATGGGAGAAATAAACGACTGGAGACAGGTGGTGGCCACGGACTGGACATGAGGAACTGGGATGGAAAATCCACCTGGGCCCTGTGGACATGGGCCATGATCCATCAGGAAAGCAAACACACAAAAAAAAGGAAGTTCTGGACATGATCGAGGGAGGAGGAGAGGCTTTCTCCAAGCTTCCAGAAATTATTGCACAAAATTGTTTTTTGTCTTTGCTGATCCTTACCGCCAACGCCTGGCACACAGTGATGGTGCCTCCATGCAAACTTGCTGTGCACTCCATGAAATTTTGCTAAATCTAAATGGAAACACTCTTTTCCAGGCAGCCCCAGGGCAGGATAAGAGTTTTGGTAGGATGAAATGTTCATGTTTTTTTTTTCTTTGGAGGTTACTGAGGCAACCAGTGAAATCAGAGTGGAGCCTGACCCAGCAGAGAGCTCTCCACACCCATCCCCAGCAGCAGGAGCTGCTCCTGCTGGATCTGCCTCCAAAAGGTGCCCACAACACCCAGCAGTCAGCGCTGCTCTTTACAGCCTGCAAGTACTTTGCAAACACTCATTAATTAGTCTCCCAACTCCTCCTGAAGGCAGGCAATTAACCAGATTTTATTTTAAAAGCCCTGCGATGTGGAGAGGTTAAGTGACTCGCTGGGAAAGAGGGAAGCTGCTGGGATTCAGCCTTGGCTCAGCGTTTCATGGTCAAGCAAATATTTCTCTGCTGTCGTGTCCACAAGGTCCCTCTTTGTGGTCATCTCCTTTATTTCACTGAGCTCTTCCTTTCCAGCCAGCAGCTCCCCAGTAGTTTAAAAGCACATAAAAGACTGGATCCAGCACTAAAAAGTGACTGCAATTGCATCCAGTTGCTGAGGAGGAAATTGGATCTGCTGGCAGATACTGGGCACAGAGTATTTCAGCCTTGGTTTAAGGTGTATCACTGGGGTATTAATCAGCAGTGGCTAAAGCCATAACCTGGAGCCATTAACACTAAAATTAATCACTGGACTATCACCCAGGGAAGGTTGGTGTGTTTGATTACAACTGGTTTGGCTGAAACTTGCTGAAACTGAGGTATTTTCTGTAATATTTTGGAACCAAAAAAAACCCCAACCCCAAACCCCCCTATTTCCTCAAAAGATTCCATTTCACTGGAAAAAGTACAAACAGAATCTTTAGAGAAACCATTAAAACCAGACATTATCATCTGAGTTAGCCCAGTGGTCCTGCATGTTAATCTACAAACTTGCAATGATCTTGATTTTTTTTCACTAAGGATGGATGAATCCCAGACTTTTTTCCAAAGGGTTTTAAGCCTCAGCTATAGTTTAGATGAGATCTCTCCTTCCAGTGCAGCCAGGAAGGATCTTCATGTACCTCTTTGACTGAGAAACCACCACATTCCATCTTGGTGATCAGAGTCAGACACAACCTGGGGCGAAAAGACAAAACACCTCAGATGGGAAAGGGTGTAGTTTTCCCTTTCCAGTCCCAAAAATCGAGGTTTAACATGAATCCTCAAGGCAGCAGTTGGGAGTGCTTTGGTAGAAGACATGGAAACCCTCAATTTCCAACTTCCTCTCTTGTGTCGAAGGACACTCAGACAATTTCCACTTATTGAAAAGCTGAAGAAATTTTCCTCCTTGATTTTTTTATTTGTTTGTTTCCTGCCTCCCTTCCCTGCAATTCAGTGTCTGGGGAGGTCACCAGCTGAACTCTGGATTGATGCCACCTGATGTCACTGGACACAGCCAAACCAGCCAACATCACCATAAATAGGAACTGCACTTTAATTGGATGGATTACTCTTTATTTCAATAAACATAATAATTACTGTGTTTGGCCTCTGTACAGGGCATTGATTGGGATAAGGAACAGAGCTGGCTCAAGTGGTCACTATTTTTTATGGACTGAGATCAGTCTTTCCTACAAATAAAGCTCTGAGTGGCTCCCAAAGCTGTCCAAGCAAGTCAAGAGATGTCAGCCCTCACACCCAGCAACAAGTGATAGAATTTTGCTATAAAACCAAAACAGGTGGTGTTGGGGTCAAAATTAAACTCTTTTTTGTTTGTTTGTTTGTTTGTTTGTTTTAATTTGACTTGTATTTATTTGTATTTTTAGTAATCAAAATTTAGAAGTCACTGTTCCAGCTCAAACCATTCTGTTTCTTTACCTTGATTATTCCCCCTCTTCCATTTCCCTCCATATAAAAACTGCCCTGCTCCATCTGCCTTCCACAGGTAGCAAATCATATTTCCTCCTCATACATAGACCTCCTACTATTCTTCCAAATGCTTTAAGTGAGATAAAATAAACCTTACTGTAAATTCCTTTTCCAATCTGGACCTTCCATCTTCTGTGGAGAAGTTCTCCCTCTCCTGCAGTGACAACCGAGCAAATTCTCCACCTCCCTCATCTGTGAAGACAGATACTTCAAGCTTTGGCACTCTGCTTCTGCTTGACATTCTTTCCTCTTCCTTTTATTTTTTGTACCAAAAGCCAGGACAGAATTCACTGTGGTACTGCAGGGAAAAAAAAAAAAATATGGTAACAAGAGTGCAGGAAATCCGTTCAATAAATTGTCATGTTTCTGCAACACTTGTTTTCCTGAGGGCTTCCAGAATTGCCCATTCCATTGGCACTTCAAAGTCGTGTTGCCCATCATAATATCCTTGTTATCATCCTCTGAGTGCTGCCTTTTCCTCATCTCAGTGGTTCTGCAGCAGGGAAGGGTTATAAATGTCCCCTGCACTGTGGATTTAATTCTTCCCTCAAACGCAGCATTAACTTCCCGATCACAGTGAAATTTTCTTTCCCCCTTCTCTTTTGGGATTGCAACAACTGTGTCTGCACAATTCTGTCTGTAAATACAGCTCTCCTAGGGGAAAATTCCCATTCCCATGGATCCTGCCTCAGCCTTGGAACAGTCTGGGGGGTCCTGAAATCATCCTGCTGAAATCCAGGGGCAAAACCAACGGTAATTTCTGCTGTTATTCTCACTCCATCAGCATCCCAACAACCACACGCGACCCAATGTCCTCCTCATGCCTCTGCATCCCTTTGGAAGCTTCTCAGCAGAAGACATGCACTGATTTCTATAAATATGCTAATACATCATCCAGCCAGGCACTGAGGAATCCTACAGCCCTTTGCCAGGAGGGAAATAGAGATCTTGGAAAGGATTTGGGCGTTTTGTCTCCAAATGCAGAGACTATATGGACAAAAGATCCTTCTTTTACAGACTTCAGTGACTGGGTGAACCAGCTGGGGAATGTCTGAACAAAAAGGTTTGCCCAGTAAACACTAAAAGGTAGAATAAACAGAAAACAAACTCTCTTGAAATAACCCTACAATCAAGCCAGAGATGGAAACAATTATTTGATAAGAATTACGAGTTTGAGTCATTACCAAAGATAGAGTCCTCTACAACAATCTAATAAACCTAACATTATTCCTGCTATTTAATAGCCTAACCTCTTTTTGGGGAATATAAATTATTCAATGTTTAAGTGCCTTGTAATTTGATTTAGACGACAAATGGAAGAAAATACTTTAATTGTGAAATATATTTTGTATGCACCACACAGAGACACCAGCCACCTCCCTGAAACAGGCTCTCAGGAGAGCTGCATGGCTCAGAAGTTTGCTAATGGGATGTGGCGTCCTTCATCATTAAAATCATGAGGGGAATCCAGAACATGCTGGAAGCAACTGGAAATGGTTTCTCAATATGGCCAGAAATTCAAACCAGAGGTAATTTTAGCTCCCTTCATCTTCTCCCTCCTTTTTTTTTTGTTCAGGAACATCTGGAATGGGTGAAAGTGGAAAATTTTCAGCCCTTCAGGACATTTTTTCAAGGTTCGCCTTTCTCCTGGAATTGTTCCTTCACCCTTGGCCAACCTTCACACCATTCCCAGCCTATCATTGGTCACTCCCTGATGGATCTGACACAAGAATTGTGCCCAGCTGCTGGACATGCCATGAATGGTCAGTATCTCTGAGCTTGCCCTTCTGTATTGCGCAAATTCTTAATATTTTCTACCAAAAAAAAAAAATCCAGAAAATTCTTTCTTGTTCTTTTCCCTCCAAAATACACACCTGCCTGACCACAGAGGCCTGATAGAATTTCTGCTTAAAATACCTGAAAGCATTCTCGGTGATAATTTAGTTTAACTAAAGCCACAATCGTTAAAAAGTGAGAGCCCCTTGCCATTACAAAAGCTGAGAACAAGAAAGAGGCAGGCAAAATTAAAATATTAAACCACAATGTGGTTTGTTTATTTGTTTGGTTGGCTTTTATTTTTCCCCAGAAATAAATATATTCAGTGCTGTGAATTTTTGATTGAGTGTATTGACTGCTCAGCTGATGGCCAGGAGCCTTCATGGCAACTCCTCATCCTCCCACCAGCCTGGACTGAGCCACTTGAAGAAAATGACTTTTTTTTTTTTTTTGCCTGCTGTGTTTAATTCTTTTGAAGCAACAATTATCTGTAACTATCTGTGAAGTTTTTAGCACTATAAATCTTCAATCTCTGTTGGATTTTTTGATGCCCTGCTGTAACAAAAATAATAGTGGCTGGTTTGGCTTTGTTTGTTGGGATTCTTTATAGCACTCGTGATTTCTGCTTATCAGTTTTACCTTTTCTGATTTCTCCTTGCTTTTTAAATATCCAGCCTGAAAGCCTGCAAAAATCATCATGAAAGCAAATATCCCTGTAAGAATGGGTAGATAAATTAATGTCCTTGAGATGAACGGAAAAAAAGGGGCAGAGGAAATAAGTGATCTTAGATAAATTGATAAACCTGGGGGGAAAAAAGTGCCAATCTCAGCCACATTGATATGAGTCAATTGACCTCAGAAAAGTTGTATTTTACCCCAAAAGGTAAAATGTGTCTTTGTGAAGTGCTGTTGGCACTGGCAGCTCCTGCCACCCACTGATTGATTGAGCACATCAGTGGAAAAGCCTCAAAAACTGAAAGTTCCAATTTAAACAAATGAAGGAATTTCACACTCAGGGAGCCCTTACAAAGACAACTTTTAACATCTTTGAAAAGTCCCCACCTTCCTTATTACCATGCTCTTCAGAAATGCAGAAACAAATGGCCATTGAGGGGAAGACACACGGATTGCCTGGGGCAAACTGGGATTAAATGATGAAAATCAAAGACTTTTACTTAAAGGACGACTCGAATAGATGAGAGGGAGCCGTTTAAAGCTGAGAATTTACAGAATAAGAAATATCATTTGTCATAAAATATGCTGAGCCAAGCTCAGCAGAGCTGCTCCAGTGTTTTCCATGGAGATCCACCCAGGGCTCCGGCAGGTTTGCTGCTTTTAATGATGGTTTTTGTTTGAGACCACCACGGGCTGGGGAGTGAGGCAGACCCTGCCTCCTTTTGCCCACCAGCAAGGAGACCTTCAAACAGCCAACATCACTTCCAAAAGGCTCCTCCAGCAACCATGAGCTCCTCTGGTTTATAAACAAAATCCATGTATTTGCTTCCTAGGAAAAAAAAAAACCAAAAAACAAACTAGTTTTATTTCACAGGGTGTGCTGAGATAAAAGAAAAAAAAAAAAAGAAGAGAATTTTCACTGTTAACAACAAGGTTGACATAAAGTATATTTTCATTAAACTCCACAGGTATCTAATAATAAGTAGAGAAACCAGAGAATGGGAGAAGATGAAGTGTATTTTCAGAGAAAACACTGAGAGTTGCAGAAATATCATTAAAGCAATTTCATGTGAAAGTTCTATTCAGTCTTTCTAATGCAGCTCAAAATAATTTTGTGATCTGAAGTACAAAAGTGTAGCTAAATTTACTGTCACAAATGCTTTGATGACAAGTGTGCTAAAAAGGTTTTTAATGGCGAGAAAAGGCAAGTCCTTTTTTTCTTAATTACTGCACCACATAGCCATTCTGAGGCACATTTTGACACTTTAAATTTCCAGGGGGAGTGTGCATGTGATAAATTATTTCAATGGGCACAGCAGATCTTGTTTTCATATAAATAACACACTCAGCCTCAAACAAAACTATTGTGAATATTTCTGCAGATCTCCGAGTCCATTGGTCTCTTACCATTTTCCTTTCTGCCACAATTTCAAAGAAAAATTATACCACAGGGGCAGAACCTGTACAGCTTTACTACCCTACTATTATCAGGGAATTTATTGCAAATTGGCAAATATAATTTTCACAGACATTGGGGCCTTTTATCATCACTTGTTTGCAGCTTCGGAAGTGTTGCTTCAATGACAGAAAGAAAATGACCTGCAGAGTTTGTGCACTGAAAACCTTCTAGTGGTGACTTCTTCTATTGGGAAAGGTGAACAGATTAAGATTAAATTAAACAGGTGAATAGGAATTTGGATGTAGCAAGATTAAGACATAAGGGATGTTTTTAATGCTTTGTGAACTGCTTGGAGAGGGAAAAAAAAAGTTTAATTTTAGTGCATGGACTCGAGGCAAGAAGGGATTGACATTGGGTTTTAGGGGATGAGTGAGTGCTGGAAAACTTTCCAGACCTGATTCCCTCGCACCTGCAGCCACAAAAGCCCTGCACATTGGGTTCCCTGTGTTTAGTTACCTCGGCTGCAGCAGTTTGCCAATGATTAATAACACCTTAGCAGAGAAACAAATAAACACAGAGTCTGCACTGAGCCGAGCACCGAGGGCCCCGAAATGTAATTAGCCACTCGCACGCTTTTTACAGGCAAATATTAAACCACACAGCAAACAGAAATAAAGGACAAAACCGAACTGTGCAGCGCCATTACTCAATAAAAATGATACATTTATAACCTCATTACTCACGTTTTATTGGTGGTGGTTGCTGGAACACGGAGAAGGGGCTGTGCAAGGTCACACTGGCAGAGTTGGGAAGAGAAACCAGACATCTCATTCCCCTACTCAGGGTTCTGCTCACTCTTTTATATTGCTTTTTTTCTCTCTTTTTTTTTCTTTAATTTAACCATAGATAGATCACCATAGTAAACTTATAAAAAGGCCTTGTGTGACACACAGATAACTCTGGATTTAAGATAAGCTGCATCTCCCCAGCTTCTCTGGCAACAACGGAGTTTGCTGATTGCAATAAACTTCATGGAAATAACATCAGTGGTACCAGAAATATACAGAATAATTCTTTATGGTAATGTTCTGGTCTCTCTGAACTCAGGGGTGAAACTTCTATTGTGAATAAATTGTGCACACACTATTGGATTCGAACTTTTGCAGCTTGTAAATTGTCTCACCCAAGAGTGAACTGCTGCCAGCCCAAATCCTTCCCTTCTCCCTCGATCCACTGCTGAAGGAAAGTGGAAAAGGAACAACAAGCTTTCTTTGCTGCTTGGTCTTCATGAGAACTCATTTGTTAATCACTCTTTCCTTCTTCAGTTTGCCTTAAGTGATGCCCCTGAGGAAAGAAAAGTAAGGGGAGAATGAGGGTTTATCTCAACAAATCCCAATAAAAATGATCTTTTTCTGTAGAAAAAATGTTCAGTTGTGTTGTTTTTTTTTTCCTTCCTCCAGAGCTTCCTCATAATTCCTGTTTTCTGCAAGCAATGCCAGACCTCTTTAGAATGAGATTCCACCAATTTGTTTGACCAAAGTTGGTTCTGTGATGTCCCTTTCCAAGCTCTGGGATTTCTGTGCTGTAAAACCTCCAAGGCTGTGCTTCGTTCACCTTCCCACTGTTTCACAAATTCCTGAACACACTTCCAGCCCAAAACAGCCTCACCGCGAGCCCTGCCTGGGTTTGAGCAGATTTGGGCTCTGCTCCAGAGTCGTGCTCATCTCCCACAGGCTCGTGACTGAGCCGAGGGAGGGGAGGAAAGAAAATTGTTAAATCTTAATCCAGCTGTGAGGGAAACTTGGTAAATAAAATGACTAAAAGCTGTCTAAGAGACAATGAGCTCCCTTCAAAACATTTTTGGGTCTTCTCTCAGCACAAAGCAGCCAGAACTGACTCCAGTGGAGTCCACAGCGTCTCAGATTTCTGTTGCTGTCAGAGATCTGTCAGAACAGATCTTTAGTTCTTCTTAGCTGTCTTCAATATAATTATTGAAATTAAGAGATAGATTTAGCTCTTTTAGTGAGACCAAATCTTATTCTTCAAACTGTAAAGACATAATCCTCACATGCAGGATTTTTAATGAGAACCAGGCCGAGGTTCAGGACGATGAAAACATCAGAGGAAGAAATGTTGAAGTTTGTATCTCACACAACTCAGAAAATCCATAAATTATAACCATAAATAAAATTGGCATCACGTCCTTTGACAGCTGAATATCACCATGATGGACCAAAGCCTGTGATTTGGCACAACTAGGAGATGATTATTAGGAAAAATGCCCAAGAACCAATTCCCTGGGGCTGCAGAAAGCACCATCCAGCCCACCAACACCAACAAATTATACAATTTGTGACACTGACAAATTAAAGGATGTCTGTGGGAACAACAAGCTGGGCCCAATCCTTTAATTGCCCTTTCAGAACTCTATTGTGTTTATATATTTTTTTTTTTTCTTTTTTTTCTGGGGGTAACATGACAAGGAATTTCGAAGCAATTAAACACCCACCTGATCTTTCACATCCTGCAGCCTAATGGAGCTCAGGATGGGTTTGGTGCTCCGAGCTGCCAAATGACACCACAAACCTTGGGCCTCTCTCAAAATAAACCCAGAGTCTCATCCTGCTGCCCTCAGTCACCTCTGGCAGTGTCTTATCCCACAAATACATCAACTCAGAGCCAAGTGCTTAGTTGCAGAGTGAGGTCCTTTACAAAGCGAGCTCCACAGGATGGAACTTTTTTCTCAGGCTGCATCCCCATCTTCTCTTTGTCCTTGCAACACCTGAGGCTGCTCAGTGAGTGGAAGAACACGGCACTGCAAACAGAGGAGGGAATGTCAGCTGTCACTGCCAATATCTTGGATTTGTTTCTTTGCTCGCATGTACTGGGAATAGAGAATTATATGTCAGTTTTATTGGCAGCTGGTTTATTTTGTATTTACAATGACCTAGATTGCCAGTTTACAATCTGCCTGCAAAGCAGTTGAAGCTCTGCTCTCTCCCAGAAGAAGACTTTGGGCATCAGCTGGCAGGGACAAATTGTACAGAACCACAAGTACTTGCCTCTTCTAATGCTTCAATTTCCTACAGAACCAGGGAAAAGAATATTGCTGTAATGCCCCTAAATTTAGGATTCACAACAACAACAATAATAAATAAATCTTAGAGTAACAGAATGGTTTGGGTTGGAAGGGACCTTAAAGCTCATCCAGTGCCACCCCTTGCCATGGGCAGGGACAATTTCTACTGTCCCATGTTGCTCCAAGCCCTGTCCAGTCTGGCCTTGGACACCTCCAGGGATGAGGTAAATTGATAAAGATGAGGAAATAATTCTGATATGGGCATATAACATGGAGCTGTGACTTGTATTGAGAAACATTTGGCAGCAATCTTTCTGCTTTCCTTCTCAGATTTCACAAGCACTGCCATAGCTGCAAAGCCCCAGACAGGTTTATATTTTAAATATGTTAGAAATGGGCCTCAAGTTTGAAGAAATTCAATGAGATTCTATTAAACATTGAACTTCAGAGCTTTTTTTCTTTTTTTTTTTTCCCACTTATTTTGTGCTGATGTGTTTCAAATCTGAAAGACAATTTGGGCAGATTCACTGCTTGCTTCGGAACAGTTGTGGGGTTTTTAAATAACACTCCACTACCCAAATCTTTCTCTCTCCAGTGCTCACTGAGAAAAGAAATTAAACAAAACTATTCTGTAACATGCCAGACTACAGAATATCATTGCCACCATCCCTGGCTCTGAACCAGGAATTCATAATAACACCTTACATAAGCATTATTTTCATTAACAGATTGATAAAGACAATGTCAAGCCCAAGAACAACCCTGACAATAAAATTGCAGCATCATCCTATTATTAGCACCACAATCACTCAAATGCTGAAAGATTTTTAAAGGAATTTTGGGATCAGGGTTGTGTCAGCAATATACTAATGATGGCAATTCATGGTCACTTCAATCACACGTTTAGGGTTTGTTGCTTCAAGGTAAAGGATTTGCTCTTGTTCTTTCATCCTTGTCTCTTCTGCTCTCACCCACTGCACCATCAACGTTATTAAAAAAGTTTCCTTTGTGTTCCCTCTCAAGAAAAGGTTTCCCTCTTCCTGTTGTCCAAGTCTCTCTGCAGGAAGGAAATTCAGGTTTATATAAAAGTGACAATGCACTGTGGGCACATTATAAACAGTATTTTAAGGGCAATTTAAACCCTGCTAAAACAACATTGTCTTATTTGGCATGGTCATTCAAGGGAGAGGTAAAACATTTCCTCCTTATAAAAATGATGGAAATATTAAAATGATGCATTTCTGCAATCCAAATGATGTTTTCCCTTTGGTATGAAAGAAAAATTCTCTGAAGGACAGGATAAAATGAAGCTGGGAACTCTACAAGGAACAAGGAGTGACATGGGCTGTCCACCTTCTTCCCATGAAACTCCAGCCATGAACTGGAGTTTGGGATGAAGTTCTCATCACCTCTGTCCACTGAATTAAAAAAACACTCAATTTTCCCGGGGTATGTGCCTTGTTTGTTTAATTGATCAGCCTCTCTATGAGTGTTCTACACTTGGAACAGGTTCACAACTGGGGAGATCCAGCCCCTGTCACAGAGATTCCACTGGAGTCAGCACATCCAGCACAGGAGCAGACGGAGCCTCTGTGGGACCAGGCTGATGCTCAGGTCAGATATTGCCTCTGAGCCAGGAAAAAAAACCCCAAAAATGTATCAAAAAGCACCACCAGGACTCTGATCAACATCTTCCCCTTGGATAAAGCAGAGCGCTGATAAAAAATGTGCTGCTTGCATTAACTGGTAATTCTGCAAATGGAACAGTGGCTGAGTTTTTAATTCAAATCACTAACAAATTACACAGCTTCACAACAACCTCCACTGCTCTCAAGGGCTCACAGCAGCCCCCAGATGTGCTGTTTGGGCACCTGATGGAAACAAACACGTGTCAGAAGCTGGAAAGGCCTGTAGAACAAAACCTGTGCTCACAGTAAAAGCAAGAGATAACACCTCCCCTGGTTTCTTTTGTAATTCATCACACCTCCTGCAGTGTCACAGCAGTTTTTGCAGCTTGCAAAAGTTATTAAGGCTAAAATTAATCACAATTACATTTTTTTAAAGAAATTATGAGAAGGTTGAGAATGCAAAATAAACACCAAATGAAAATAATCTGAGCTAGCACTTCTCATTGTCCCAGTCTGTAGTTGGAACATGTCACAGCTGAAGGGAACAAGTCTCATTATTCCTGGAAAAAAAAAATAAATGTAATCCAGAAGAGATATAAATGAGAAGAGAACCAATCAAAAGTGTCTTTCTTTGCCCTTCTTTACATTTGGGCACTGAGATTTATTCCTTTACCATCACATAATTCCCACTCCTCAGGACTTGGTTTTCCAGGTATCTGTAGGCCCAATCTGCTGCAGTTAGAATTCACTTTTCCTGCCAGACTGACCAAATGTTCAGAAAAACTAAACTTGGGACAATTTCTACTTGCACCACATAAATCTGTTTGCTTTGATTCACAAGGGCTGTAAAACCCAGGTTTACCTGGCTCCCACTGAACCGAGCATTTCATTATTTCTTTTCCTCCCAGCTGACAAGCAGGAGCACAAGGGGAAACAGCCACAGGCTGTGGCAGGGGAGGTTCAGGTTGAACATTAGGAAAAAATTTCTCACTGAAAAAGTGTGAAATTCATTGGAAAGAGATTTGGAGTCCCCTTCTGACACTGTTTAACACCACAACAACACAGACGCTGAACTTCAGAAGGCTGTAAATGACTCCTTTATTTTTGGGATGTGTCTCCCTTTTATACTATTTCCCACAGACCAATTGGATTGGTGACACAAAGACAAACCTCTTCACTCCCATTGGTCAGAGCAGAGGGACAGCAAGAGAAAGTCCCTCCTAGGAAAAGGAATGAATAACAAAGTTACAGCTACAAAAACATTTCTCCTGTTTACAGAAAATTCCCTGGGAAAAGAATTTCAGAAAACCAAAACTCCTCAGGCACAAAACCAGGGCTACAGGAGGAGATGCCCAGGGAGGTTTGGAGACCCCACCCCTGGAGGTGCCCAAGGAACGTGGCAGTGAAGGTGGGGATGGGGCACAGGTTGGAATCAACGGTCTTGGAGGGCTTTCCCAACCTCAGAGATTCTGTGATTCCATAAACATGGACAGGTACAAACTGCCACCACCCCTCCTCACTCCAGCAGCATCCCACTCCCATCCCACTCCTCCAGACAAGCAAGCCCAGCTCCTTTCTCCCTGCTCCACCTGAGCCATGACATTCAGCAAGCTGAGAATTGCTTCTTTTGTGGGTCATTTTCCTGATCACTCTAATTTCCACGGGCAGGAAAAAGATTTCCTCTCCTGATGGATAATGTCTGCACCCAGGAGAGGGTGACAAAAACTCCCATGACTATTTCATGACTTCACGTAGTGACTGGCACAGTCAGTGGTGAAACTCCAGAACTGATCCATCCCTGGTGATTGCTCCAAGATTAGGATAATAAATTATGCTTTTTTTCCCTCTTTTTTTTTTTTTCCTGTATTTTTGGCTGGCACAAAAATCAACTGAGATGAGGAGCTCACTTGGTCTCTCTGCCACTTGAGATCTCTCCCTCCAAGAGTGACCTGTGGCTCTTTTCTGGGGTTAATATTGTCAGGCAGAGGAGTGAAAACGTCAAGACAAGTGTCAAGACACAACAAGTGTCAAGATTGAGGAGCTTGGCTTGCCCAGAATCCAAACTTTCAACACCTAAGGGACTTCCGTGGGTGAAGCCTGGGGTATGTAAGAATTTTGGGCATGATGAAGGTAAGGAATTTGTCACAGGTCAAGGAGAAGGGTGTAATTATCTTTGTTATCCTTCACCCCTGGAGATATTTGAGATTTATGTATCTGTGTTCTCCTAGGGGTGCAACCATAAAAAGACAAGCTAAACTTCTAAAAAAAAAAAAAAAAAAAAAAAAAAGTAGTCCATATTATCATCTATAAATTTTGACCTGAGTCATTTCTGTCCCCAGGCAGAAGTGGAAAAGAGGCAACAAGAGAACAAGAGTAGGCAAAGGAGCACCAGACAAAACATTACTTATTCTCTTTTAAAACATGCCTTTTCACATTGTTCTATTAGATTTTGCACTTCACATTAAATGCTGAACCCTTGAATGATTTGTTCTAACTCTTTGAAATCTTAGGTCTGTATTTTCCAATAGCATTATCACCTAAGAGTGATAAAAATACAGATTTTGCAATTAAATGTTTAATGAGAAGTCTGAAGTTGAAGAGCTACGTTATGATCTGAGGATTTAAATAAAAACACAACACGGTGCTGTTTGGAGATTTTAGAGTTTCTAATGCCCACCTAGCTCTGAAAATGCTCAGCTCTGATAATTTGTCTCTTTTACCTTGAAAATAGAGGATAACAATCAGGCACAGTGCCATAAAACCAACATTAATAAAAAAAGGGGATGAAACAGCCACCACCAGGTCACTTCTACACAGAAATGACAATTATTGCACAGGGAGGACTCAACTGTTCATCCAACCACACTGTGCAAATACAGGGGTGGGATTTGCATATGCAAATGTTGTTCTTTTCATATTCAGATCCATCCACCTGCAAAGTGGTTTTTAGAGGTCAGCTGAAAATATTGCCTAAGGAGTTCAGACTTTTCCAACACATCAGATATTTTCACTATTATTCATCAAACTGTCTCACCCTTGTTTTCTCAATCACTCCTTTAAATCAAACTAGCAAGATTACAAAGGAAAAAATATCATTAACAGATAACAGATTATCCTGAAAGGAAATTAATACAAATTAACAAGTTACAAACAGGGAAGAGGAATAGGAATATCTTTTTAGGGCTTCATTCCCTCTTGTCACACAGCACCCCCTTAACCACGACATTACAGACATCAACCAACAGGAAAGATGAAAGACCTGCTGTGGTCTTCCCTGCTTCAAACGCTTCAAAACATGGAATTCATCCAGCAAAGGATCAAAAGTTGCATCTTTCACTGGAACTGCCTCTCGTTTTCACAGCGCACAGGGAGGTTACAAATATTTCTGTGTACGTTCCATGCATGGAAAATGTCTTTGGCAAGGAGGGCTCAGGCACCAGGGAGGGTGTGTGGAGGCCAAGGTGTTTGCAGGGGACCAGCTGGAACAGAATTTTGGCCATTTGCAGTTCCATGTTGTGATACAAGAACAGCTGAAGCGGATTTTGTCTCCAGGAGCACATGCTGCCTCCTGAAAATGCCCTTCAAAACACCACAGTCCAAACGGAGAGAATGGGTACCCAAAAAATGGGGAAAACTTGACAATTTGAACAGGATTGTGACTCTTTTGGTTGAGCACCTGAGGCCCATAAGCACATCTGGTTTCCTCAGGGTCTGTGTTCTAGTGAGAGATGTCATTTCCACAGCAGCCAGGGATGCAAAAAGGAAGATAAAATGCCAAATTTCCAAAGATACCAGAGGATGAAAGCATGGATATAAATCCAGATGTCCAAAAAAGAGGCCAAGTTCCACAAAGGCTCAGCAGGCCAATACCTGACAGGGCCCCAGGCTGACATCAGAGCACAGAAATTCATAATTATTGTCTTGCAGCTCATTTCTTGGGGGACCTGAGAGGTGAAACATGCCTGTGCCACTTATTCTTCTAATCTAAGGTTTGAGACATTCTGCAGGAATTCTGAGCAATGAGAAAAGAATCAGTGTCAGGTAGAAGCAAAGACAAGTTCTCCTCATTTTTGCAAACATCCACCAACGCCACAATCAAGAGGTTTTTACCTTGCTAGGCCAAGCTCAGTGAGTTTCATCCCGAAAAGGTTAAGATGACTTTGGGTTTAGGAGATGCTAAAGAGGAGTAAATCCAACTGGACAGTTCCCTAGTGGTCAGGGCTGTGGAGGCTCAGGACAGTCCTGTGTCCCCTCCCATCCTGGAGCAGTGTCACCAGTGCTGCCCTCCCAGTTCACCTCTCTAGGGTAAAAAACCAACAGTGAGACACTTTCCACACCCAAACAACTCCTGAGATTGTGTTCTCCCCTCAGCTAAGCAAAAGGAGAGATCACAGATTTAAATCCAAATTTATCTCCTTTTCCTGCTCTATTTTCATGTGGATTATCAGAGCAGGATACAACTGGTGGCAAAATCAAATATTTCCTTTTAAATTAAGGCAGCAGCAGGAAAACCACTATTTGCTGAGGACACCAAACATTTTATCCTTGTTTTCCCTGCAATTTCCAGGACATGCCTGGGAACAACCTGAACTTAAAACCATAAGGATCTGCCTGCACTGTCCTGTGTGTACTTGAGCACCAGTCTGGGTTTGTATTGTGCTGCTGTGGCACAAGGAATCATAAAAGAACCTCAAAACCACTCCATTAAAAGACAAGTTCTCAGCCCCTCACATCAGCAGTTTTCTTTTCCAAGAGAATTTCTTTTCCAAACGACCCAGTGTTGTCATCTCTCAGCTCATTTGTGGTTTTGGGGAAATGAATCAAGACTTTCCAATGTCTGCTCTGTGGTGAAAGATGCTCACAGATAAGTAGGACTCCTTTTATTATCAATATGAAGTGTTATATAAAGAAATATGCATTTCCAAAGAGTGAAATACAGGCAGATCTTGTGAAAAGTTGTGTCTCTCAAACCACATTAAAGGAACTTTTAAAAACTTTTCTAAATAAAATCCTTAACTCTGGAGATAGGCTTGAGGAGGGGGGAAAAAGTAGTAAAAACAAAAGAAAAAACCAATATAAAGTCTAAAATCCACAAGGAAACATAATTTGATGGGAATTGCAGGTCATTCCTGCTGCCACCAAGAAAGGAATTAGGGTGTGGGGGACTGCTTAATGCTCCATCATGTGGAACATAAGTCAATAAAATTTTAGTTATTCAGTAAAATGCCATTGCAAAGTCTCCTTGCTTGACTTTGCCAGAGCTGCTCTGAGTGTCAGGTCTGAATAACTTTGCTGGGAACGTTTTCTGTTTGCTCTCCTTATCTGAGCCCTTTATTGCAATTGATGCAACAACGTGTTATCACATCAATATTAATAGGAACACACCGATAATAAGATGACTTTTCATGTTTCACAGTCATGCGTGGAAATTGCATTCAATCATACAAAATATTTCATAAATTACTGGCAAACTGTGGTAAAACACAGCAATTCGATAACATCAGAACATACAAAGAAGTCAAAAATAATAAGTCTAACCTTAATTATTTTTTTTTTTGTCTGGGTCATACATGAAAAAATTGGTGTAATAAATTGAATTGATTCTGGATCAGCACAAAATCTCCAAATGCAACAGGAATCTTCTGCATATGGAAATTAACACCTTCACAAGTAGCTTATTCAAGGCTACAAGGAGCAGATGGAGTTCAACATCAGCTGAAGCCAAAATCAGGCCCCTTTTGCTCTTGCTCCTCTGTCTACTGGAATCAGTGCGCAAGAATGACCAATTCCCACCCACTTCTCAGGGAAAAACTCTTTTTGGAGATCCCACTTGGTCACAGAGAGCCCAGCACAGCCATTTCCAGAGAGCTGCCAAACTGTCACTTGTCACAAAGCTCCATTGGTGGCTTTGCCCACTCAGGTCCCCCAGAGGACCCAGACCCACTGAAGTCCTCTGCAGCTGCAGGGAATCTCTCACTGCTGGGGAGGCAGCTGGTCATGATGATGGCACCCATCATCCCTGCTAGGGCCCAGGGCACTGCAGCCAGCAGGAATCTCTTCCCACAAGGATCCAGCTCTGGGCTCCCAGCAGAAGGATGTGGAGCTGCTGGAGCCAGGCCAGAGGAGGTGTCTGAAGTTGGAATGCAAGATGTAACCAGCAGTATGCATTCTATTACTGTCTGTTAAAATGAGGTGAGGCAATTTTCTCTTCCATGACCCATCCCTCAAAACTCTGGGGGGGATCTTCTGTTAAGGAACCAGCTCTTAAAACCAGCTGGGACAGGGTTCTTTATCCCTTTCAGGACCTATCCTCCCCCAGGGGATCTCTGCTGTCCATGGTCCAGCTGTTAAACCAGCTGGGGCAGAGTTCTTTATCCCTTCCAGGACCCATCCCTCATCTGGAGGGATATCTTCTGTTAAACCATCTGGGGCAGCGTTCTTTATCCCTTCCAGGACCCATCCTCCCTCCAGGGGATCTCTGCTGTCCATGGGCCATCCAGACTCACTGCAGGGCTGATACAATTCCATCATCCTATGGGGAGATGCTCCACCCAGGGAGAGGAGCCCAGCATTCCTACCTGGATCAAACCTGGCACTCAGAACCCCAGCACAGCCTGTTTGCACTGGATTCCCAGAGGAAAACTTCCATCCTGCAGAAAGGCTGTGAGGAATAACACACCAACAATTACTGACAGCTGAGACAGGAAGAGGATGGAAACAACACCAAAACTTAGATTAATAAACATCCAGGCAAACCAAGTGCAAATTAACACAATCACCAAGAAACAGGTGATGTGCATGACCTGTAAGTGGGAAACATGGTCTCAGTAATAAAAGAATCAAAGTGAAATGAGAAGAGCACTTCTTTCCTGCATGGCATATTTGCTGCCTAAAGGTCAGGTAAAATGAATTGTTATCAGCACCTGGCAGCCACACAGGGATGCAGAGTCATCCAGCTCCACGTTCCCCTTGGTCAGGCATCCCTTACCCTCTGCAGGTTCTCATGGTTAAAACTTCACCCTGTTCTTTAAAAAGGACCGAGCTGAGGACAGGGAGATGAAATTCAATATCTAATTAGCCATTCACAGCTGGAATAGCCACTTGCCATTCTGAAGCAGACAGCAGGGAAAACAATGGAGAAGGGAGGCTTTTCACACTCCTTGCACAGCTCCAGCTCTGCAGAACGTGGAGTTCCTGTGGAGGGAGCGGCGCAAATGTCACTGACACGGTGACATTTCATTTCTCACCGAGGCTTCTCTGGTCAGGTGGAGCCCAGGCGTTACCCACAGTCTAATTTTAGGCACTGCTCTCTCCACAGAGCCTTGGCAGACAAAAACCCCCGAGGTGGAGCCCCCAGGGCTGCAGGGACAGCAGCTGACTCCCATCCAAAGGCGTCGCCTTGGGTCGCAGCATCCATGGATTCAATGACACAGGGAGAGGGCAGAGCAGGCTCTGGGATGAATGAAAGATAAAGCCTGGATATCTGCCAGCTGCAAACTCACCAAAAAAAAAAAAAAAGTCCCAATTCAATAGCCCAGACGTGATTTATGCCTGGCATTTAGCAACATAAACACTGCGTGTGTTGAACAAGATTTATGTGCAATTTGGGCATTGCTCGTATCCGAATCCATCTTTAAATCAGAGACACCCCACGCTTCTGACCAGGGAAAACAACCAACCCCTACACCCAGGTAAAGCAGGAATATGACAACAAGCTGGAAAGAGCAACGTTTTTGCGTGTCAAAATTAATAAATGTCATATCTTCTGCTCATGCAGAAAAAAAAATGCAAGGTCACTTTCAGCAGCTCCAGCGAGCACTAGCGTACTGTATGTGGGGTTTTAACATAATATAAAGCCATCTGGTATGGAAACTTGAGCTCAGCAGATGCATTTGGAAAACAGAGCATTCATTTTTATTGTGCACTAAAATTACATTTAAAGTGTGCTCAAAAGCATAACTAAAACAGATTGTCCCTTCCAGCATTTGTGTTGCAGGCATTGATGGGGCCTCTGTTTGTGGAGTCTGTGTTCAGACCTTTGGTCTGCCTCCTCTCCCTGTCATAATATTGAAAGGGAAGCATCTTTCTTTCTGATAAATACAACTCCAAATAATCATCTAAATGCTCTCTTATGCTTGTTAGCTATTGAGATTTTCCTAAGGAAATGCACTGTTTGATTTCAACGTTTGTGCTCAATGAAAATCCATTTGACCAGAAAAGCAAAGCATTACAGGCTGACTGGTTTTTCTGTTAGCTGCATTAATTCTAGGTCTCCACAGCAAAAATAATTATATAAGAAAAAAAAAGGCAGACAAAAATATAAGGCATTTGCTCTTCCTGGTACTGAAAAAGCCACAGAGCTGGAACAGTGATAACACCATACCCAGCACCCTTTTAAATAACAAGTTCACCTAGAACTTGTTATTGTGAATCCACATTTTTGGAGTTTCAGTGTGATTAGATTTTGGTCTCTAGAGACTGGAAATTGGTTGCCTTCAACAACAACAAAAAAAGAATCCTAACGAAACCAGCAGCATATTTGGTCTTGCATACAAACTACAGTAATTTAAGAAGTGAAAATAATTCTTGATCTCTTTTTAAGATTTCAGGAAGAAGAAATGTTCTAGCACACTTTTCAGTGTCTTAAATCAATAGGGGCAGTACTGTTTTCTCTGTCTGGTGAAGAGGCCAATGTAAGGAAACGTTCTCAAAACTAACTGTCTTTTCCATAAATCAGAATTAACCTGCAAGAAACTCTGAAGTCTTTTAAAAAGCTGTAGAATTTTTTTTTCTTTTTTGCTTGATCAACTCTTTCCAAAATCCCACACTCACCCAATTCTACATTTTCAGTGTTTGCAAGGAGAATTCCCCATCACCACCAACTTTCCCCTCGTTTCTGCTAAGCCAAGCTTCTGTCCCAGAGGGCCACAGCTCTAAAGTGCTTTGAAACATTCCCTGGAGTTTCTCCTCTTTGCTTCCACCCCCTCCACTCTTCTTCCACCTTCCTCCACTCTTACCTCGCTCAAGACTTAGGTGGTTCAGACCAGGGGATCTCCATGACTCCAAATTCTTCTTTCTCTCCCAGATCTTCCATCACAAGTGGAATATTGCCAGCACAGACCCCCCCCTGCCCCTACCAGGAAAGGATTTACCCATGCCTGAGCTGCAACAGTGCTGGCTCTTTTCCCTTTTTTCCCTTCCTTAAATTCCAGCTCTCAATATCTCCTATAATGCAGTAGTCAATTTTATAATTCACTCTTGCTATAAACCTTTAGATGATGCTCTCAATGGAAGGCTCCATATGCACAAAAAGATAATAAATGCATGAGTTGGATTGTATATCAGCAATATTCCTCCTTGGAAACTCATTTTTTATGTTGAATCTCTGGAAAACACAGAACACCAGTCATATTTAACTTCCTTTCCTGTTCTACCCCCTTGATTCATGCAGTGGCTTTAAACACTCTTGCTTTTGCTGCCACAAAAAAGTTTGATTCCAATACCAAAAAAAATACAAGAAGAAGAAGGAACATTAAATACTTTGGGGTTTTCTTTTGTTTGCAGAGAATGAACATGTAATTGCACCTGGCAGAGGTATGGAACTGCTGAAAGGCAAATCGATTCTGAATCTACAAGCCCAGAGTAAGAGCAGAGAGAGAGGTCTGAGAGCCTAATTATCTCAAAAGTGACCGGAGATGTGCAATGAGCTTCCAGAAACGTCCTGCTTGTCAGCTTGTGTTACTGAATGGAGCCTTGTGGGTGGTTAAATCAGCGACTGGCTGAATATTCCCACGGATTTCACCACTGCCCTCGGAAAGAGCAATTCATCCAGTGCATTTTCAATGCTGTTCTCTCTCCTACTCCACCTTTCAGAGGCAAGCCCTGCTCTCAGGGCTGCAGAGAGCTGCTGGAGGCAGGGCTGCAGCCCTTTGCAGGTGTGGGAAGGCAGTGGATGGCACAGGTGGCACAACATACGCCGCGTCCTCAGCGGGCACCGCTCGCGCCGCCGTGTTCACAGCCACGGATAAATGAAAGGACACAATGCAGGATCAGGCTGCAAATTTTTTAATCTACTTGTCAAAAAAAGTCGTTTGAGGGATTAATTATGTTCAGCTATGGGCTGGCTCTGTGTTCTGGCCTGGATGGTCACAAATTGCGCCTGTCCAAATCACGGGAGTTGGTTTAGTGTGTGTGAATTGTGTGTGTCGTATTCAGGGTGCTGGGAGGGGTTTAGTGTGGGATAATCCACTGCATGGCCTTCCAGGGCTGAGGGGAGGATGGAGTGGGGCTTTTCACAAGGACATGGAGTGACAGGACAAGGGGAATTGGCTTCAAACTGAGAGAGAGGAGGTTCAGATGGGATATTAGGAGGAATTTCAGCTTTGTGAGGGTGGGGTGGCCCTGGCACAGGGTGCCCAGAGAAGCTTTGGCTGCCCCTGGATCCCTGTAAGTGTCCAAGGCCAGGCTGGACATGGCTTGGAGAACCCTGGGATAATGGAAGGTGTCCCTGCCCATGGCAGGGGTGGAACTGGATGATCTTGAAGGTCCCTTCCAACCCAAACCACTCCACAAATTTATGATTCACAGACTCCCAACTGTCTCTGCAATGGCATCTGCATAGAACCCTGCATGGATTGTGAGAACAAAATATTAACAACGTAATTCTATCATTCAGCAGAAAACTTAGAGGCTGGAGATGGCAAATGAGCCTGGAAGTGAATACAAACAAGTTAATGAACTCTTGGATGGACAAGCCTTCAGGAGCAATAACAATTCTGGCAGTCACAGCGAGGGCTGCCTGTTTTCTGAACAAAGCAAAGAACAATTCAGGAGCTCTTAAGGTTTGACATTTACAGAAGGTCAGGCTACAGACTCTCTTCTGGCCTTAAACAATGCAAACAAAAGGAGTTTTCTCTCTCATAAATTTTTGTTAGACGAGATACTCTTAAAATCTCCGGAGCTGTGCACAGATACAATGGATGAATATATTTCCATCTTTTAGACCCAAGGTAGGTGGTGAAAAGAGAAGAACAGATTTCAACATTACAGGAGTAATATCCCTGAGCAGTATTTCTTATTTCCCTTGTGAAAAAATAAATATATGGTAATAAAACATTGAGGAATGGTGCAGAACCACCACCACAAACAGCAGCAATTGTGCCATTTATTGATGGATTCCCTAATGACCATTTTTAATAAGGTACTGATCCAAGGAATTTCTTAATACAACCATAACGGAACCAGTTCTATAGTCTATATATATCACTATTTGTTATGGAAATTTAATTTACAAATATAAGTTTAAGTCTAGTGAAGTTCTCCTCCTTTCATATATGCTTTATTGGCATATTTTTGCTAATTGGGGTCTCTACTTGACTGGTAAAAGAACTATTTAGAATATTATGTGAACTAGTTACAGTAGTAAAATGAGCTGGTTGATTCTTTATTTTGGTGTTTATTTTCCTATGGAATATTGCAGATATTAGTGCAACATTTCCTACCAAGTCAATTGCATTTCATTGGGGAAATAAGGAAACAATGAGGAAAACCACAACAAGGAAACAAAAAAGCCAAAAAAAAAAAAAAAAAAAAAAACCCAAAAAAAAACCAACAAAAAACAAANACCAACAATGACAACAACAACAAAAAAAGGGTCCTGCAGAGAAAAGTAAAGAAGTCTAAACCCATTATAACAGAAAAGTTTACAGATGATTCAGATTTATTCTCCCATTATCTTCTCTCCCATCCTCCAATTCACCTTTTGTGGTTTTTCAGGAGGTTGAGGTTTTCTTAAACCTCCCTGAAGTCTTTTTCAACCTTTATTTATATTTGACCTCCATCCTTTGGATATGAAAGTATTTACACTCCAAATCTGAGGTCACAGAATAACTGGAAAAAGTTCTGGAATTAACCTCAAATTACCCTCTTTGTGCTTCAACACACACATGGGCCAAGAAGTTACACTCAGTCTGGATGCCTGTGATACTTCAATAATGAAAAAATTAGCTCAAAATTACCAGTATCATGGAATCACAGAATGGTTTGGGTAAAAAAAAACACCTCTGTGCATTCCTGAGTGGAATTCTGGATCTTGTACCCAGCTCTCTGCCACATAAAATACCTGTACATAAAATATCTGTATATATGGACCTCAGTGGTCAGTGCACCTTCTGCCTTGATTAAACAGCAACAGCTGCCACCAAATTTCCACAGACATGACCCAGACTGTCCTTTGTATTTAGGTCCAGGCCACACATAAATTAAAATAATGATGGACTCCATTAAAATAAGGCAGTGAACCCCAGCTACAAGGATTTGTTTTCTTCACCAACATGCACAAATAACTCCTCAATTTTAATGGGATTTCTCTCTGTTTACCACACACCCAATTAGGGAGCACTTCCTCTCTCTGTGCTTTACAATTTTGGGAAGATTTAGGCAGAGAAAGCCAAAGTTAAGGGGCTGATGGAGGTGGTACTGCTGCAGAAAAGAACAATGTTTAATATATACAGTGGAGCTGCATTTTATATAGGTTGCTGTGGTGTAAGACAATGACTTTTGCAGCAGCTGATGGAATTAATTGTGTGGATGGAGAGCTGAAGTTTAACCCAGGGGTAATTTGGTGAGGAAGGAGAGGTCAGTGCCACTGACCTCTGCCACTGAGGGAGTGGAAGTTCTCCCTCACAAAAAGTGTGATTTGAAGCTGTGCTTCATTAGGCTAATGGTAGTAATGAAATCACTGTGTTTGAGAGTGCAAAAGAGCAAATTTACCCCAAAGGTGACTCTGGGCAGGGGGTAACACAGGACACTCCTCAGGGCTCTGTAGCTGCTGCACAGGTGGATGTGGGTGAAGTTCTTGTGCAGGACTCAGAGTATTTAACCAGAATGATCAACTCTTACATAAAACACAACCTGTTGAAGTCATTGTTTGCATTTCCATGTTTCTACAGCTTCAAAATCTGGGCTTTTCTCCCCAGAGTCCTCACCCAGATGACACTGCCAGTCTCACACTGGGAAGAGCTGGATGTCTCCAACACACCATAAGAGATCATCAAAACACCTTCAATTCTTTCAGGAGGAATAATTATCAGCTCTTAACGATTTCAGAATTGATTTCCACCAGAAAGTGAGTACAGAAGGGCGTGCACCAGCACTGCACCCCTGGCATGTCACCTGTGGCTGTGACAAAACCACCAGGCTCTGCTTTGTCAAACATTTAAAGCATCAGGAGAGTGTTTGTAGAAAGACCTACTTCAGCTCCATGCCAGAGCCTCACATTTGGCACTGGATGCTAAAATCCCTTGCAACAACACGTTTCCAAATTCTTGAAAGCTCCCACTGTGTTCTCCCCAGGAGAAAAATGGAGATTACAGAACCTTGTCTTCCATAGTAATAACACCAGCTTAAACAGAGATGAAAGAAAAGAGGGAAAGGTAACAAGGGTGAATCTTTTTTTCACTCTCTGATTAAATCAACTCTTTACTCAGACAAGAGTCCTTGCTTCTCCTGAGCTCTATTTTAAAGTCTGAGCTCAAATACAATATCAAATGCTGTTTCCTTTACTCTCCTGAAGGAGAGATCAGTAGAAATGGTGTGGTGGTGAGCAGGCAACAGCATCTAGCTGAGGAAATTTGTGTCTGAGAGAGACAACTTTATACCCATTAAAAGCATAACAGGCAGCAGAAAGTACAGAAAAGGGCAGACACAAAGCCAAGGCATTAAAAGCAAAGAACAGCTTGTCTCCCCCCAGACCAAGGACACTTTTAAATCTTCTTTTACCTGAATTCTCCAATCAGGTTTCTGGATGATTAAAGAGGCACCTGTGAGGGCAAAGTTTTCTATTAACTAACAAACTTAGTTATAAGTAAAACACACTTGGACACAGCAAAAAAAAAAAAAA
>VWZU01001543.1:37923-51262 GCA_013397095.1 Sterrhoptilus dennistouni
AAAAAAAAAAAAAAATCCTGATCTCAACACAATGCTCACCCATACAAGAGGAAGTCTTTGGGATGAATTTGGGTACATAACTTGGCCCCTCCCAAAAATTCCATGATGTAGGAATTGATTTGGCAGCTCAGAGGTCCCACATCCTTTGTGTCCTCTGTTACAAAGCCCAGTTTTGTCACCTTGCACCACTTTGGCACCAGATCTCCTTTATCCAGTTCTACCCAAAAGGGCAACAAATCATTCTGGAGGAACCTCCCACTCTCTCATTTTCCCATAAAATTGCTGTATTATTTAGGCCAAGTTATGAAACCTCTTTTATTTCTGAAACCTCCTCCATCCTGATGGTAATAAACCAAGGATGTTGACATTAATTTTATCATTCTCCACTGAGCTGGCACCCCCAGGATGCTGCAATTCCCATACTGGAAATGCACTTCAGTGAACTTCCTATAATGAAAACTTCATTAGAAAATTTAGACTTCAATTAAAATGTGAAACAGCCAGAGTTAAAATACCATTTGTGGTGAAAGTGTTCTGCTAAATGCAAGATTCCAAGGCACTAAACAGAATGGATCTAGTTATTACATCGAGTTTTATCTGTTTTTCTGATCAGCAGTAAATGCCATTTGAAACAAAAAAATCCCCATATATCTGGTGCAGTATCAAGCTGAAACATTAGTTGATTATTATTTTCTCTTTACAATTTTTAAGGAGCCCTAAAGATTTATGTGAGTAACTTGTGTTTTGTGCTGACAGCAATTTTGCATTGCACTTTCTTACTCCTGTGATTTGCTTAATTTGGTTTTATATTTGCAAGTCCTCGAACATAACTTGCCCTGATTAAAGAAGGAAGAAAATCCTCCCCTCAAACCCAGTTTTAATTTCTCGAATTGTGCTCTGATTACACTTTTAGTGAGAATTCTACTGAAAAATTTCTGCCAGAATATTTTTTTTTCTCATGTTCCCACACTAAAGATGACTTTTAACTTACAGTCAAGACAATCTGAATTCAAAATGTTGAGATAATCAAAAGAACGAGGCAGTTGGGGCATATGAAATAATTCAATGTCATCACTTTTACACAGGGTTCCTTTTGCTGAAGCTGTAAATATTCCAAACAGGTGAAGAAATAATTTATGGGCCATTTGGGCAGCACATGGAGCAGCTCTGGCCCAGGGGAGCCCCCGAGGCGTTTTGCCTGGAGCTCCACAGGTACAGACAGGAGCATACAAATTGTTCCTCCTCCCTGAGCCTGTGCCCAGGGAACAGATAATGTGGGGAAACTCCAGCTGCTCACACTGCAAAGTTTGTAGGACCAGATGCATCCCTGTCCACTGATGCATGTCCATATTCAGGGGGTCTTGTGGCATTAATTGTGCGGATGGAGAGCTGAAGTTTAACCCAGGGGTAATTTGGTGAGGAAGGAGAGGTCAGTGCCACTGGGAGTGGAAGTTCTCCCTCATAAAAAGTGGGATTTGAAGCTTGTCCTGGGTTGTAGTGTGGGATGTATTCTATCACCGTCTTCATGAACTGTTGAAACCAAGTGGGGCAGTGCTCTAGTGTTGGGCTGTCTTCTGCTCATGGCCCATCAACGACTTGCCCGTGACTCACAGGGAACTCCCTCCAGGAGTTATCTCTGTTTAATGGGCCACCAAGGACCCACTGCACGACTCCTCATCCCATTGGGAGATGCTCCGCCCAGGGGGAGGAGCCAAGCATTCCCACCTGGAGAGAATCTGGGATTTGGGACAGGACAAGCAGCCCTGACCCACTGGATTCCCAGAGGAGCAGAGCTCCCAGACCTTTCTGTGGGATCACTGCTTCAGGAAGAGCCCCTCACCTGGACTGCTCCCACCACCCTGCTCAGGTTGTGCTCTGACTGTCAGTGGTCCTTTGTGTTATTGCATTTATTTTATTTTATTTTTACCTTTTAACCTTTCTTCTTATTAAATTGTATCTCTGACTTGGAGCCTCTCACTTGTTTTGCTTTCAAACCACAACAAAGCTGTGCTTCATTAGGCTAATGGTAGTAATGAAATCACTGTGTTTGAGAGTCACCTTTGGGGTAAATTTGGTACACCCCAAAAAACACAAAGAAACTCTGAGCTCGTTCTCAATTATACAAGGATCAAGGAGGGATAATTTGTCTTGCTGCCCAATAGAAGCAGCCACAGGTTTGGAGAAACATTCCAAAGATCCAACAGGTGCCCCTGTGCTGGCACTGAGACAACCACCATGAGAAGGGCATGGAAGATTCTGGTTTTCCTTCCTTGAAAGTCTTGAGGTGACACTGAAACCTTTTCTCTTATTTGGGAACATCCCCTTGGGTGTGAGGATGCACTGCAGCACCCCTGGAGCTCCTCAGGACCAGGACAGCTCCAGCCCATTGCCACAGCAGGGACAGAACCCTCACCTCACTGCTCTCCCTTTGCTGCTCTTGCTAGAATTAAAATCCCTTCCAGAAATTAAAAAAAAAAAAAAAATCATTATTTTATTGCAGTGACTACTTATGTCAGCAAGTGACAGCCCACAGGGGACAGGGTTGAAAAAACAGGGTTTTGTTTGTTGTTGTAATTCTCCACACTCTGGGGCCAAACTTTCTGCCAGTTTAGCAGTAAACAACGTAGGGAAATGTAAAGGTATCACATTGCAGACAATTAAAACCAAAGCTGCTTTTGTGTAAACTCCTGGGCATAAGTACATAATCTGCAGCCCTCAGAGAAGCCCTAAGAAACCAGAGTGACTCAGAAATGTTGTTCTTTCCCTTAAGTGTTTTCACCTTTTTTTTTTCTTTTAAGCAACACGCTGTGTTTAAATGACAACACAGTAGACAAGAAACAAAATCCTAAAATCACGTGATTTTTGAGGAAGGGGATTCTGCCCCTATGCCCTGCTCAGGTGAGGCCCCACTTGCAGAGCTGCCCCAGCTCTGGATCCTGCACAGGAGGGACCTGGAGCTGCTGGAGAGACCCAGAGGAGGCACCAGGATGATCCCAGGGATGGAGCAGCTCTGCTGGGAGGAAAGGCTGGGAAAGCTGGGATTGTTCCCCTGGACAGGAGAAGCTTTGGGGTGAGCTCAGTGTAGCCTTACAGGGCCTGAAGGGGACAACGGGAAAGATGGACACAGACAATTTCCAAGGGATGGAGGGACAGGACACAGGGAATGGCTTCCCACTGCCACAGAGAAGGGATGGCTGGGATAATGGGGAGGAATTGTTCCCTGGCACAGGATGCCCAGAGAAGCTGTGGCTGCCCCTGGATCCCTGGCAGTGCCCAAGTTCAGGCTTGGAGCAGCCTGGGACAGTGGGAGGTGTCCCTGCCCATTGCAGNCATTGCAGGGGTGGCGCTGGATGTGCTTTACTGTCCCCTCCAACCCAAACCAGTCTGTGCCCCTCTGGTTTTGAATTCTCAGCTCTACAGGGTCCTGCTATTCCCAGTCACTGAGAATTTTTATCCTTTTCTTATCAGAGCGCAAGGTGAGTGTTGTGGGACACGCACTGGGAGGAGCAGGACAGACATCTTAAACTCTCTCCCTCTCTTAGTATTACTTTATTATTATTATTTTATTTTTATTATTTTTATCTAGTCCCTCAAGGGCTAGACAAAAATAAATGACCAATCTAATTTTCAGGAAGATAAAATTACAATTATTCCTTTACTTTAGCTTTGTGTACCAAGCACTTTCCTAAAATGATGGGAGGAGATGCATCTTCCAGCAACCCTATCTTAGGTTCCTCTACACCCTCCTCAAAGCTTTAACTGGTCAATAATTTTTAAATATGGAAACAGAGTGACAGAACCAACCAAATACACAATCAAACCAACCAAATACATAAAATTAATCAATGTTTAGCTGGGTAGACTGACCACGCAGAGGATAAACCCATATTGTCCATGTTTTTCCCCTGGAAGCAGCAGCAATATTCCAGATGGCTGTGGGAACCTCCCTCCATCTTCTGCAGCAAAATGTTGCTGTGATGCAAGCAGAACACACACATGTGTTCCTGCAGAGTGACACATCCCCCAGAACGGAAGGAGAAGAAAAGCAAAAAATCTCATTTACAAAGAAGTCTCAGCTTAGGAGGCAATTTGAAAGATTAGAATGAGGAAACATGTCATCGACAAGGCTGGTAATTAGAAATGATTTATTGCCTTCCCTTGTTAAGCCTATTATTAAGACAGAATATTTTCCTACTCCTACTGCTCCTAACGTATATAAAACCTCAATTATTTGTGTCTTTTGTTCTTTACAAAAGCTGCAGGACAACTGGTTTAGTAACTTCCACTTAACTGAGAATCAAAGCCCTGTGAGCTGCATTTGCTCACTAAAAATCTTTCATGAAGCCAGCAAGTCCGAGGAATTTGAAAAACTCAACTTTATTCCCCAGTGAAAAGCAATCAACTGCTCTCTCTGTGTCTGCATTTTCTGTGCTGCCAAAGAAAAGTGTTTCCCAAAATGACTGTGCATCTCAGCACGCTTTGCCTGCAAAGCTTAATTTTTCCTGACACTTGTCCCAGGGTAAATTTGTCAAAAGAGGTTGCCTTAATTTTAAAATTGACTTTTAATGATACTCATATTTCAAAAGGCTGGATTCTAAATATACTGATTTTTAAAATTTTTTTGTGTGTGTATGTATGTCTGTCACTTGGATAAATTAACGAAAGGACACAGGCCACAGGACTTAAAAAAAAAAAAACTCAAGCCCAACCAGAACCAAACACTACAATTCCCTGGCTCTATGCATCACTGTCCTTAACTCACCACACAACTGAGGCCCCTTGTGTAAAGACCTCATAACACCCTCATAAATTAAGATTTTTTCTTCCTCAGCCAGCACAAAAAAATATATAAAAAGGAAAAGCTGGGGGAGATAATCTCACTTCCATTTATTTGGCTGCTCAGTAGTTGAGTTAGTCAGAGGCACAGGAATATCTGTATCCAATTCCTTACCCAAAAGAGATTCAAGTCTATATCATTGCTTTTTGACAGGTTTTAACCTCTCGGTCCCAAGCAGCTGAAGCTTGTTCTGCTGTAAGAGCAGCTGTCAAAGCCAAGCAATTTTACAAGAAATGATTAAATGCTCAATAGGTTAAAATCAGAGAGCAGGCACAGGCAGAATCCTCCAGCATCACTTTCATTAGTGGTGACACCCAGACTAAAAGCCAGTTGCACAAAATATTCAACGCTTACCTGAAAACACACCTTTCCCACAGCCCCTGAGATCTCCTGTGGAATCCCTGGGACTGACTTCAGCACTGTTTTCCTCCAGCTTGTGTCAGCACAACTTCACTGATTCCAAGTGAACCCAGCTCAGAGCTATTTTTTTTTTCCAGACGGAGTCCCCTGACAGCTCCATCAGCACAATAAGCAGGTATTTTCCACTCCTGCACAGTGCAACTTCTCTACTTGCTGAACAGCAGCCTCACAGCCCAGCCAGCTCCTTGGAATTCAAACTGTGGCATGCAACACACCCAAGCTGTGCCCAGGATCTGCTCCATGATTGAGGTGTTTGCCTCAAATCAGCTGAAGGAGAAATGTTGGCTGTTATTGATTCTCCAGCCCTTTCTGCTGAAATATCCCCCTTCTCCCAGTTCACTGGGCTGCAATAAAAAGGTGCTGGTAGTGAAAGGCCTGATAGCACATCTGAACAGACTTACTTTGTTTAGGAAAGCTGGTGTGGATGGAAAAGAGCAAATTGCCCCTTGGGACCAGATCAAAGAGCAGGAAGCTCAAAACCTCATCATTTTTCCTATCATGAAGCCATTCTAATTAAAAAATTACTGCCTTTGCATATAGGCCCTGGATCTCTGGTGTTGCCTTTTGGGGTAAATGATGTGTATTTTATCTTCCATGCATGGTCATCATACCTAAACATGGATGTTAAACACCCTTCAATGCCATCCCTTCCCAATGGCCCCAAATACCCATTTCATGGCCCTGCCAGAGACCACTTCCCTTCCCCACCCTCACAATGAATCCTCTCACCTTTCCCAGTTACAAATATCCCCACAAAACCACCAAGGGTGACCCAGTTCCATCACAAATGCAGCCTGTGGGGGTCAGCATGGGGCAGCACCACACAAACTGTCCCTTTCTATGGAGTTTCCATGGATTACCAGGGTTAGAAAACCCACTCAGGTGGGAAAAATTCCCTCCATCCTTCTTGGCATTTGAGAGCCCCCGAAGGGAGCTGGAGAAATGTGAACTGCAGTAAATCTGCTCCTCACCATCTGCATCTCGCTGCTGAAATGATCCCAGGAGGATCAAAACCAGTAAGGAATTTAGGGATTTAAAACCTTCTTGTTATTCCTTGCATGGACACAAACCCTTTTCACTCTGATGATTTGATGATGCACTCAAGACTTGGCAAGAAAGCATCCAATAATATTTAAATAATGTTTAAACTAGTACCTACTAAAATTAAGAAGTAAACATTTCTGTTTCACTCTACTCCACAGGCAAATGGATATTTTCATAGAGAACCCAATTATTTTAAATTTGCAGATATAAAAGCATTTTACAAATCATACCTCTGTACCCAGCAATTAATTCTAGGTGCTATGTCTGTGCTCCTTCACTACAATTATACACTAATAAAAGATAATTATCCCAGTTTCAAGTGTCAGAAGGTTAAATTTCTCTTTTCCAACCTAAAACACGCTTTGTTTTTAAATGTTTTAAAGGCTCTCAATGTCATTGAAGATGATCTAAACTCATTTCTGGGGTGTCCTGGACTCATAATTTTGTTCTGCAGCAAGGTTGGAATAGGAACACATGTATTTTTCTATCCCATGCTGCTGCAGGCTTACAATTTTCTAATTTTTTATAAAATACCCTTCTAGGACTTTTATAATTTCACAATGAAGGGGTGGGAGAGATGCTGGCCTGAATTGTTGATCAATGAGGGTTAAATAATATGAAATTTTTAGGTTTATAAAGCACACAGGAAGAACAGGATTCACAGGTGAACTGGTGTCTCAATCCCTGTAAAACTCTTATTAGGAGTTCTCACAAGACTTTTATGAGCTTAAGTGACAAAAAAAAAAAAAATCTTGAATAGTTTAATATTACTAGAGATAGAAATATGAAATCTTAGTAATACTTTCTCCAAGCAGTTAGCACGTGACACTGCAAATTGAATCCTTACAAAGCCAAAAAATTACAATTATGCACTAATAAAATAGTGTGTTATTACACTATTATTATTATTATTATTTACACTAATAAAATATACCCATATCTGACAGTGTGATTTACCTAAGTGTGATCAGTGAGCATGATGCTGAGAAAGGATAAGGCATTAAAGACTTTGGGTCTTCAATTAATGCACTCATTACACAAAGTAACTCGAATTTACACAGATTTTCTTGGGAATTTCATAAGTGTATCAATATCCCACTGGCCAATCCTCAGGAACAGGCAGGTTTAGCGTCTGGCAGCAGAGCACATCCAATTTCCAAGTGGAATTCCTGGGTTTGGGGAGGGTTCTGCCCATTGCTTGAGGTCTATACAGAGAATTTAAGTGCATTAACCCTCAGCACAAGTGCTCATCCCAACCCCACCCCGGATAAAGACAAATGCAGTTTCAGCAGCACACCCTGGGCTGGATAATGAAACAATTCCTGCAGTTTGAGAAGCACCCCCTGAGTTTCCCAGCTCCCAGCCATCACTGTCAAGCCGCCTCTTCCCCTGGGTGGAGGGTCAGTGGTGGCTCTGCTCAGATTCCCCTTTTCCTGACAAATGACAACTGCTCGAGATGTGATGTTCTTCCTGCTCATTTTCTTTCATAGGTGGCTCTATTCCCAGTGCTCTAATGTGATTCAGCTTCACAGCCAGGCTGCTTATATTTCTCCTGGAGATTGCAATTATATTTCTAAACCACTCTTTGTGTTGCTGCGAGGATCAAACAAAAAAAAAAGGGGGAAAAAATGTTAACGTTTCAATGAAGGAAATTTCCATAATGTGTGGTGGCTGTCACAATCTTGCTGATAGAAATAATTACTCCTCCTGATGTAACTACACTGAACCACTGAGAAATGGGGAGAAAAACTGTGTATCCATCTGTGCAAAGCTCTCTCATACATGCATATGAAAGAAGAGCTAAATGCAGAGATTGGGATGCTCCGGGATGTGCAGCAGGACACAGATCCCAAGGGTGACAGGGATCTGTGCCCTGGGAGGAGGAAGGAATTACCTCTTGATTTTTAACAGCTACAAAGGATACTGGTGATTTGGGATAACTTTGTGACCCACTAGATAATGCATGCAAATCCCCAGTTTTGGCTGATAAACTGAAACAAAAGCACACCCTGCTGCTGTAGCACTGAGCTAATGATATTTTTTCTGAGTGAGAGAAACCCACATTCTCTGCACACTTTGTTTGCAGATAAACCACTGAGAGGCTGCACTGGTGAACAGGAGAACAAATCAAAAATTAAAGACCATTTCCAGGGGTGCTGGGGTTCTGATCTTATCCAGACACCAGCCAGAGGACAGTTTAATTTGTTACCAGGTGCACCTCTCTGATCACTTCAGGATATGACTTGTACAAGCTGGAGAATTCAGCGTGGCTGGAAGCACCTGGGCACTGCTGGATTTGCTGTCTCAGGCACTTGAAAAAGGTTTCAACAGCAAACCTGCCTGAAAGCAAAGCAAATAAGCAAAGAGGCAGCAGCTCCTACAGAATTCCTGAGCAAAGCTAAATGTGGGAAATGAGTTAAAAGTTAGAAAACGTGGCTGAGTCTCTGTGGGCATGCAAGGGGTGCCATACAGACATCATAGCAAAAATGTGAGTAGGGAGATACTGAATTAGAGAGTCAGAGAGTGATTTGGGTTGGAAGAGAGATAAAAATCCACTTGTTGCAATCCCCCTGCCCTGGGCAGGGACACCTCCCACCAGGCCAGGCTGCAGATCTGTTCCCTTGCTAAGCCAAGACCTGGTGTTAAACTGCTCTGTAAGAGTATTGCCAAATTAGAAAGTGTCCCCAAAGTTAGAAAAAAATCCACATTTCCAACTCCACAGAGCTGCAGGCAGCGTGTTCTGGAAACTCCTGCACCGACCCACCTGAGCTAAATTACCTTCCCTGCCCAGTGACAGCCAGAATCCACCAGCTCAGCCCAAACCCAGGAGATAGTCCAGCCCTTGCCAGGAGCCAAGATCCCTCACACCACACCAGGCCCCCTCCATGGCCACACCAGCACAGACTGATGCCTGAAGTTTTATCTTTCATGAATTTCAGGTTCTGTGCTGCCCAGGGGTGCAGCTCTGAGCTCACAGTCAGTGTCACTCAGCTCTGCACACAGCAGGGACACAAAACAAATCCTTTTCCTGCTGCACACCAAGGACAACTTTCAGCCCCAAAAGCACAAACAAGGGTGGGCTGGAGGGAGGGACAAGAAGGATGAGACCTCACAACCTGGAGCTGGAATTGGACAATTAAACCCCAAAATGCAAATGGACCAAAACTTATAAAAGTGTGAGGCCTTGTGACTGGTCAGGCATTTTGTGTCCAAATTGTGTCCATTTTGGGTCCATTTTGTGTCCATTTTGTGTCAATTTTGTGACCAATTTTGTGACCATTTTGGGTCCATCTTGGGTGTAGCCCTGGTCAGGCTCTTCTCCTGCCCAAGGTGTACCCTTAAAGGCCTTTTGATAAGTATCTACTTTATTCTCCAGCTCTGTCCAGTCTCTGTTCCAGGTCAGCCTTCCCAAGGCAGCAGGACAGCCCTCCAAACACCTTCCAGCAGGAGAAAGTTGAACTCCACCCTGGGTTCCCTGGGGTTGGAATTGCCCCTGCAGCCCACAAGGAGCACAATGAGCTCCTGACCCCAAGGCAGAGGTGCCCAAAGCCTCCCTGCAGCAAACCCAGCAGAGCTGAGCTCAGAGCTCCAGGGCTGCCCTCTCCACACACCCACCCTGATTTCCTGATTGCAGGAAATTTATCACTTTTTTGGCAAAATCCCTAAAAAACAACTCACTGCATGGTGCCATCAGGATGGCCAGGGCTTAACAAAATTATGACCAGAGCACCCAAAGTCCTAAACCCCTGGATGTTCCTACACATCCTCCTCTTCCTCAGAAATTCTGTGGAAATCCAAGTTTTAAAGATCACAGACTAATAATGACTCCCTGCAGAGCTACTGAGAGTTACCCAGGCTTTTCTCAGCGCAGGAGAAGACCTGGAGCATCTGTGCAAGGAGAAGTTTTGCCAGCAAAGGTTTTATCCCCTGACTGAACCCTCGGCAGCTCCTTACCAGCTGTCAGGAAGAGGAGATCACGGATCCTGTTGGGTTTTCTGCAGGAGTTCAAACATCCCAAGTATCCACTGGAGGATTTCAACCATCCTCTTTCCTGCTCCTTGAAGCTGAATACTCAAGTTTAGGCAGGAAAAACCAGCAGTTATTCTTAAGTCTTTTAAAATAATAGCTATTTAAATTAGTCGTCAATGTATTTTTTTTTAAATTTACTTTGGTAGATTTCATGGGCTTATGTTTTCTTACTTGTGACATGAAATATCATAATGTTTAGAAATATTTTCATTCTAAAATACGCACAAATCATTTTTCAGAGTCTTCTGGGTTCATCCCTTTTACTTAGAATTTAAGAAAATAAATTCAAGAATTTAAGTGAAAGAATTTAAGTGACAATTATCCAATTAATAAAGTTACTGTAAAAAAAACCCATATTTCTATAACTAACAATAATTTGAAACATGCCTCAAACTGGAATCATTCCTCTTAATTACAACATCAAATATTATTGTGTTAGATAAAATTAATGACCACCATCATGAACTTTTTGAAATATTTTGGAAATTCTGAATGAGAGAGCTTTGAGAAAGTAGAGCCCTCTATGGAGTTCTCCCAGATGAGAGGAGATCAGGAAATGGAAATCATTTATCCAAGTCTTTACACAGTGGCTGTGGGTTTGGATAAACAGGGACTGAATTCCAACATATCTGTGCCTCTGGCAGATGGAAACTCAAGGAGAGGTTGTGATTCAGAAATAATCCCTTAATTTCTTATAGATTAAAATGTAAAGAAAAGCTGCAAAGGAACCAAGTTGATAACTTAACTGTAAAAGTGGATTTTTTTTCTCTCATGGTGGACTAAAATTTCACCCCAGCTCTGCTCTCAAAAGTGGGAATTGTGCACAACAAAAGAAGGAATTTCATCACCTGCCCTGCACCTTTTCCCAGTGATCAGATTCACACGTGGAGGCTCCTCCAGTGGAGTTCAACCCCATCATGGCCAACACAATGAGGGTTAATCCATAGGAAAGTTTTAGGTGTATAAAGCACATGGGAAGAACAGGATTCACAAGTGAACTGGTGTATTGGTGGGCCTGATATTTCTGTGTCTGACAGATTTCAGCCTGATGGCAGCTGCTGACTTTTTCCCAAGGAAAAATTCCTCAAGAAACTTCTTCTCAAAACAATCTTGGTAAACGACTCTGCTTTCTCAAAACAATTTTCTCCAGGTGGTGTTTTGCTGTTTCTCCAGTTTAACCAATGGGATCAGAGAGGTGTCATTCCTATTCACCAACCATGTTCAGTCTGTGTGGGAACACCTTATAAAAGGCAGTAAGAATTAGACAATAAAAGCCTTTTTTCTATGCTCTTTGACTTCTGAAATATTTGGAGTCTCTCCTCTTTATTTTGTGTCCTACAGTGACAGTGTCTCAACCCTGCAAAACTCCAACCAGGATTTCTCACAAGAGTTTCATGCCTCGTGTCTCTATGTCACAAGTTCCTCAAGGCAGTGCAGGAGAAAACCACAACTTCAGTGACCACTTGGGGACATCCCAAAGGGTTTTCCCTTCCCAGGGCAGCCTGGGGATCCTGTGGGTGCCATTGCTGAGCAGGAGGCAGCAGGAAAACTCCAGCTGCTCCTCTCTGTCAAGGTCCGCAAATATATGCAGGGAACCCGATGGTTCGTTTTAGGGATCTCAGAACGGAAAAGACACAGTGGGGGACAACTCAGTTTACTTAAACAAAAATGCACCTTTATTTAGTGCCAACAAATGTGATAGCGGGGAGAGAAAATAAAAAATAGTGAGAAAGACAGAGAAAGAGGGGAAGGGGATTAAGCCACCAACGTGGAGGGACGAGTCCTTGAGGCCTGGAGATGCCTCTAGACGGGATCTTCTCCAGGGGGTGATCACAAAAGTCAGAGGGGTCTCCAGAGGTTTTATAGGTTGGTTAATGTGGGGACCAAAGTGAGGGGACAGAGCCAAAGGGAACCAAAGCGAGGGGCACAGAGCCAAAGGGACCAAAGGGAACCAAAGCGAGGGGCACAGAGCCAAAGCAGGAACCACCTGTGTTGAGGTTGGATGCTCAGGAACAAGCTGCAAACCCCACCTCTGGTATGGACAGACCAGTTCCTCAGCTCCGTCCACTGTGACCAGTCCCATTGTTCCTGCACTCCGTTCTCATGGAGATGCACACCAGTCCTCCAAGACTTGGAAAATGTCCCACCTCAGCCAGACCAGGAGCTCCCTTCAGAGTCTGGGGTCCCAGTCCCCAACCATCAGAGACAGTTGTGAGGCACATCACATCCTTGGACAGACTCTGACACTCTCTGAGCCCCTCAGGTTCCACCTCAGCCCTGTAGCTTGGAGGATGCTGCCACCAAGAGTCCCGGAGCCCAAAGTGGCACGGTGACAGCTGCTGTCAGTGAGGACAATGAAAATTGGCAGGTTCAGCCGAGTATGAAGCATGACAAATTGCAGGAAGGCGAAGGGAAGGCAGTGCTGCACTCGATTGAGGAGCCAGATGACATTTGCAGGGGAGCTTGTGGGAATTCTCCAGACAGTCTACAAGATGTGCTAAATGTTATTTGCATTAGAACAAATCATAAGGTATCGACTGCAAAATCATTTCCCTTTAATGAAGACTCGGTGGGGGAAAAAAATATCAGAGTCAATTAGGAGACTGGAACTACAAATATGTGTTGTGCTTTACATATCTCTGAAGCATGAAGGAGCCAATAAAGTGCATTTAATAGAAATGAACAACAAAAATCGCTGCAGCTCGTGGGGCTGACAGCATTCCTGAGTTCATGCCACGCTTAGGAGGCTTCCCCTCCTCTCCTCCCATCTACAGCCGTGGTACATTTCCCAAAAATCCAGGTTATTCTGCATGAAAAGAGAGATCCCACACTGAGCTGTTGTTTCTTACCGCTGAAGTGGAATCGTCACTTCATCTCTTCTCACAAAACAACCCAACTGCACTGCATCAGTGCCTCACCAAACCACAGCTGAAACCACGACCTACATTTGCTCAGCATCAAGAGGAGGGGTCCTTTTATTTATGACAGATTGGAGGGGGGGGGGGGGGG
>VWZU01001543.1:51281-74918 GCA_013397095.1 Sterrhoptilus dennistouni
GTTTCTTTTGCTAAATTTCGTTCTTTTGCTAAATAGGTTTTGTTTTGTCTGTCGAACGCATTTTCTCCTTTCACAATATTTGGTTTCAGCTGCTCTGGAATCTGAGTGCATTTCTGATTTTCCATTGCGCTGTTGTCAGGTGAGGAGTGGGGAAAAAACACAACAAACATTTTTAAGTGCTACCTGTCAGCCTAAAAGAACTCTGCAAACTGATATTGAAGACGGATTAATTTTCCTCCAAAACACTTCCAGTAGTACTTAAACAGTGCATTTCACAGCTCTAACAGAAACCAGAGTGCATCTGAATTTCCACTTGCTCTTTAAAAGCAGCACAATCAGTAACAATGTTCTGCTATTTCTTCACGATTTACTAAAATGTGCTGTCTAAAAATTACCTTTTTTTTCTTTTCCCTTATCAATTTGACTGTCGTGTAACTCACCTGGAGAGAATTAAGAGAAACAGCGAGGGCCACCCACAGACATCCCTTATCTCTGGAGTTTGTGCTGTTCAGATAAGCCCAGGGGGTGACAAGATATTCCAGAAGTGTCTGTGCTTGGGCAGGGAGGGAGGTGGGACCAGAGGAAGCCCTTGGTCCCTTCCAGGCTGACCCCTCCTGTGGTTCTGTGACAACTCTGCTGAGTTCTGTCCCACTCCTTGGCCTCTCCACGGCAAGAAGTGACAATTACAGCCCACAAAATGACATTTTTAATTAGATACCACACTTCTCTGAGACGAGCAAGTGACCCAGAACACCTCAGTGACAAGCATGGCATTTTATTGTAACCTGAAATGAGGTGAAAAACATGACTCTTAATTTAAATGCCTGGGGTTTTTTTCCCTGTTAGGTAAATTTATATACACCTAGCTCTGAGGGGTGGAAAAAACAGATTGAGAGTTTTTTTTCCTTCTCCTTCATATTTTATAACAAAATAATTTAAAGTTATTATAGACCAATTCCAGCAGTTCTTTCCTCACAAGTTTCCCACTATCCAGTTGAGTCACAGCACCTTCATCCTGCTCAACAGGGGGTTTGAGTCCAAAACTTCAGAGCAGGGAGTTTGAGCTGCTTCATAAAACCCTCAAATACTTCCACATTCCTGAGATAGAGGAGGAAAATAACAACAGGGGCCACTGGATTGCAACAACAGAGTTAAACCAACCCTGGTGAGAGCTGGGTGTCAGGAAAGGTGATTAAAAAAACCCCTAAAATCCCTTCTTGGTCACGCAGACACAATTCCAGACCTCACACTCTCCAAGGAAGCTGGATCCAATCAAAGGAGGAAAAAAAAAAGCTTGGAATGAAGACTATAAATGTTATATCTATTTTAATTCTCCACTTTTGAATCTCACTTAAAGTGGAAGCTCAGCACAACCAAACGATGGTTTCATACCCAATGTCTGTAACTGCTGTGGAGGGAGGGAGGGATTGTCTCAGGCTGGACAGAAGCAGGACATGGGAAAACCATTGGGAAAAACCCTTTCTTAGAAGTTTTCAACAACCTCAAGGGTTTGAGAATATGATGTGGACACTAATTATATATTAGGAACACTGGAGAAAAGATTTTTAGGAAAGCAACCCACACAACAGGCTGTGTTGGCAACAAAAAGATAAAAAATAAATCAGTCAATGTTTAACAAATTTTCATCCACCTTTCTACTCCTCACATACAAATGCTGGTGTTTCCCTCAGAGATTTTGGCATCTGCAAGCTCTGCTGTACATGAGGGGAAAAAAAAACTGAGCAAGACAGTCAATATTTTTGATAAAAGAAAGTAAAAAAGGTAAATCTGAAATCCCTAATGTTGTCCTCCATGTCAAAAAGGAATACTTTTATCTTCCTAGAAAGATTACAGCAACAAAAAGAAAATATTCTAAGTCCTGATTTCTCAGGAGTTCCAAAGATAAGGTGGCAAAAAAATAAACTTTTGGTGTGATGTAGGGAAAAGGTCTTTGCTGTGTGTCTGAATTCATCTGCAGCTCAGCAGTTGCTAGAAAACACTCAAGCTTTCAATTAATTATTTGTTTCTTACTGAGATAAGGATGAGCTGCAAACTCTGCCTGGGTTACTAAAATCTGGGTGGAATCTCCATGTTCAGTGGGAGGAGACCTGAGCATGAATCCTTCACTGGGAGAGAGGAACAAGGTCCTCATCACCCCCTGCTCTCAAGGACAAGATTTGTCACTCATCTTTGATCACTCATTATTATTTTCTAGGGATTTCTCTCCCCCAGTTTTTCCCTCTGCCTTAAAGCACCGAATTTCCAGGCAAAGCAGTGGAAAGCAGGGTAACTGTTGTGACCAAAAAAAAAAAAAAAATAATGGAGTTTAAACTAAGCAGATGGCTGGGAAAGGACAATGACACCTTTCCATGGAATAAAAGCACAACAGAGAGATTTCAGGCTTCTCAAATCAAACGTGGACCAAGGTTTTCTTGAGAAAAACTAAAAATAAAATACTCTTAAAGATCACTTTTTCCTTCCACATCTTCTTTTTTTTGCCAAATCCAAGTCCTTGGATTATCATCTCCATCCCTGGAAGTGTCCAAGGCCAGGTTGGACATTGGGGCTTGGAAATACCTGGGATAGTGGAAGGTGTCCCTGCCCATGGCAGGGTGTGGCACTGGATGATCTTAAATTTCTCTTCCAACCCAAATCATTCTGTGATTTTACCAGACATCCTCCTCTCTTTGATCAAAACACCACAAGGAAGCCATTCCTCCCAATGGAAAAAAATTGAGGAATAGCAAAAAAAACCCAAGACCCAACCAACCAGGCAAAGAAGATCCCCACTTGTTCCCAGGTGGATCCTGTGGGTTGTTTTTCTCCTCTCACCCTCCAGCCCCTGAAGTTCTGCTGCCCTTTGCAGGGTGACAACCTGCCTGGGTATGGAAATTCAAACCCAGCACCCCAGGGAAGGAATTGGAAGGAATTAAGGAGCATTTTGACTTCAGCAGCTGCAGCAGATCCAAATTCCCTGGAACTCTGCCCTTCCCACAAGGATCCCTTGGGTTTGTTTCCCATCTTGGAAGCCAAAATAAAAACTGGGGGTTGCTCAGCTTTTACACTCCAGTTCAGCTGGATTTAAGGCTTCTCTTTTATTGTTGTGGCAGGAAAATAAAAGGGATAACACATGGGAGACTTCTGTGTGTCATCAGGAATGCTCCTGTGCTGGTTTGGGGAGGTTAAATTTCATTTTTCCATGTGGCAGGTGCAGGAGGGACCACCAGAACCCAGGTCCAGCTGGGGATTTTTAAACTCAGCTGCAGTTTTATTTAAACTAACTCCGAAGAGAAAGATTTTGAAGTTAATTTAAATAAAACTAAGTTATCTTTCTTAAAGTTATCCTTCTTAAAGGATAAACACCCCAACCATGAGTTGTTTTCCAGCACAATCACAGCCATGCACACATGGAATCACTCCAAGGCCAAAACACAGGAAAAAACTTTCCTCAATCTCAGATTAGAAATTCCCTCTCATTTTAATGACCCTCATCTATTCCACCTCCTTTTCTTAGACTAAGTTCCAATTGTAGAAAAACTTAGCAAGGATCCTCCTGTGCCCCAAATTTCCCAAGGAACAAATTTAAGCTGTCACAGAGCTGTGACACCAATCACTGAATCTGGACCTTGGGAATTCTGAATTCCTGGAGAATCCTCACACACCTAACAGGTCCATCCAAAGAAAAAAAGCCAGACCCATTCCTACCCATAAATTCTGCATTATTAACTCTAAAATTCTAAATGTCTCAGAACTCTGAGCAGCCCAACAGCACCTTGAAAAGGGGATGTGAAACTACCAATCCACAGACACTGCAATGTCACAAATATTCAAATAAAAATTGAATACAGAAAAACTGCTGTAAATCTGAGGGGAAAAAAACACCCACAGAGTTGGAAACAATTTTGATATTCCCTTTCAAGAATTTGAATTGATGGAATCGAGGTAAAAATAATGATGGAATTGAAGTGAAACTTCAATTTTGCAGGCTCGATATGTTGCAATTTCTTCTGAAGTTTTCAAGACAAGAACTTCAATTTTTTTAACTAAAAACAATCTCACCTGTCAGCTGCACAAAATATTTTTTCAAGATGGTTGACTGGAGAAACAAATCAGAATAAAGTGGCTGTCATCAGTAAATCAGCTTTGACAGAGCAGTACATATCACCAATTTTCATGGGAAATACCTGTTAAATTCCTTTCTCTCAGGAACTGTTTTTCTCAGGGAAGAAAAGTGGCCATGGTAAGAGAAGTAATTGATGTATTATCCATGATTATCTTTCATTATTTTCATCCTTGCTTAACATGCCTCTCCTTACTGCTGTTCAGAGTGATTCAAACCACACACAAATCATCTCTGCCTTCCCCCAGACACCCATCCTGATAAAAACAAGATTTTCAAGCAAAAGAATATCAGGGAGAGAAATCTCAATAACCATCAACCACTTGAAGCATGCTAGCTCTGCAAATAAGATGTTTAACAGCAAGGTTTCTGCTGTTTTGCACAATCCTGAAATAAATGTGAAATGTATTTATTGATTCTGCAGTTGACGAGCCAAAGTCGCTGCTCCAACATAAGGTGCTCAAAGAAAAATACATTAACAAAGGAAAATACAGCAGATGTTTATATTTACTTACATTTCTGAAAGTCAGCACTGCAGATACAGGGTACTGCTGGTTGACTTTTAATTGCACCTTATTAAAAATGTTACCACTGATGCCTGAACTTTGAGCTTTCATGTATTTGAGGTTCTGTGCTGCCCAGGGGTGCAGCTCTGAGCTCACAGTCAGTGTCACTCAGCTCTGCACACAGCAGGGACACAAAACAAACCCTTTTCCTGCTGCACACCAAGGACAACTTTCAGCCCCAAAAGCACAAACAAGGGTGGGCTGGAGGGAGGAACAAGAAGGATGGGACCTCACAGCCTGGAGCTGGGATTGGACAATTAAACCCCAAAATGCAAATGGACCAAAACCTATAAAAGTGTGAGACCTGGTGACTGGGAGTCCATTTTGTGACCAATTTGGGTACACCTTGGGTGTAGCCCTGGTCAGGCTCTTCTGCTGCCCAAGGTGTACCTTAAAGGCCTTTCAATAAATCTCTACTTTATTCTCCAGTTCTGTCCAGTCTCTGTTCCAGCTCAGCCTTCCCAAGGCATCAGCACTGACACAAACCTCCCTGGCCAATAAAGTTATTTAATACACGCGGCAGCACAGCCCTGCCCTGGTCTGGTGACACTGCAAAAGTCAACAAAGTTCTACAGAGAAAGGTTCCAGCACAGCTAAAACCACAATTCTAAAACCCAAAAAGAGCCAGCCATTTCATCAGTTCAGAGTCTATCAGATTATAGAGCATAATTTAATTTTTTTCTTTAATAAATCTACAAGCTGTTTTGCTTTTAGCATCTTTAAATCTCACTGTGGCAATTCAGAAAACTTTAATTAATGGGGGAAAAGAGTTTTAATATCTCCTCTATATTTTAAAAGCAAATATGGACTTTCTGTTTAGAGGTGTTTTATTTTAGATAAAGGAAAGAAAAACAGCTCAACAGCTCCCAGACAACACCAAACCCACACTGACAGCCCTGGAGGCTCCATTGGGGAAAATTTGGAAAGGATTTCATCCTCCTACAGCCCTGTGATTCCACCAGATGCCAACATCATGTACTCATCATGCACAAAGAAAACACATTGAAAAAAATAAATAAATCAAAGAAAAAAAACCCTGTTCCTCATTGAAATATTGGTCAGCCCACCAGAGCCTGAACTTTTAAAAGATGAAAGGATAAAGGAATGGTTCTCTCATTGCCATTGTTTAAATCCCAGTTATAACCAAGGATTTTCTATGTTGATGAGATGTGTTCAATAGAGACAAATTCATTATCTTCTCTACATGTGCTAAACTTTACTTCATTCCCCAAAGATTAAAATCAGGCATCAGCAAAAGATAATTTTCTTTTTACCTCCATCATTGAGGTCCCTAATCTCAGGCACTCAGCCCCAAAGAAAGCTGTAGAAACAGGGAAAAATCCCTAAAATTTACCTTTAGGTTACCTCCAACACCAATCCAATGATCTGTATCCCATATAAATATTTCCCACAGCCATTTCTTACTGGCTTGGAATTCTGATCTCCAGGAGATCAGTCTGGGGGCAGTTTCAGCATTCAGGTGTAAATTGGGGGGGTTTTTTTGCTGGTCTGATTTTGCCCTCTGCTCCTGAGGCTCAGGCAAATGCAGTGACTAATCCATTCACTAATGACAAAATTCAGGTTCCAGCTCAGTGCAGCCCAGGCACTGACTGTGCTCAGCTGGCTTTGAGGGCCAGCACTCCTGCAAAACATTCAAACTCTCCATCTCTCACAATAACAAAACCACCAGCAGGCTGAATGGTTTTTATTAAAAGAAACTTGAGTAAAAAAAGGTTTTGTTCTGAATGGAGGCACTGCTCTCCTATGGGCTTGTTTTCATGCCTTTTTTTTTTTCCCCTATTTAAAGAGAATTCACAATGCTCCCATTTTCTATTTCTTCCTGCAAAACAGATTCCCTGAAACTGAGCAACTGAAATAAAAATTAATTAAATGTCAGACTAAAGTGAGATTATCAAGGTTTATAAATTCCTCCCTTTGGGACAGAGGCTTCTGTTCAAAATAAAATTGAAGAAGAAAACCTTTAACTACACAGCTTTTGTATTAAGCCACTTATCAAAAGCTTTTCAGAGAGGAAAATGATAATGTTAAATGAAACTCATGGGTATAGTTTATTCATTTTATGGAAAATTTAGAATGAAGAGCAGGAGCTGGGTCATGTGGAAGGGACTTTGTGTTCTCTGTGACGTCATTCAGAAATTCACCAAATGGAGTGAGTTGAATTATTTTTGGGGGAAAAAAGCAAGTTTGGAGTTGTTCATCCCTATTTTTCTCGTTTGGATTCTCAGAGGCATCACCCATGCACGAGAGAAAAGAACCAGCTGGGGCCACCAAGCCTCCAGTGGAGAAAAGGCCACAGGATTTCCCTGAACTAATTTTAAAATCCTCAGAAACTCAATTTGCCTGAATTTATTTTCACAGACTTTAATGAACAGCAATTTACTGATTGACAAATACTAATTATTGTGAGTATTAAAGGGAAAAACTGCTGCAAGGTGCTTTGTTGGTGTATAAAGATTCCAGTCAAAGCTCAGGTGGGGTTTGGGTATAAATTTCCATAGAATGGCACTGAACACATCAAATTTTTGTCTCTGTCTAAGGCGTGATAGAGCAGGAAAGCTCTGAAATGCTCACCTGAAACGCAGCCTGACTGTGAGGATTTCAAACCTCCAGAAATGGCAGCAAGATTTTATTTTAACTACCAACAAACTTGGTGGATGAGAGCCTTGCAAGGCACTGAAAGTTCACCCACTGCCACATATCAAACCCAAGTGTCAGGGCTTGCCAAGGAGGCAGTTGCAGTTGGGATTGCTGAGTGAAAAGTGTTCTCAGAAACTCTCACTGAAGCATCCTCAGACACTCCTCGACTGCTGAGAGACTCAGGCTCTTGCTATTTTATCTTTTATTTGAAAGTCAGAGCTCAGCTTAAAAAGGCAACAGGATGTGAGATCCTGCAACCCGTTGGCAATCAAAAGTCTGAAAGTGCGGCAGTCAGCAGAGTGCAAGACAGAAACTGGGCTGGAGCTGGAGTCAAGGCAAGTGCCAGGAATTCCTGAGCTGAGAAAAGTTCCTGTCGCTGTAATTGGAAGCAAAATGGGTCACAGAATAAACCAGGAAAACCAGTAACTGAGTGCTGTGAGGGAGGTGACAGGAGGAAGGCAGCCTGATAAAATTTGAACACAAGAGTCCTGCACCTCCTCATCTCCCTTAAAGTTTAATCCCTGATCCTTCTCCAAAGCCATGACAAAGGTCCCCTGAGCAGACGTGACCCCAAGATCACAACAGAATTTAACTCCATGTCCTGTACTGAGCCCCCTGGGGAGGCTCCTCTGAGTAAAAGGTCCACGGCTTCCTTCCACATCAATGGCAAGGCTCTGGCTGAATTCTGGGGGAGAAAACCCAACCCTAGAAAGAACCCAAAGCTCTGTGGCCCCTTTATTTCATCGCCTGCTGGGTGTGAGCAGCAGCCAGTGCCTGCCTGAGGATTAGTTTGCCAAAGTTTCTTTGATAAATCCCAAAGTTTCTTTGATAAATCCCAAAGATTACAGTCTCCTCTCTCAGATCCCTCAGCAGTTTAGAAGGAAAAATTTGGTCCCTGCATTGATGCCTAAAAATACCTTGAGAGTCTGGCAGCCCATTTCCCTGCACCATGAATGATCCTCTTGGTGTTTCAGCCTCATCTGAAGTGTTCTCAACACCGAACCACTGGTGAAAGCCAAATGCCAAAAAGGGATTTGCTTTATTTCCTGGGGAGGAAAAAACCTCCCATGTCTGAAAAGCAGGAAACAGCCCCAGGACTCCAGTACTCAGCCAGTGCACCTTGCCCAAAATATCCTCCCTTTCAGGACTCCCTCAGTGCCTGGGCACTGCAGGGAATTAATTCTCTCAGAATGGGCAGGTCCCTGCCACATGTCCCTGTCATGTAGTTTGGGTCTGGATGTGACCAAGCCAGTCCTCTCCTTCCTTCCTTCCTCTTCCCAATTCTTTGTCTCATCTCCACATTCCAGCCAGTTTCTGGTTCAGATCTCCTTGTTCAGCTCTGTCCCTCACATCCAGCTCCAATTCCCATCCTATGCCTTGATCTGCTCCTATCTCCCTTTACCAAAATTTTGATAGAACTGCCAAAAAGATGGGGCTTATCTTTCCTAAATTTGTTTTGCTGTGACCATAATGATTAATTCTGTTCTTAGTCCCATTCTGAAAACAACACAAACAATCCCTGTTTATACTCCCCCAGATTTTATACTGGAGATCACTCCTTTGTGATCAACTTATTAAAAAAGGAAACACCAGAAACAAACAATTCAGGGCAACACTTTTAAACTTAGATTTAAAGAAACCATACATCCATGGACATAAATATTTCCTGTTTATCAGCTAGGAAATTCTTCAATTACTTTTTTTTTTTGTCTTTGCATTTTGACTTTAGTGAAACCCATATACCTACACTACATATATATATATATATATATAGTCTTACTTTTTTTAAATGTGACACATTGATAACTACTTCAATCTATCATCTTCCAGCCCATGCAAAGCTGCTTCACCCTCATTATTCCAGACTGAGGTCTCCAGGCACTTTTCCTCCACCTAATTCCATCAGAATTTAGCTTTGCTCTCCAATTGTGGAACCTGATTGTTCTGTGTCTCCTTTCTGAGTGATGCAGATCAAATGAAGGCAAATCTGAGCTGGGAGACTGTCACACCAAGTGAAATCTGAATAAACTGGCGACATCTAAAAATGAGCTGGCACCTCACTGGAAAGCCTCAGAATATCTCACATTATGTAACGTGTCAGTGGAACAGACTCCCAGCTCCACGCCAACCTCTGACCTCAGAGTGCATTTTAAGGGCTCTGAAGCTTCATTTTTACGTGGATCCTTTGCTTCCCAACCTCACCCCACACTCTGCTCCCCCTACTCAAGTCAATAACATTCACGGTTCAATTTTGCCTTCTATCATCTTCTGGCCTCCTCTGCCAGAAAAGCCTTTTTTATCTCTGTGTTAAGACATGGGCAGTAATCTCTCTTGCTGCCATGTAACTTTAATGTGGATTGAACTGGATTCACTCCTGAAGAAAAAAAAACAAAACCAAGGAATAAGGGCCAAGATTCAGATGGAGGAAAAAAGCTTACAAACCTTTTTATACTTGAACAGGCACAGATGTCTCTCTTTCTTGTGTAGGTACAGAAATGATTAGAATTGATCAAGAACTTCACAGTAAAATTTTAAGAAACACGGATTTTTAGAACAAAACATTCAGAAACTTGTGTTTTGAAAAAATGCCCAGATCCAAAGCCATTTCCTCCCTTTTACCTGATATTAAGGATTTTCTTTCTTAATCTGCTTCCAGTGGGGTCTCAGCAGATCCACCTGTAAATACAGAGAGGTTTGTGAAACTGCTGAAATATCTATTGTGAGCATGGCCACTTAAAAGATCAGAGAGGCACACAAAAGGGCATCCAGCTGGTTAAAAAGGAGCAAAATCATCCCATTCTCAAGTAAAACCATTGCTCTGGTACATCCTCTGACCACTAAGAAAATTCATCCTACCATCTAAAATGTCTCTGGTGCAGTTTGAGTTCAGTGCCTCTCACCCAGTGTGTCCTGGAAGGAAACCCAGAGGATTCTGCAACAACTTTCGACATCTTTGAGACATTTTCCCTCTGCAGAACCATTATTTTTGTGCAATGAGAAGTTCTGTTATAATCAGTTATTGGCTCACAGAGTGAGGTGCATAGCCCTTCTTATATTTTCCCCATAATTTTTGTTTAATATAAATATAATTTCAATATACATATACTTTTAATATGCATACACATTAAATATACATATAATTATATATATAATTTTATATGTATATATATTATTTTTTAAAAAATATACAATATAATAGGCTGAATCTCCCTGATGATGTTGAGCAGATGAAACCTCTTTGCCCCTGTTGTGGTTCTGGGCTTTAGGTCCTGCCCATGCCATCAGTGCAGGAGGAAGCTGCATCCTCCCCCAGCCCACAGCGAGATCGACTCCAAAGCCATTCCATTAACTTCATTAAGTTCTGAGTTATGACTCAGCCAAGCCCTACCAGCGATTTCAGAAAACACATCACAGGATATCATTTTTATTCCCTGAAGTACATCACTATTTTAATCTGGAGTTGTAATTGACTCCACTTTTAAAGGAGGTGATAAAACGCTCAGGGAGTTGTTGTGCTACCTCCAGATAAGCAACCCTGGCAATATATAAGGGAGATAGCCCAGCCAATGGCTGGGGGAATGATTACAAACACATTAGAATGATCCTTTGCCACATGGACCTGTAATTTTAGTTTATGCTATCTATTAATCTCGGAGCTGGATGTTTTGAATCATCTCTGAGGGGCTGGTGCCCCTGGTGATGGCAGTTCCCACAGAGTCCCATCCAACAGGGCAGCAGGGAACACATCAGGCAGTGTGAACATGATGGGCAGGACCTGATTGTGGAGCAGATAGGGCTGGGAAGGGGAGGGTTATCAGGACCAATATTGTTTTCCGCTGGGTGAGATAAGGCAGCACAGCTCCTGTCCCTTTTCAGCAAACACACCTCGTGTTTGGTGACAGCAAAGATAAAAGTCCTTCCAAGACAGGGGCTCCTTCCAGGGCTGGAAGTTGCAGTGAAAGTCAAAAGCAGCAAGTCCCTGCCACTGGAATTCAGAGAAGCTTTCACAGCCACCAGAAACCAGAGAGTTTTGGAACAGCAGACAAAGGAACTTGGGCTGGGACATGAGGGACAAACAGAGAAATGAAGCAAACATTCCCTAATCCTACCTATTCCATAACTGTGTCAGCTCCTGGAATGGGATGAGTCTGTTTGGTTCAGCACCTGCTGGACTAGAAACCTGCCCTTTGCATCACAGCCATGCAGCACAACTTACCCTTTATGTTCGTCTTTTCCACGGATCATTTGGAAAGCACTCAAAAATAGCCATCATTCCAGGGGCTCAGAGAGAACTCACCTCCTTCATCATTTGTCTCCTGTGAGGTAAAGAGTAATTCCTTCAGGAGGAAAAAAAACATGGCCCAGGAAGGTGTGATCCCATTGCAGGAATATTTCCTCCTGAATGCCACCAATATCCAGAATTTCTGTTTGTATGTTGAATTAAATCACTTTGATGGCTGTGCAGGCTTCAGCTCCTCACTGGAGAGAATGTACAGATTAAAATGAAAAGTATTCCTGTTTACACTTCCATGCTTTTATGGTCATCAACTCACCTCAATATCTGAGAGCTTCACCAAAGGCTCTGTTCTCTTTCCTCTCACTCAATGAATGGACTGATTTTTATCTACAAGGACCTCAATCACAAAAAGAAAAAAGTTAGAGGTTCACTGTGTCCCAAAATCTCTTTGATTTTTCTACAAAGCCAGGCTCTGTCCAAGGCCCCACAGCCTGGCACAGCAGTTTTAGCAAATCAGAGAAGCAGAGAATTCTCCTGCATAAATAGTGAACAACACAGACATTGCCACAATCATGGTAAACATCACTTGGGCTTCTTATCACACCACACATCAAAGGTATCAATTACAGGCCAGAGATTTCTAGCAAATGAGCCTTAATTAACACTGCTGCCTCCAAACTTCCTCATTCCTGAACATTCCCAGCTGCTGTGGGAAATTAATTAAGGCTTAAATCTTGTGGTTCTTTCTTTAGTACTTGTTGCATGGCAACATTCATTTTTATGTATGAGCTTCTCCCTCCAAATGACTTTATAATAGTCTTACCCAAAAGATGAGCTCTTAAACTCTTAAACACAGATATTTACACATCTTGGTTTAGTTTCTTGTGGGTTTTTTCACTCGTAGGACATGAATTATTCACTGAGAAGAGGGGCTGTGATGTTCTGGTTGGTTCCAGGCATCAGTAGAATCAGTCGGAGGATTTAACTGGTTTCTTTTAACAATCAGTTCCACAAGTGTGGAAAGAATTTTTGTTATTTCTAAAGGATATTTATTGCATTTAAATTTTGATCAAGAGGCAGTTTCCAGAAAGAAATTGAAGATATGAACTCTCCCATGGAGGGGACTCTTCCTTCCTGAATTACTGGTCAAACTCCCCATGGGATGAAGCCAAACCCATGCCTTGCCACAAGCAATACTGATCAATATTTTTGCTGATTTCAGTCAGAATTTCCCAATTCATAATAAAATAAACCCCAGAAGAAAAACAGCACATCTCCAGAATACAATTGTGTCTCATTTTCAATGAGCTGCAAATAACTTAGTTCATATTATACTATCAACAGCTACTAAGAGAAATGACCAGGCCCTCATTTTACAACATAAAGTCATAATCCATGAGGATTATGATTTCTGATTTTAAAAAAAAGAAGTTCTGAGCTTGAAAAAAAAGAAAAAAAAGGTATTTCATAAGATATAAATTGAAATATAATGGAAAGAATTATTCAAAACACACAAAGCTCAGATGAGTTTTAGTTATGGCTCTGCAGCAAAAATGCCAAGGAACGACATCAAGGTGACAGTAGAGCTTCCTTAAAGTTTTGTTCTCTTGTCACAACCTCCAGTGAAATTTTCTGACCTCAGCTGAGGTGTCCATGGACATGATTTGATGCCATTTGCTGCCAAAAAGATCCCAGCAACATTTAAGAATGTGGGTTTAGAGTCTATGGGGATAATTACTAAAGTGAGGGTTAACTAACTGAGGAGGTAAAATGAGGAATAAAAAAATTAGGAAATTTTTTATCAGTTATTCAATAAAAGCGATGACTTTCATTAAAAGCACTCTACTCATAATCTATGACTCAACTTTATAAATAGATTTTAAAAATGATACAGAACTGATTTTATGCCTTGAAATTCCATAATTCAGACACGGCCATGGATTAGATCTCAGATTTTCCATTCTTTGTTCTCCCATCACTAGAATTTATTATGAGGCACAGAATCTTCTCCATGTGCTTTAAAGGTTTGAACATCTCCTGTCCTTACACTTTGAAGCTGTTCCAAAGCTTCCCCAACAAAGGCCTGAATATATTTCAGCCCTCAACAGGACACTCTATTCCTCTGTCTGGGAACCTCTGAGCACCAACACCAGAAATGTGATTGGAGTCATAAAAAATGCAATATTTCAAGGTAAAACAGATTCCATAAATCAAGGGAGAAATGCAGGATGGTGGAGATCACAGGATCTTCACATCTGATTTTTGACAACATTCCAGGTGCTCCCAGACTCTCCTGATGGAAGGGGGAATCCTCCTGCAGCTGCATCCACTGGTAAGCACCTACTGGAAAAAATCTCAGAGAATATGAGGCCAATCCCTCATGAAGGCTCCAAAAAACACCATTGTTCTCAAAGAAAACGCTGAATTAACAATCTTATTCTATTATCCTCTCATGACCAAGTCTTTTTTTTCTTTTTTTTCTTTTTTTAATTTTTTTTAGTATTTAATTTTTTTCTTTTCTATGTCAAAACAACAGGAGTTTTTACTTTGCCTAATCACTATTCCCTTAATATTTGAGTGAGCAGAATCTGTTTGCTCTTCCAAAACTGCTGGATCCAGAGAGAGGAACAACCAATTTTTTTCTCTCTCTTGAAGACATTTTTATTCAAAAATATAAACTCCACTTCCAGTGCAGCTCTGCAGTCTGTCAGCCCATGTGAGGACCAACAAACCTGTTCCCAAAAGGAGATGGGCTCAAAATGGAAAACTCACACCTCAGTGGCTATTTTTGATTTAACTCTTACGTGAGGTTCTAAATCAAACCTCAGCTCGGTGAGATTTAAAGACATTCAGGCAAAAAAAAAAAAAAAAAAAAAAAAAAAAAAAAAAAATTTTTCAAATTTTTAAAAATTCACAATTTTANTGTTCCAATTTTGGAAAATTCCAAATTCTCATTAGTTTTTCACAGGATTTCAGTATTATGAAACTGTCACCAGCCCTGTGGAGGAAACATTCACACACACATTTATTTAATGTGACCTCTTTTTGTCTCACCAAGGCTTTAAATGTCCCTGAGTGTGCTCTGGCACTGAATTGGTCCTATTATCCAGAAAATCCAGCTCATGCAAACAAGTTTTCCTTCTGCTGTCCCTGCTAGTCTCAAATAACATATTCCGAGTAAAAGCAGAGTGAATTATGTGCAGAGAATAAATAAGATGAAGCTCCAGCCTAACTGTATTCAAGCACTCAAATTGAGTGTGAAAGAAAGCTCCTGCTGGAAATTTTTTATTTTTTTTTTCTCTCATTTGAACCAACTCCCTCTCTTCAGTAACACCCCCCCAAGTTTCCAAAGGGAAACAAGTCCTGAAGAGCTGAGCTTGGATTGCTCTCAGTGCTGGGAATGTTGTTCTCACCCATCATTGATGGGGACACTGGGCACAGCTGGTGATTTGGGACAATGGAGAGCCACTCCTGGGATGCCTCCCCCTTAGGATAACCAGAGCTGCACGAAAATTATGAGACACAGGGTTTAAAGCCCCAAAAAGGGTGAGAAATTTGGGATACCTGTGGCTGGCAGCTGAAATCCGTGGGACAGCTTGGCACATGCCAAGGCAATTATTTGTGTTAGCACAGGCCCTGCCAGGAAGGCATTAATCTGGAGATGATTAGAACCTGCTGCTTTCTTTGTGAATAATTTATCTATTGACTGCAGGAGTCATTTATTGATAATTTACAAATGGAGAACACGGTGTGGCTCTGCCGGCTGCTGGCAGAGCTCCCCGAGCTGTCCCCAGCAATGTGCTCCAGCCACATCCCTGGTGCTCCAGAGACAACTGGGAGGTGTCCCTGTCCATGTGTGAGAGGAGCTTTTGATGCCTTAAGATTCAGCTTTTGTATTTTCCAGCTTCTGTGCTGCCTTAGTGTGTGTAACTCTGAATTTCATATGAGGTATTGTCAAGTTCTCCTCACAGTTTAGTCAGACAGAACAATCCTTTTCCAGCTCAAGGGCACCATTGCAGCTCCAGGCCCAAAAAAAGTATAAACAGCAGCAAAACGAGGAGAGCAAACTGGGATAGTGGGACTTCACCATCTGAAGATGTAACTGGAAAATTAACCCCAAAATGTAAATGGAACAAACTTGTGAAAGTGTGAAAACTCATCATTGGTCATCTATATTGGGTGTAACCTCAGCCGGGCTCTTGAACTGCCCAAGTGAATCCTTTGAATGCCTTTTAATAAACAAGCAAATAAATAAAATAATAATATTAACAACAAAAATAATAAAATAAATAATAAATAAAAGAGGCTGTCCCAGGCATCACTTTGAGGTCCCTCCACACCCAAACCATTCCATGACTCTGAACCACACCCTGGGGTTGGAGCCTCTGCACACCCAAGATCTCCACTGGGCCAAATCTTCCAACCCAGCTTTAATAAAAACCTTCAAGGGAGCACAGCCGAGATACAAAACCCACAGTGAAATGGGAGAATTCCTTTACTGTACTCAGTAGATGCCTGTGTTAATTTATCTTCCTTTTTATCTTCCTCTCACATGTTTATGTGGCACAAACAGCTCCTGGAAGAGGCACAAAAATTAGAAGAAGAGAGCCTCCCACCTCAATCAAAGAAATCTATTCCATGACAAAGGAAAAAAGATGAAAGGTATTTGTATTAGCAATAAAAGAACACCAGTGTTAAGATTTTTTTTTTTCTTAAACTGTGAAGGACAAAACAGAAATCATATAAAAGGCAAAAATAAACAGAATTAATAGGAACTCAAAGCAAGGACAAGCTGCAGGTCCCTGATGGTGTAACAAATTACAAAGCAGGTAGAAACTAATGTCAAGAACTATTTATTCATCTCTATAATGGGAACAACTTCAGGCAAGGACAATAATCACAAAGCAGGGAAGTGTTCATTAATTAAATGGAAACAAATCAGAATTGCTCAGGCACAGCTTGCCAAGGATCCTTTTGGCAGGCAGAGATATGAAATGTTCCTCCTTGTGCTCAGAAGCTCTTGCATGACAAGAGGTTGAAGGAAGTTTATCAAGGCTCCTGCCTGCACAGGTAGCTGCTTTGCAAACCCATTAAAAATGGAAATCTTGATGACCTCTATGTCTTAAGGGCTTTAAAAAATCTCAACAGGAAATGGAGAAAGCCTTGACTTGCTGTTCTGTGCCCAGGACTAGTGACCATCAGAGCAGGTTCTCTGTGCTTGCCCATCCCCTCTGATCCATCAATTCCCACTCACAGATCCCACATCAGGTATTTGGGGAACCTCCCCACCTCTCTACCAGCACCATGGGTACCACTTAAATACTCTTAAAAATATTAAATATCCTCCAAAACTTGTAAAATTTCATATTCTCCCTGACTAGGAAGGGAGATATAAACCAGATCTTCCCTTTGATAGAACAGGAATAATTTTATTACAATTTATGATATTTTTGTATAACGTTATTACTATTATTATTATTACTACTACTTTCCTCCTATTTTTGTATAACATTATTATTATTATTATTACTCACAATTATTATTATTACTACTTTCCTCCTTTGTTCTGTCCATGCAGACACGTCCTGATCTGCACTCAGATCCAATTCTTCAGAGACCTGGAGACACACAATCCTATTTTTGGAGCAAAAGCCACTATTGGGCAAAAAAAAGAGGAATTTCTAGAGATAAGCAGTGCCCCAGCTGGGGCTTGGGTCAGGAGCTTGAATTCCACTGCTTGAAGTCCACAGTGTTGGGGGGATTTTTAAATCTGACCTTTTGTGGGCATTTTTTATTTCAGAGCTTCAAAGGGCTCCACGGACTGAAACTCCTAAAACACCCAGGACAATTTGCATACAGAGGGACAATTGATTTGCAGGTTTTTTAGAGTGTCACCAGTTGGGAGGGCTGAGTTATGAACTCGCTGATGTAGAGGGGAAACCACAGTGAATCCCTAATGACAGCCCCATAAAGATGATGTGATAAATACAACATTAAAAACGCAGCAGAGCCGTGAATCTGCCATAATTTAAGGATCTGCCATTAAACTCAACAGGGTTGCATTTTTTGTTTTTTATCCTTTTTTATCACCACTGTGTCAACATAGAATGGTTTGGGTTGGAGGGACCTTTCAAAACGTGAAATTTTTCCAGATTTTAGGAGATTATTTTTTCCTTCTTTCCTCCCTCTTTTTAACATACATGGAACCAACATTTTCTCTTCTCATCTTCGTAAATATATAAAGCTAAAAAAAACCAATCTGGGAAAACCACATCAGCTATTCTACACATCAAAAGCTCTAAAAATGAAACAAACCACTCACCACAATAAATACAACTTCTCTTTTTACACCACCTTTTTCCAAGTGGAAGCCTCCTCATTTTTTTTGTTGCACCACGAGCTTCACCCAGCTCAATGTCGACCCCACAACCAAAAAAAAACCAGGATGGAAACATTAAGATTTCTATTATTCTCCTCTTTATTCCGTGAAGTCACTGTAGGAATTTTTATAGGGGGAAAAAAAGTCATTTCTGAGAAGTGAAATGAATGCAATATTCATGGGGTGATCCAACAGACCATGTTCGAAGAAGCATAAAATTATCTGCCTATGAAGGTCAATTAGTTTTGACATTAATTTTGGTAGCACAAATTAAACCATTTTTTTTCCTACACCAGTGACTATATATATATATATAGCAAATTCTAGAAAAAAAATACAGCAACATTTGCAAATTGCAAAACATTTTCATTATTATTTCCATTTGCAAGGGAACTGGAACATCACTAAATACTTTGCTATTATTTCAACTTCATTTCTGGCACATTCCTGGGGCGGGGATGGGGCCTGGGTGTTTTGCAGGAGTCAAACCAAGGGCCATTTAGGAAAAAACACTCAAGAAACTGATGGAAATTAGAAGTTGTTTGGAACCGAGCATTGAGAGCCATAATGAAATCTTATTTCAAATTAATTACACTTTTTAATCGGAACGGTGGAGACGGTGTCAATGTAAACACAACGAATTACAACAAAATCTAAAGTTACAAAGAAGTAGTTTAAAGACTTTCCATGGAAGGGACACATCTTATCATTCTGCACGAGAAATTTCATTTTCTACTTTTTAAAAAACATGACTTGCCAAATGAATCCAGCAATAACTGGAAACGGACCAACTTCCACAAATGAATGTTTTATATTTTCAAGTATACTTCAGTTAATTAAAAAATTAATTGGCCTTGAAAATAGTGCAGAGCCTATATTTCATCACCCCTACCCCAGGCATATGGAGGGACATTTGTAACCAAATCCAGTTCTCTGGTCTTGAAAAAAATCTGCAGAAAACAGCATTTTTTAATTTATTTTTTTAAGAGAAAAATAACTATAATGTTTGCAAGAGCCCAAAACTGCAGTTTGAGGCTCTAAGAGGACCCAGCTCCCCCCAGAGAAGATGGGAACACACATAACAAAAACATTGCCTCACTCTTCAGTTTAAAGGCATTTTAGGATCTTTTCCCCATAAATTTTCATCAATTCCTGACCAAAATTCCCAAAAGGAAAACACTGCAGTCCAAATTTGAGCATTGCTGCTGATGTTTTCCTAAAGAGTCTCCACTGAAAAGTGCCACCCCTGGGAATCAGTCAGCACAGGGAGATGTTTTGGATTTTATCCCAAAACTGCTCTGCCCAAAGCTTTATTTCCATCCCCATTTCCCCCACAGGACGTGGGATCCTCCCCCAGTTCTGGAAAATAAATCTGCTCCAGTCCATTCCTAATACACAGAAATGCTGGGAGGTCAAAAAAAGGCAGGACAGGCTTGGAGGAATTTATGAATAATCTTTACAAAAGAATAATTTGTGGGATTCTTTCCAGAACCAGAAATAAATATAAGGAATAATTTACCATTGCTCAATTTGCCATAACCAGCTGAGGGAGACTGCCTTGGCAGATGGTGTTTCTGATCAACAATTCCCATTATTCCTTCAAATGCCAAAATTAAAATGTTCTGATGCTTATATTAATATTGATTTCTTTTTCCTCATGTCTTGTCAAATCTAATCTCAATATTAGTTCTCTTTTTTTTTTGTTGTTTTTTTTTTCCCTAAAAAGAAGCTATCATCTGCAAAAATTTAAAGTTTGAAGCATTTATGTCCTAAAAATAACCAAAACCGACAAAACCCAAAGCATTTGGTCCCTGCACCTGCCAAGGTGCTCAGGTGGGAAGGATTTTCTCAGCCCAGTGTTACAACATCCATCCCACTCTGTGCCCAGCATTCCTTTATGGAATATCAGGACTCTCACCTGGATTGTCACCCAGCTGAGGGACAATGGTGTCCCATGGTGTCACACAGGGTGTGTTCCTGTTGAAGGAGCAGAAAGAAAAGGTCTGTGACAGCTTTATGTTGTATCTATCACCCCCACAATGCCCTCACTCAAATAACACCTGGTTTATGACCAGACAACTGAACTGAACCCTTAGGAACTTCTAAAATAAAGAACTATAAAACCTCCAGTCAAGAACCCAAAGGAAAAAAAGATAGAAATATACATTTCTATCCCTCTGCTTTTACTCAAACAGTAAATTAGACCAAATCCATTCTGAGCAGAAACACTCCAGCCTCGAAAAGTCCATTTTTACAGACCCACAGCTCCTTTCAGCTTTGAGGAAATTCAAACATCTGCCTCTCCTGGCCCAGGCACTCAGCACCCTGCTGCCAAGCAAGTGCTCCAGTCGGTGCCCTGTGGTTCCTCCCCTCTCTGTCCTTCTGTGGCTGCAGACAAGCCCAGCTCCAGGTTACCTTTCCTGCCTTTTTGTGCAAACACCATCTCCTGTGGATGCTGCTGCTATTATTAGGCTGCCCTGGTTCCCACAGAAAGTCCTCCCACAGCTCCCAGCAGGATGCCAGGAGCTGGCAAGCTCGGAGAGCCTGAAGGCTCTGCATCTGTTCCCAGACTGACAGGTAGCACAGCAAGTTAAAAAGCTCCTAAATTTGCAGCAGGAAACAAAAAAATACAACCAAAAAAAAAGCCTGTTTCGGTTTGTTTTTCCAAGCACTGGGTCATGCTCTGCCTCTCAGGGAGTCCCTTCCCATTTCCCTGGGGTGTGGATCCTCCTGTGCCCTGTGGGAAGTGTTTGTCCCTTCTCTCTGTCCCCTCTGAGGGATGTGGCTGGCACAGAAGGATTGGGGATGTCACCCTCTGTCCCCCAAATACTGATTTTTCTGGGAATGTCTCTCTGCAGGCTCATCCCAGGGCTTTTCCCCAGCTGGATCCAAGGGATGGGATGCAGGGGTTACAAACCTGGATCCTGACTCAGGAGCTGAAGCCACTGACACACCTCAGTGAGCTCCACCTTCCACAGGACCAGGCTGCTCAAATCTGGAATTTTAGGAATTCGTTTTGTGGGAGGAGCAGTGGAAAATGTCAAACCTTGGCAGCACACACCTAACTCCGACTTCAGACTGGGGACACCAATCATTGACTGGTTTTAACACTGTGGGATCTGCATGACCTGAAGGAAACCAGGCCAGGAGAGGGAACAGAAACACCTGATCACCATTTTCCTCTGCTCTCTAATGCCACTGGACAAGGCAGTTAAAAACTTGGAAAGACCCAGATTTTGTGTGTTTTATGGCTGACAACAAACCCATGACCCAGCCTTGAATATTCACATATCCAAGCCCCATCCACACCAAATCCTCCCACCCTGCCACAACCAGCAAGCAACCAATGGGCTGAGTAATTAATTAGTACTTACTCAATTAGTAATTCTGGGTGAGGAGAATGGGCAGGGAGATCTTCATGCAAAGCAGCAGAAGTCTAGACCCTGTTGCCTGAAAAAAAAGAGTGATGGAAATAAAAATTAAATCCTAAACATTCCCAACTCCATGTCCTCAAAGGTGTATTATATCAAACTCCTCTGAGGAGCTGAATTCTAGTCTGATATTGATATTCCAACGAGGAAAAAGAGAATTAGAAGAGGAAATGCTGCCATTCTGAAGGTTTTCAGTTCATAAATATGACAGAAGTGAGCTAAGAAATATCTGCTAAGAAATACCCACACCTGCTCTAAAACCCAGAATTTCCTTATCCCACTCACCCACTGTCAATCAACAAATGCAGGACCTTGACCCGAGCTGTGGAGAAAAAGAACATCCAGGCAAGGATCAAAATCATTATATGGGCACTTCTCAAACACTTTGCTGCCTTTCCTACCCCAGGAATCAATTCCCAGGCTTCAAAGGCAGAGGGAGAGTTCTCATCCTCTAATTGACCACTGGTGTAACACTGGGTGAAGAATCTCAAATGAGGATTTTTGTAGTCTGGGAACTGCTCTTCAGGCTGGGAATCATCTTTAGAGAGTGATCAGAGAGATCTCTGGAGGGATCACAGCCAGTAAAACACTTGAGAAAGTCCTGGAGAAACCCCACTCATAAAACAGGCAAATATTTCATTCTGCTGCTGTTAATTAGAAATGAGTTTTTCCTGAACTCCACATCCAAAGCTGGAATCCGTGTGCCAAAGGGAAGAGGTGTGTTGGAACCCTGGATGCCAAAAATATCAAGTTTTCTGCTTTAACAAGTAGTGACCCTCAGAAGAGTTCTGCCTTTGACTTGAGGCTGTAAAAACAGCTTCCAAAACTGAGTAATAACACTGAAAGTCTCTGTGTGTGCTTGTATACAAGTGTGTGATGGCACAAAGGAAAATACTTAAAAGTTTTAAAATATCAAATAATAATACACATATATGAAACAAAAGAGAAAGATTTAGGCATTGCCTAAATCTTTCTTCTTCACTTTCTTCTTCCTCCTTCTTCTCGAGTTCAAGTGATCTTTTCTAATTAGTTTGTAAAAACCGCAGTGCAAACATTGTGTAATCTTTAATTGAGTTATAAACAAAAATAACTCAAGTGTCGAGTTCTAATTAGTTTTGCTCATTGCTTAAAAGTCCTTAAAACAAAGTAGAAACAGACATTTTCTTGTCCTGTTAGACAGAGCTCACATTGTGTGAAGCCTTATCTTAAATAAGACATAATAAACAACCAAGTCCAATAAATTATCAATAAATAAGCAATAAATAACCAAGTCCAAACAAGATACCATCGTGTCTAGAGTTTTCTGTCCTGGCTAGAGCTGAGGTGGCTCCAGGCTGGCACAAGGGGACACTGAAATGCTTCAACTGCTGCATCTCCATGGTGGGGCAGGATGGGAGAGGCACCAGACTGGATTAAAGCCATTCCAATGGCTGCAATTCCATATAAATCACCATTTTTCTCCCCCTAAACTCCCACTTTTCCATCATGCAGCTCCTCTGAATAAACTCCCCACACCTCTCTGCACAGCAGAGATTTATGTTCCAAATGTTGGCGTAATTTCAAATAAACTGGATTATTTTATATTTGCCTTGAGCAGGGTTTGGATCTGCCCTCCATTAAAGCTTGGATTTTTGGTTGGTTTTAATGCTTGAGGTTTTTTTCTTTCAGATAGCCATAAATTAGAGTTTATTAATTGATAAGAAAACGCTTTTTTTATGTGTGTGTGTGATGCTGCAGTGGTTGATTCCAGGCCGTTCCTTTTTCACCCAGCTTTACATTAAGCCCATTCCTGTCTGATATAACAATTATGCATTAATTTTGCTGGGTTTTTTTTCCTCCATTCTGTAACAAAAACGCCTCATTCATCCCTGGCAGCAGGTGTGAGATTGCAGGCAGTGGTTCCTACGTGGGCACCAGTGACTGCTCACATGGCCACGGTGCCTTCTGCTACATCCTCCCTGCTAAAAACAGGCTTTTATTTGCAGTTTGTACCTGCAAAGCTCAGCAATGCACTCGTGCCACCTATTGGCAAATAACGGCAGAGTTCCCACGGCTGGTGAGCAAACCTCGAGGTAAAATCCCAAATTTAGAGCTGCAAATTTCCCCATCTTCCACAAAAAAACAGACGGGTCTGCAAGGAATCCTCCAGAATCCTGAGAATATTCTCCTGAGTGAAATTCCTCATTTTAAAATTTCTTTTTGGCAAAAAAAAAAAAAAAAAAATCACACACAAGCACAAACACACA
>VWZU01001543.1:85816-129656 GCA_013397095.1 Sterrhoptilus dennistouni
CTCTCCTGACAGTATTCTCTTGTCAATGGAAATACATTGCAACACTTCTCTTGCTCCATCCTCCCAGTACATTATTCCAGGAGCCAAAATGTATTAATGAGAAAGAGACTATACAGCTCAAACCCTTGTTGATTTTCTCAGTCCATCCTACACACGGTAAAATTAGCACTGGGCATCTTTAGATGCATATTTAAAAGTTTCGGTTTTCAGCTCTTGTACAGAAACAAGACAAAATATGAAGAAGTGAGGTTATTATTTAATTTCTTTTGACATCAATCTTTCCAGATGATTGGTTCTGTATTTTTTCCAACACAATTATAAGTGTACAAGAAGTCTAGAAAAACTTTTGCAGTGTAAAAATACCCTGTAGAGTGAGAGGAAATCCCATTCACCAGGGAAAATTATTTGTATGCCACTGCTGTAAAAATAAACTGAGTACTTCACCACTTTTGTAGCGTGGATTAATAATGCATAAATGTTCACAAATGGTAGAGGAAAGCTTCAGTCATTTTAAAAATCCTCTTGATCAGTCAGCATTCCACAAAATGTCATGGAGAAATCATTCCAAATACTGGCAAGGAAAAAGGAACCTTTGGAGAGTAGAATGAACACTCTGTTACTGAACAATTATTTATGACTCACATTGAATTGATAAAAAAATTATTCATATTACAGTTCCTCCTGGATACCTCACAGACAGCCAAAAAAGTCCTGCATCAAGACCACCAAGCCTAAAAGATCATGGAAATAGAAGTGGGAGAAGGAAGCAGAGAGCAGGAACTCACCAAGTGGTTTCACAGAATGTAAAGGACTGAGAGGAGCCACATCTTCAAACTGCCCAGAGAGCTCTGCCTCCCACCTGTTAACACAGGTATAAAGCTAAAAAAAAAATGTGATATTTAGCTGCCTTGCTTCTTGAAAAAATTAAATCCAAATTTAATACAATTTACAAGATAAATATGCAGGACAAATTAAGGATGTATACTACATGAGCATGTAATTCAAACTATATATATACAAAACGAATATGCATTGCAAATTAAATACAAATTAAATCAAATCTTATCATTTCCAACCCCACACTTCCAAAATAGATAAGACCTTGTCAACCTTAAATGCAAGTACATGATACCTTCAAAAGAGTTTTGTTTATCGCGCCGAGATGAAAAGAAATTTACTTAAATTAGAGGTTTTGGTGTGTTTTTTTTGTATCTGCACCAACCTGAGCACATAAAGCAGGCAGAAAACAGCTCAGAGATAGACAATCACCTTTAGGATTGACTCAGCATAAGCATTTTATTGATCCTCATGTTACGAGATCCCCTTTAAGGCAGAAGCCATTCCATTTCCAAGTCCAGCCTTTACTGGCTCAATCAATATTTCTATATTTCCAGGCTTATGTGTCATACATTAGAGCAGGAGCAGCTTTTCCACACACCCTGGGGAGACTGAGCTTCCTCATCTGCAGATTGAGCTGCCTGCTCCACTGATCCTGCCAGATCTCCCAGTAAAGGAGGTGCCTGTTGTCCTAATTGAAGTGGAGCCAAATAATGAGAATTCCCTTGGCCTGAGGCATCGACACCTCCCTAACCCAAACCTCGATGGTGCAGAGCCCAGTGGACATTTTCCAGTGTATGTTCAGCTGCTGGTTCTCCAGAAGAAGAGGTTTAAGGACATGCTCTAAGAGCCCAGGCAACTGCTGGAGAGTTTTCATTTCAGCACAAGGATCTTGGCACTGAAATCCACCTAGAGTGGAGTCCTCTCTTTCATCAAAGGACTACCAGCCCTTCTTTTGCTCAATACCTGCTCCAACAAATAATAATGATTATTATTATTATTGTTGTTGTTGTTATTATTATTAACATTGTTAACATTATTATTAACATTATTATTAACATTATTATTAACATTATTATTATTACTATTACCAGCAGTAGTGGTTGTATTATATTATGAACACAAACAGATATGGACACACAGAGCCCAGCACTGGCTCACACAATCATGGAATTATTAAGGCTGGAAAAAACCTTTAAGACCATCCAGTCCAACCATCAACCGTGTTCCCCAATAAGCCACACCCTCAAGTGCCACACCCACAGGTTTTGCTCTGAGATCTCTGAATTCCTCAAGCTCAGCTGTACCAAAGGGTGACATTTTCATCTGAAGGGGACAGGAGCTCTCCTCTAAGCCACAATTCAGCTCTCTCTGTAGGAATTGGCTTGAACAGATGGAATTACATCAATTTTTCCACTTTCATCAGCACTGTCAAATAAATTCAAGACATGAGTAGTTAACAGAATAAGGAGTTGAGCTGACAGCACATTTAATAAATCAACCAGGTATCAGCAATTTGGCAAAAATAAACAGCTTGGCCGGAATAGGAACAAAGACAAAAATTGACAAATAGAAGCCCTAAAATGCATATCTGATTAAAAAATACATACACAGAGGACAAGGAACATCTGCATATTGCTGTTCAACTCTGCAAAATAAATACCTCAGTTATGAATGTTTTCACTAATTGTGACTTAAAAACCTGCCTGCGATTCTCTGATTAAGGTTGGAAAAGACCTCCAAGATCATGGAGTCCAACCTTATCATTTGAGACTTGAATTGATGCACTTGCTGCTTTTGGAAGGACATTTTTGTATCTGAGAGGGGAAAGGCCAACTCAGAATTTATAAGCCCTGTGCAGTGATTGCTCCTCTTCACCTGATGCCATCCCAAGAATGCCAGAGACAAGGGGAACCAGGATTGTGGTTCTTACTCCAAAAGGTGAAAAAAGAGGGGTTGGTTTTCTTTGTTGTTGGCTCACTGGGGATTTTGTCCCCCTCCCTGTGGAATATGTGGCAGGACAGATTATCCAGAACATTTTGTTCTTTCTATTTTATTTCATTTTTCCACAGCATACTGTAAAAAGCCAAAAGCAGCACCCCAGCCTGGGAGAGCAGGAACTCCTGTGGTGAGGAAGGCACAGAACTGGGGGCTGTGGCTCCCCTGGGGATTCCAAAGTGAGACCTGAACCTGGAATGCTCATAAATAATCTGTGCTCCATGGCACACTTAAACTTCTCTGAGTTTAACCCCTCCATCCCATAACACAACAAATTCCTTGACTGCACAGCAGAACAGCAAGTAACACAGAAGGGTTTGGCACCAGCCAAATATTTTGGACTTTAAACCAAGATTTTTCCTCATCCTTACTAAGATTTGGGGTCCCTGAAGAATCAGCCCACAAGGGAGAGCACACAAAGGTATCTTCTCTGTACAGTTTAAAGTACGTTGAAGATACCACAAATAAAAAGAAAAATTCAAAAGCTGCACATGACTGACAGTAAAACAGTTTAGCTCAAGAAGGTCTCCTTAAGTAGAAAAGGCCTCTGAAGATACGTAACACCAATGTATATTCCTCTTGAGGAGCTATAAACATTTGAGAGCTTCATTCATCCTAAAATTCAAAGCAAAAGTCATCAATGAAACAAAAGGCGACCAACCTGGCACCAAACTCCCATTCCTTAAAAAACAAACAAACAAACAAAAAAAAGAAACTAAAAACTATTTGGTTTTCCAGCTACAAATTATTCAAAGTTCACAAAAGTTCTGTTACCCCTTAACGCATCAATTTGCTTCAGGCAACTTGAGCACAAAAGCAGCTGGACTTTTTTTGCACCTCCTGATTTAGCACTATTAAACCCAGCAGAGCATTCTCAGCAAACATCCTGCTGACTGTGAACACCTCAGGTCATACTGAGCCATTGGGGATTCATCCCACCTTCTCCAGAATTTCCTTCTGACCAAGGCAAGGGATCCTTTTCTTTTCCTCTAACTCACCTGGGACAAACCCCACCTGAATTCAGAATCTGATGGAAGCAGGAATTCCTTTTTCTCCCATTAACAAGACAGCAAATATTTTAACTTTTTTTTTTTGTTTAAAATATTTCATTTTCTAAGCTGTTTGAGGGATATAAAATGTACATGGGGCTTGCAGTCAGGTATTCCCCAAAGTTCACAGATTTGCCTGTCAAGAGCCCGGGTTCAATTTCATCTTGAAATTGATTCTGGCTTTTTTTGTACTAAAAAAAAGTCTCATATCCGAATACTTCAGCGTTGCTGATGACAAAATAATACAGTAGAAGTTTAATAAAGCCCTTTTTCTATAGGATAAAGCCCGTGGAACTGACAAGGTGTACACTATAATTAGCAACCTGCACCTTCATATACTTGTTGCCTGAACAATAAGCTCAAAACCTGAGGTATCTCTCCACATGTCAGCAATCCTTTCACCAGCACAACTTGCATACTGATGAATATTATGTAAATGAATTTACAGATAAAAAGGAAAAATACCTATTCTGATGCAAATCACACCCAGCACATAAGCAGTGGGAGTGACTGAAGCCTAAATGCCTCTTGTGCTTTTTCACAGCACACAAAAAAAAATAAAAATACAGGAAAAAGCTGTCTGGATGTTCTCACTGCTGCTGACATGGAACCACGAGAAATTCAAAATTAAAAAAAGCCAATCCACAACAAACAAAATATTGAATATTTCCTTTCTTCTGGGCAGTTGAAGTGCTGCTGTGGAGAGCCCAGTGATGCTTTCAGTGATGGTTTCAGCTTTGATGTGATCAGGGACCTTCTTCATCCCTTCCTCTGCCCCTTCCTCCTCAGCTTTGCAGGAGTATAATTAAAGAAAAATTGTAAATGAGGTGGAGCAAAAACACAGCCCCCAAAATACATCCTCCATACGTTCATTTCAAGTAACAAAAGAAAACTTCAGTTACTAAATCTGTAAATATTACTGAACACACAGTTTTGTTAAAGGGGCAGCTCAGAAGAAGACAGCAGCAGTAGTAGGGAAGCACCCCAGCATTTCTCTGCTGATTGATGAGAGCTGTGCCAAAGCACAGCTGGAGGTATGAACTCCCCAGATATATTAAAAAAAAAGGTGATTTTTACCACTTTGTACCTGCATATTTCCCTCCTAAAAATCCTGGGCCAAAGCAGGAAACCGCAGCTCGTTCCTCGTGCAAAAACGCCACTTCTGGTCTCAGATTGTTTCTCCATCCAAGTGTCAGAAGGAAAATCCAGAGGAAACTTCAGGCAAGTGAGGAGCTGGAAACTTCTAGAACATCTTTGGGTTGGTGACAGCACCTGGTGCAGTGGAATTCCAGAAGGGACAAACTCAAGGGACAGATTTGGTCCCCAGACATGCCCTGAGCACTGGCACTGCTCAGCCAAATCCCCCTCCCTTCATCCCAATTCCTCTGATACTGACTGGTGCCAGGTGATGGAATTCACCACAGGAGGTGCTTGATTCCATTTCTAATTCCCTGTGTACACATAAACTTGCTAATTTAAGTGGGTACACGCCAGCCCAAACTCCTGTGAGGATGTTTCAATTTTCGTCTAATTTAATGGATTATTACATTTTAAGCTGACAATGTTCCTGGCTGATTTACACTAACGTGAAATAAAGTTAGTTTATGCTGCAATAAGAGTGGCTGTGCAGCCGATTGGACCAGCTTAATGAAACTGATGTAAATTACACCTTAATTTAAAGAGGTACAGTAATGCATATTAACAAGCCCTGAGTGATGCTTTGAATATGAAGAGAACGAGGATGAGTGTAAAGAGCTACAGACATTGCTGGATTGTTCATCTCAGCTTCCCAAAGCTCAGCTCTGGAGGGCTCAGCGCTGAATCTGACCTGGGAGTAGTCAAGGAGAATAAAAGCAGCATAAGGAACAAAGTAATTCATCTTATTTTCTATGTGGATTGCCTTTTAAATATGTAAATTCAAAGACTCAGCATTTCTCCAAAGTTACATAAAAAAAGAGGAAGAGCACACACGTGAGATTACGTGTATTTAATCCAGTGTGATGGGGGAGGTTGGCAAATTCATCACTGAGAATATGATTCTAGTGCTTTAGAAGTTTAATCTTCAACACCATCAATTTTGTACTAAAAGGCAATTAAAGAATACAAGAAAAAGTCACTGAGGTCATGAGTTTGCTCTGTGTTAAAGTTATTAAATTCTGTCTTCTGTTGTTTGTTCTTTGGACAAAAGCAAAGTGCACAACCACAACGTGGGGTTGGTAGTTACACTTGCAAAGAAAACAAAATATTAACTACTTTGGCTCAGTTTACTTAACTTATGTTGCATTTCAAACAGGAGAAGCTGATTATTAGGCACTTCTAGAGCTTTTATGTCCCCCAAGATTTAGTTCATTGTGCTGAAATAGAGTGCGAATAAAATATAATAAGGAGAAAATGATGGTATAAAACACTGTGTTGTAGTGGGGAGAAGGAGGCCCAGCCTTATCTTTCTTCTGCAATGCATGCTCCATTCTCTTCTTGAAATGGGCTCGTATATAACTTTAAGAGTTTGGAAATAAAGCTTTCCATTTTACAATCTGTTTAATGTCAGCTGCTCACTATTTCATGGTGGCCACTGTGACAGTCTCATTCTGCAGGACAAGATACTCCCACTCCTCCATGAGCTTAGCCCAAGGTGCTCATCAAGGCTGACCTCAAACTTTTGAGATTTACCACTCTTTATACTCTTTGACTCTAAATGAATACAACTTTTTAAAAACAAATCAAACAAAAAAAAATGCAAACAAGCTTACTCTTCCTTTCCATGGACATGCAGCAAATTCTCCTTCTTGTTCTTGCTCTCTCAAATGTGGGCAAAATTGCAGATACAGGGTATGACATTTTCATCCTGCACTGCTAAGGGCAGGCCCCTTAAGGCTATGAGAAATAACTAATTAAAACAGATGAAGAGTTACCCCTAGGTCCAGGCCTCTTCCAAAAAAAGAAAAATAATAAAAAAAAAATCACTATTTTATTATATTCATGACTCCCAGAAGAGCTGAACTGCATTAAATTACAATTTTGTTAAGTTGAACAATTAATATCTGCAGAAAAGTGAGTTTGAGAGAACAAATATCACAGCAAACTGCAGTCCATGCTGTCTCTTTGCTGAAGCCTCCCACTGCTGCAGTGCACTAATCCAGGTTTATGGCTGCTTTGCATCAGCAGAGCAGCACCAATTAGCCAGGGCACACCAATGGCTGTGGCCCAGCACATTCAGCACAATGTTCCTGGGGTTTCTTAACCTCTTTTGGTGCCTGAAGGAGGGAGCACAAAACTCAGCAGTGGCTTCACTGAACAGACAACAATTTGCAGTAAAACTAGGTAACCCAGCAGGCAGAGCTGATTAACCCAAATTCTTCAGCACTCTCAGCCCAGGTGTTACCACAGACAATTCTGTTCATGCTTTATCAGGGTTTTTTTCCCTAATTCCCTCGTTCCAACTTGGCAAATGATCACTGCTGACTCCTAGCATTGCAAGGCATGCTGAAATCCAGACCACCTGTATTCCACATAGCCTCCAACATTCCATAATAGCTCAGAGAGCAGAAATAAGCAGGAATGCCTGCTTTCCAAAGGGAGGGTGGTTTGCAGGCAATAAACCCCAGCAGGTTCTTTTGCAACGCAGTTCCCCATTAGCACCTACATGGGGAGCCCTCAACAGGCTCAGAAGTCAAACACTTCAGCACCGAGTGCCCACATAAAATCTGTCCCAGTTCAGGCAGAAATAAAACTCTGATTCTCTTGAAGAAGCCCCTGGAAGAAGTTGAAGGGACAAGAGCAAAGAGCACTTAGCACACAGGGGAGTCACAGCCACACTGAGCCCACCCAAACAGCACTGCCACCCTCCCAGGGCAAAGCACAAAGAGCCACTTGTCCTTAAAAACAAGAGGTCAGAAATTAAAACTCCTTGCCCTATAAAAGAAAATGTGAGAAAATGAAAGCCCCTTCCCTTTGTAAGAAAATGAGAGAAATGGATCCCCAAAGTGCTCTGAGTGTCCCTTTCAGTTTAACCACTGACCCACCTAGGAAGGTCTGATCTGCAAAACCTGGAACAACTTGGAGTTATGGCAGATTACTTTGGAAGAAACATATTCTCACCATACTCCAAATTTGTTTTGTCATATAAAGGGCTGCTCCTATACAGATGCTGTCCAAGCCTCTCTGACAAGGCAGAACTGGACAGAAGCTTTGTTTTTGCAACCTGGGCACAGTTCCCCATTTACATCATCATTTGCATTTGCTAAATTGTTGAAGCCAATAAAGTTCAGTCTGAGATTATTTCTTTTGACTCTTCAGCTATATTTGGGAGCTGCTTATTTGCTCTTTCTTAGATGACAGACTTTTTGAGGAAGAAAACAATTAGGGAAGAAGGTAAATCATCTTCCCAGCATGTTCTGGGAGAAAACTTAAAGCCTGTTCCTGTTGAAGAGATGACACGCTCCACAGTTTAATCTTGAAACAGATCCAGGAAGGTAAAAGAGTGTCAGAAGTTCAAGGGCTTGAGCTGTAGCCAAGAAAAAGGCAAGTTAGCCAAGGTGCTCTACAAGTACAGGCACAGGCTGTGCATAAAAGCTGTGACTGTCCTTTTTATCCAAGGGGAGGTGAGGAAAAGCAGCAAAAATCCAATCAGCTCTGTGCCTCAGTTTAGGCATAGCAAACCTTTGAACATCATGTGGCAAAAGCAGTAAATTGATGTCTTCCTGACAAGGTCTGGTTTGAGATGTTGGAGTATTTTACATGCATACAACATTGTATGTAAAATAACTCAACATGTTTTAATTTCAGCATAATGTTGTGGTGACAACATTATTGTCAATGCAACATTATTGACACCATAAATGTAAATAAATAATCAGAGCAGAAGACAAAACAGCGAAGTGGGAAAAAACAGCCACATTTTTATAGAAATTGTTTACGTTCGGGAACCATTGGGAGGTGTGGGGTGTTTAGTTCTGAGCCCTCCCAAAACTCCAGCACCTGTCAAGATGTATTTATACACAGCTGTCAGTAGGATGATTTAGGCCATGTTTGTATCAGAATATCCTCAGGAATTGCAGGAGCTGAGTCAGTTCCCAGCTGCAGGGGGATTGACCTCTCTCTTGGATTGCTACCACAGGAAAGGAAGGAAAACCACAGCTGGAAATTACCAGTTTTGTTCAGGAGCTGGCAATGAAATAATGAGAAAATTGCAAGTGGTGTCATTTTGGGGCCAAAGGATGGTCAGAGAGTGGAGCAGGATGAGACACTGAAAATCGACAGAGTAACTGTGAAATACCACAACCAGCCCCTCCCTAAAGTGGCTTCTACACTTTCCTTAACAAGTGGTTTCACTTCTGTCCACAGAACACAAAAACCTCTAAAAATTTTCACTTCCTCACTTTGCACAACCCAGGATTTCTTCAGTGCCCTGCAGCAGAGAAATGGTGAAGACTACAAACATTGCCTTTGTAAAACACCAGTGTTGCCAATTTTCCCAGCTACATGACTCCTGTTTCCATTTTGTTCTAGAAAAATCACACAGCATCACAGAGCCCTGCTGAATCCGGTCAAGTTCTGGAGTAAAAACTCTGAATTTCCTTCAAACTGTGCATTCTTGTGAGCTGCCACAGACTCAGTAACAAAGATAGAGATTTCTTTTGGTAGGAATAAAAAATAGAAGAGGGTTAGGAAAACAACTAAAAGAAAATCTGGCTACTCTTTTTATATAAAAGATCTAGGAAATATTTTAGAGAGCAGCACATAAGATTTAAAATTTCTATTCAGAGGCATGCAAGTGAATATAGAAAGAATCACACATTGATTGGCCTTTTGTTTATCAAAATAAGTTTGGAACAAGCCTTAAAAATATTTTACAACCACATATTTTAGAAATAAGCTCCTGATGCAGCTACAAAAGATTATGGTGCATGGCCAGTTTAAAAATATAGGAGCTCTCTGTTGAAAAAAAAAAAAAGAACCAAAAATCTCAGCTGTTATTTAGGATGTCAGACATTACCCAAATGACTTTCAGTGGGAAAAAGATGAAGATCAGCAACATTGCTAAAGATAAAACCAGAGCATGGTAATGGATAAATAGGGTATCTTGGGGCTTTTTGTTGTTTCCTAGGTTTTAGCTTATTTGGAATAGCTGTGCAGTTGGTTTCAATTAATTCTCATCTGCTCATAAAGAAATCTTTGATCTAAAAGGAGTCCTTCTAGTCTGAGTTAAAGAAAGAAGGAAACAAAGCACATGAAATCCTGTTGTGTCTTGTTAGCAGCACATGAGGGGTGTGAAATCCTCAGGCCAATGTGGGCAGGGGCAGAGCTGGGATCACAAAGCTGGACTGTCCAAACATGAATCCCAAAGGGAATTATGGGCACAACATCCAGAGCCAGAGCCCAGCCCTTGGGAAAAGCTTCAATCTCCCCATTTCTCACAAAGCTGAGCTGGCTGCCAGGCCAGGCTGGAATTTGGGGCTCTGGGAATGTATTGTGCATTGTTACAATTAAATTTGCTGGTGTGATTTTATCCAGCAAGTGTTACTGCTCCTTCCTTCACCTTGGAAAGGAATAGGATCAAAATGGCTGTGAAAGAAGAGTTCCAGGGTGAGTGGATGGGACCTGCTCCACTCTGAAATAGGATTTCCCTATAATCTAAATCAACAGAGGCCCAATTATCCTTTTAATTGTCAGGTTCAAACCCCACAAGACAAAATCCTTTCTCCCCTTCAATCTCCATCCCTTTTTCAAACAGATCTTCCTCCAAAGCCGTAGAACAAATGATGTGTAGGGTTGGATGAGCTTTCCAGGCATTTGTACTTCCCTGACAAACAAAGCCACAAAGCTGGAAAATTCTGTCAAAGGAGTATATTTGGTCCAGGCAAACACTTATAAACCATTTTATGTTTTAAAATCTTTTCTATTGCTAAGAGATGTTGTGCAAATGAAACAGCCTCAGCTCCCAGACTGGCTGTTTTATTTCCAGCCTGAGATTTCCTGGGCACAAATAGATGCAGAATAGAGCACAGCTGCTCTGGGTCATGCAGGAAACCCAGAGCTTTGGAGATGCACTGGATTTGCTGTAAATGTACAAATTAACCCTAAATCTCAGGCTTTTGGAGCAGCCAGGGCTGCTGTGGCTCTGGCAGACACTCTGGCAAACACTTCCAAGGTTTGTGGAGCTGAACAGGTCACTGTCACCTCCTGCAGAGCAGCTCTGAGTGATCACACTGTTCCATGTCCAACACCCAAACACACAGCACCCTCAGAGTCTCCTCTGAACAACAAGAATGGCTCCTCAGGGCATCTTTGAACAGCATTCAGATGAAAAGGATTGAAAAAAAACCAACCTTCTAAGGGTAGAGCAAAGCCAGGAACAGCAGTTACACAACAATCCAGTTCAAGTGATGGATAGAGGCTGAATGCAAGCCCGAGCTGTGATAGTAAAGATGGATCAAACAAGAGCTGGAAGATTTCTTTTCAAGACAGGAAGGCTCCACTTCGGTTTGTTTCTCCCGCATTTATTTGGATGGCAACAGGAGCAAGAAAATATACTCACACTATTTTTAAAATGAGAAATAACAGCCAAAAAAAAAAAAAAAAGGATGAATAGTTTGGCATAACTGCAGGATGCCAGCCCTCATGAACCTGTTCCATCAGTGGTTTATATTGCAAGGAGAAGAAAAATGTGCTAAGGAGAAGTTAAAATCAATGGGTCATAGCCCAAAAAAATACATTTATGGAATATTGGAGAACTAAAAAAAGTTGAAAAAATCTCACCCATCAGAAAACTGTGAGATGGAAAAATCAAAGTCTGCTTTTAGCTGTGCTCCTTCAAGGCCTTCAGGATTGGTCCTTTTTAGAACACATTGCTTTGCTTGCAAAGCCTCAGAGAGGAGACAGATGATGCAGTTATTACTCCTCAGCACCACTCTGCCTCTTTTCTTCTTCAGCAATTCTTGATGATCTGTCCAGGCTCTTGTCCACAGGCTCTCCAGGAGTTCCCCCAGCTGGCACTAGATGGGGTGTGATGCTCAGCATCTTTTGACCACAGACTGATTCGTTCTTTTGGGGAAAGGAGAGTCAACAAGGAGATTTCATCCCAATTGCAACAGTTAGGACAGCTTATTTAGAAAAAAAAACCCACCCAAAACAGAGCCAGAACTCTCCATTCCCACATTTCCCTAAATATCCATTTGATACATACACTCTGTCCCGAGGTGGGTGTGGTAATCTCAGGTAGCTGATTTAGAAATGCAAGAAGGGAGATCACAGACTCTTCCTCCCATACCTCCCCATCCCTTGGAAAGTTTCCCGACCAAAATAATCACCGCTGCTATTTTCCAAAATCTGAAGGAATAAAAGAGAGTGGTTACAAGTTTTGCTTCAAATTCTTATAATTATGATCTGAAAATTATTAAGAAAAAGCAACCACTGCCTTTTCTCCTGGCCTTGAAAAGAAACTCCTACAGAGGACAACACAGAGGCAAACACAAATAATGAAGCTTTAACACAAAAGAAACAGCTGAAGAATTTTGCTAAATATTAATGTCACTTTTCAGTCCCCAATTCTCCCTCTTTGGTCTTTATACCACCTACAAAAGGAGTCCCAAAAAATCAGCCCCATACAGAAAACCACATTTCTTCCCTTATCTTCCCAGGCTCTTCAAATCTGTTTGAAGCAGAAAAAAAAAAAAAAAAAAAAGAAATCTGTTGTTACTTTCAGATCACTCACCTGTCACTGGAAACTCAAGGAGTGAGTTTTTAAAACAGTTTTAGCTCTTCTTAGTCATCTGTTCGTGGAAATTTAAAGTTCATTGTAGTAAAAACTTCCATCTGAACTTTTTGCCTAACAATTTTCTCTTTCAAAAAACTTAAAGAGGGAGAAAAGTTTCCTTTGATTAGGTTTTTTAGAAGTTCATTTGCAAGCATTCTTTCTTTTTGAACAAGAAAAACCTAAAATTTCCATGACTGCCAGGCCATTTTAATGAGTTAAAGAAAGAGTTTTCTTATAAATTATTCATTTCTTTCCTCTCCTATTTTTTAGTTTCTTTTCTCCTCACTGTATTATATCACTATTCTATATCCTCGGCAACAAAATCCTTAATTCAAAATAACCACATTTGACTTTTTGACTATAAAAGTACAATAAACCAAGTGATGTATAGAATACCCCCTGCAATTCAAACACATTGGATACAATTTCATCCTTTTTAATTTCTCTTTTTTCCTCCCTTTGGTGGGTGGATAGACTAAAAAGACTGAAGAGGGAAGAATCTAAGACTGATGAAGGTTCAAGAAATGCCCAATAGCTTTATCTTGTCTGCAGCACTTTTTCAAGTACAATATCCAATATTTTCAAAAACCATAAAGGACCTGGCCAGGATAGGAAGAAAAATCCCTGAATCTATCTAATGGTCTATTTGTATCCTGAAGCAGGAGAAATAATAGCCTGGTAATTCCATCCCAGGGAAACAGCAGACTCCATTCTTCCACTCGTGATAAATGGATTTATCCCAGCACTGATTTAGAGCTTTATTGGGACAAACAGATATGAAGCATTTTAACCAACAACAAATTACTCCACTGCTCGTGGCTGAGTGGAACAGACTCCAAAACGTTTCCTTCATGACCCAGAGATTAGAGAGACAATCACAGACAGTGGAGATTTAACAGAGAAGCAGCAGCTCAACAGTTTTGGTAAATTTTAACGGCACTTATCAGTCCTTAAAAACACACCTATCAAATACACACTGTACTGATTATACCTTACAGGAAAGTGATCTCACAACTCCCAGGAGATGCTGAGCTGAATCACAAACTTATCTTGGCTCCTTGAAATTATCAGAAGGTGCCTAAAGCTAATAATTAGAGACTACAATATCTTCTCTCCCACTATGAAGATTATTGTATCTCCTTTTTTTTTTTTCTGGGGATTTGTGCTCATTTATATTCCAGGACTCATCTCTTATGAGAAACAACCCCAGCAGAGTAGAGGCTACATCCTGAGAAGGGTCTTAGAATGTCACTACTGATCTATGTAGGAACTTAGAGCCACAAATGCCAAAAGGTCAAGAAAAAAAGGAAAAAAATGTTGGATGTGTTCCTGAAGGGAGGAAAAGAGATAATCAATAAAAGTGTCAAATCCTGTAAATCAATTTATTATGATGGTCCCTGAGGCTGAGGATGGAGCATGAAAAGGAAACAAGCAGCTGAAGCTCCAAAGAGCTCACTCATTACATATTAAACATCAGGGCAATGGAGTGATAAAACTTACACAAAGAATCAAAAAAAAATGAACAAAACCCCCACCAGAACACAATTATGGCAAACTGCACATGAACCAATGTCCTATGAGGAGCAGTTTCATTCATTGTTGGGTTACCACAAACACCTGTATCTGAAACAAGTCACCACATGGGCCCCCTTAAAATAAAAGGTCAGATTTATCCCAGTATTGCTACCCTGAAGCAGTTAAAATGCCAAGGAGTTAAGAAGTCTGTCTTGTGCAAATAAAAGCTCCATTCCTATGCCCAAACAGAGAGTAAATGTATTTCTATGGAACTGATTAAATTTCTTTTGATTGCTCAACAGTTGGGTTTTTCTTTTCCTCTCTGTTCCCTGAAAATCTTTTTAAGAACTGGACGAAGATCTTTCCTTAGATTTTGCACAGCATCTACAATCCCTTCTTCTCCACATGTAATTTCCCAGTTTGCTAATAAGTGCCCAAACACCTCTTTGAGATGATCTCCTACAGTCAGACAATCAGAGCTGTTCCAGTTTCTCTGAGCTTCTCAGAGCTCCTCTATTTAATTAACTTCAAGTGCTGTATTCTCCAAGGAAGCAGAGGGAGAGTTTATTAGGAGGTGTGGTATAAATTACCCAGTAATTTGAACAGAGTGGAAATCCAAGGCAGTCTGAGTGCAAGAAATCTCTCTGTAACACACCTACTCCCTGAGAGGCCAAAGGGCAGAACTAGGTTTGCAGCTCTTATTTAAGCCCCCCGAGGAAGTGTGATGCCTCAGCATCTCCAGCAATTTGATCCATTAGGAATGCATGCCAAGCTGAACTCCCAAAGGCTTTGCACAGATTTTTAGAGTTTAAATCAAAATCACCATCCAAAAAAACCACTAAAAAAACCCACCCACATTCTCACTCGTTGCCTAGGTGAGAAATTCACTAAGTCTCCCCTTTTGCCTGGAAGATTTTAAAGTTGCATCTGAAAGGATCCAACCCTGAGGAGCAGATGAATAAATCCCAGCTCTCTAATTAAACACAGGGGCTCTTAACACCCTGGAGACCCCAAATGTTCCAAGCACAGCTACCAGACAAGAGCAAGTGGATTGGCTTTAAATGATTGCCAGACTATCAGATAATGGCTCAACAATTAAAACAACCCTCCAGGGAAAGGAAAACAGGGCAAAAGAATCTTCCTCCAGAGGATTCCAGACCACATCGTTCCCTGCTGCTGCTGACACCCAATCGAGCATCCTGCAGATGGGGAGAATGAAGAGGAAGGCAAATCATGCCAAATTAATGTGCCAGAAGGACAGAGTGCAAAATTCCCAATTCTTTTTGAAAGCAAGGACTAAAGCTGTGCCTTAACCACCAGACTATCAGGAATTTGTTCCTTTGGAGGTGGGAATTTCTGCTTGGGATGGAATGTGTAGGAGTCCGAGGCCAGGTTGGACAGGCCTTGGAGCAACCTGGACTAATGGAAGGTGTGAAGGTGGAATGGGATGAGCTTTAAGGTCTTGTCCTGGGTTGCAGTGTACGATGTACACAAAGTATTTATTCTATCACCATCTTCATGAACTGTTAAACCAAGTGGGGCAGTGTTTTCCCAGGCCCCTCCTTTGGGCTCTTCTGCTCATGGCCCATCAATGCCTTGCCCAGGACTCACAGGGAACTCCCTCCAGGAGTTATCTCTGTTTAATGGGCCATCAAGGACCCACTGCAGGACTGTCTCTGTTTAATGGGCCACCAAGGACCCACTGCAGGACTGTCTGTGTTTAATGGGCCACCAAGGACCCACTGCAGGACTCCTCATCCCATTGGGAGATGCTCCGCCCAGGGGGAGGAGCCAAGCATTCCCACCTGGAGAGAATCTGGGATTTGGGACAGGACAAGCAGCCCTGACCCACTGGATTCCCAGAGGAGCAGAGCTCCCAGACCTTTCTGTGGGATCACTGCTTCAGGAAGTGCCCCTCACCTGGACTGCTCCCACCACCCTGCTCAGGTTGTATTCTGACTCTGTCAGTGGTCCTTTGTGTTATTGCATTTATTTTATTTTATTTTTACCTTTTTACCTTTCTTCTTATTAAATCGTATTTCTGACTTGGAGCCTCTCACTCGTTTTGCTTTCAAACCACGACAGGTCTCTTCCATCCCAAACCAACCCAGGATTCTGATTGATACTGGCAATAAAAAGCAGGTTTCAAAACATCTCCTTCAACCCTAATTTTAAAAGCAAGCTCTGTTCAATATTTTCAGAATTTATGCAAGCAGAGGGAACAAGTAGCACACACCAAGCCATGGTGACATCCTGAAGAGTCATGAAAAGCAACACCACCAAATCCATGGACACAAATTATTCTTTCAGCAATCAGTTAAGTACAAATACAAAAAGTTTTGCAACATAATATGGCTACATTCTGGTGCGTTCATGAATCCTATCAGCTTCCCTTTTATTAACAAGATTCATTTTAACTGTTGGTATTAACATGACAACAAAATTTAAATGATTTGGGAAGTCTTTTTCAATTGCTATATAATGATAAAGGGGAAAAAATTCTCTTGTATCAAGTTCATTATTAAAAAGGATAAGTAAATAAATCTATAAAATATTCTGTTAGTTGCTGGGAAACCTCATTGTTGATATGACAACCATGGCACAGAAAACCAGATTACAGCTTCCTTCAGATCTGTGGGGATTCTACATTTTCATTAGGGAAAGTGGTTTCTATCTGCTATGCTATAGTGACACCTACAGAAAAAAAAACCAAAAACATTTTAAATGGAGGCCATGGATAGGAATTTGATTAGAGATCATTTTTAAGTGCTGCATAACTACACTTGTGTGTGCATACAATAAGTATTGTTTGAAATCCAGCACGGAGGCTCTGCCATTCCATCTGCCAGTCCAATTTATAAAGGTTTTCATGTCAGCAAATCATGCCAACAGCAAGTTTCCATGCAAAGCTGGTCATTAGAATTGCTGAGTCCATGCTGCTAACATGCCTTCAGAGGCATGTTAGGAGTTTTACAGTTTTCAAACGCTCAGCACTTTTTTCCCAGTGGTGCTGCAGAATTCACAAAAAAGGAGCATCTCCAGAACCTCCTGTTGATTGTGCATTGTCTCACTGATGTCGTGCAAGTTTGTTTTCTCTTGAAAATGCACTCAAACCTTTGCTTCTGCTTTTGCAGAAGGGAGAAATATTCCTTTTTTCTAGACATCCTTTCCTCAAAATTAAATGCTCTGGGGAGTTCTGGCACACCGTTTATGGTTAACACCACTTTCAATATGAGAAGCCATTTGCAGAACTCTTGTTCATTCAATACTATATTCTTGAATCCTCAAAGCCTGACAGACTACTTCCATTTTCCTTTTCAACCAAACAATGGCAGAACAATCTCCTCTTTTTTTTTTTCTGTCCTCTTCCTTTAACATTTTCAGGTATTGCAGCTCAGGAAGAGTTTAATAACATTAAAGGCTTCAGTGAAGGAGCCTCTTTCTTTGAAGGAATGAACAGAAAATCTTGAGTCACTTTTAAAAACAGCCTTCATTATTTCCCAATATGAAATTACAATTAATATTGCAATTCATACTTTGTTTTCAGTCAGTAATAGCTCCAAAACCAGAGGGGAAAGATTCTGTAAGGTTTCTTCTCCCCCATGTTCAACATCCTGATAAAATTAGGAGCAAACACCTAAAACCTGGACTTGTACCTAAATAGGGCACAACAAACAGCTCCTGGTGTTGCCTTAATTACTCCTATTCATTTAACCTATTGCTTTAGGATAAAATTTTCTCAACTAACATGACCTCAAGCTGTGCATGCCCCAGACATATTTGTTTGCTAAACTGTACAGATGGCATTTATTTGCACAGATCAGCCACTCTCACCACTCTGAGCAGACCATAAGGACTCTAAGCAGGGCTTGACACCAGCCTTAGGAACTGCCACCATTCCAGGCTGCAGCAAAAAGCCTCTCTAGAGTTCCCTCTGAGTCTCTAAATAAACATAAATAGTCACCAGAAAAAGTTACCAGCCATAAAACACTGTTTTATTACTCCCTGCACTTAAATGTTTATTCAAACTCACAGATGGTTCTTTCTAAATCAAATGAGAAATGAAGAGAGACAATGAAGCAGAAATGTTGTGGCCACTCCTGGAAGAGAGAAGGGTTAGTTCTCACCTCACTCCCTTACACAAACCGAGCTGGAGAAGCTGAACAAATAAGGAAAATGCCCAGGTATTTTGGACAGACACAGACACCTCCTCTGAAGAAAAGGCAACACATTCTTTTGCTGTCACAGCAAGAGTTAAACCCAACTCCATTACCTCTTCCTTAGAAAGCTCCTCACATTCCAACTCCCTTAAATTGCTCCCTGACTTAAGTAATCATCTCCTTCAGGCCCTTAAGCAACGACTGGAGCTGGGTGAGTGAAAACCAAATTTCATCAGTAGCAGCTGAGCTAGCACAGGAGAAGCAGAGGTGTTTCTGGCAGTGTATAAAACATTGGCAGTTTAGAAAGGAAGGAGCCCTTTCCCATCTGACAGGTTTTTAATATTTCCACTCAGTGTGTCTGAGCGCTGCCCTAGGCAGCCCAAAGTTTGCTGCACGACATCATTCATTTCAACAATTCCATCAGACACGGGAAGCAAAAATAAAACACATTAAAAAACTATCAAGTCAGGCAAACTTGTGCTTCTGGGGGGAATCCAAATCCACAGCTCTCTCCTTGTGAGAGCTCTCACTGCTGCAGATGCAGCCAAGTGGCCAAATAAAATCATGGAGGTGGATGTGCCCAAAAAATTTAAGCACTGATGGCCTGAGCTGTCCATCACACAGTGTTGTCTCTGATTTTTCATTTCTTTCAGCATCTGAAGAGCTGTGGCTGATTTTCTATGAGGTAACAGAGCTGTCTGGAGGCTCCTCTGTGGCTCCCCCATCACTGATGTGTTCCTGCTTCAGCCTCCATTGTTTTTCCAACTTTTTAGCTGTATCCCAGGTGCCTCGTGCTGCTGAAGAGGCAGGCACAGGTTTTGTCCTCTCCTCATCCCTCTCTGTAGCCAGGAGAGAGCTTGTGCAGGATTCGCAAGCAGCAGTGGTGAAATAAAAAGTGGAAAATTTCTTCCCAGATATCTGGCTTTTGGAGCACATGTTAAATTGATCATATTTGGGTGATTTTAAGGCAGTTTTGCAGGTTACACCCAGGAAATAAGAACTCACAGAGCACTGCTCAGGCCTCTGTCTTGGCTGTAAAATGAGCTTTACACTTTGATTTGCTTCCTTTTCCTCTTTGTTTTGAGGCTTTGGACTGTGGATGCTGGAAAGGGCTGGATTTAGGCTCAGGATTCTCTGGATTCTCAGGATTTTTGGGGTGTCCTGGGCAGGCTCAGGAGCTTGACTCAATGATTCTGTGGGTCCCTTCCAACTCAGGATATTCCATTATTTTTTTCAGAAACTTTCAGGTTTCACTGGCTGTCTGTGGGGAATTTTTGTGTCTGAGCAGAATTTCAACCAGTCCCTGTTCTTTTTATAATTCAAGATAAGAATAGGTTTATTTAATTCAGGTCATGTTCCTTCCTTTTATTTTATTTTCTTTTCACAAAACAGTCTCAGCTTCCATCTCCACACTCAAAACACACCATGAAAATGTGCATCACTGATCTAAAGAAACCCATATGCAAATTCCCCTTCTATAATTAATTAAGCACCACTAAACATGATCTTATTCCAGGAAAGTCCAAGCACAGCTTTTCACCTCTGCTTTAGGTGCTACCTGGACATAAATACAACATCAACCACCTCAACAGTGTATGGGGTAAGAGAGTAGAATTTAGATTTCTGCTCAAATAGCACCTTTAAAGTTTCATTTTATCAATTTGCTCAGACACCTCACTACACTTCAGCTATTAAATCTGAATATAAAGTGTTTACAAAAGCCTCATTCTGAAATCCCTCCCATTTCTCTTATACACAGAGGCACAGTCACAGAGAAAAGAGAATTTGTGCACATGATCAGGTTAGACACAAAACACACCACCCAGAGAATTCAGTGTAAAACACTGGCCACAAATCTCACCTTTCAGAAAGCAAATGTCACCCACACCTCCACAGGCCAGAACACAACCCTGACAGACGTGTTTGGCCATGAAAAAAATCCAAAAATTTCCATCTAAGTAAGGATTGTTTTTGGCCAGCAGGGCAGCAGGTAAATCAGAGAAGCTGTGTGACCCAGCAGGAGCTGATAAAGCAGGATATTCCATGGAATAATGACCCATCCTACCTGCCTGTGGTATCCCAGCAACTCCCTCCATCCCCTGCCCTACAACCACCTCAGCCCTACCCTGAGCAGGCAGAAGTTTTAGAATCTGATGAAAAAGAGGCAGAGCAGAACCTCCCCAGCATCCCTGGCCATGGATGTTCACTGAACAGAGGGGAAAAAATGTAAATACCTGAGCTGGAGATCAGAGGACCAGGACAACCACTCCCTCCCAAAATGAAATTTGAGGCAGTAAAATCATTTTGTCTGGATTATTAAATCAAGAAAACACTGCTGATACCATCACCAGGAGCTAAGGGCTGTTTCATTTTACTGTCTAAAAGAGTAGTCAGCCAGTCAGGTTACTTCACTCTTCATTTTGCATGCACTGGGACACAACTTCACCTTCACAGGACAATGGCAGCAAACACCACAGCATGAAAAGCAATTTTCTGAGTGCAGGATTCATCCCACAGACTGAAACTCCTACCAAAAAAACCCTCAGGATTCAGTGGCTCCAAGTGTCTGAATTAAGTACCCAGCTGTTGTGGTGGGCCCAAGATCCTGAGGCAGTCCAAAGGAATCATCCTCCACAGACAAATGAGTGCTCTCAAGATTAAAACAAAAAGCCACAGAATAAAATTGCTCACAGGTGGCCAGCAGCAAGCTGGATATAAATTGGATTACAGGATTGTCAAATGCAATATCAACTGTTCTCTAGCAAAGAAGGTCCTCTCCACTTTTCTGTGTGCTCAGGAAACTACAGAAATCACATCCCTGAAAAAAAAAAATACACAAATTCTTTATAATTTATTGAATAGCTTTAGATTTGTAACATAATACAGCACTCAGAAAGCAATGGAAGATAAATCACTCTTTTAGCTCAGACAGAGTGTTTCCAGTTACTCAACTACTGCTCAAAGAAATTATTTACTCTTGCAGAAAGCTGAACACTGGACAGTAAGAAAACCATTTAGCTTCCATTTACTAACTAAAAGTTCTGCCACATGTTGCAGAAGACCATTCTGCAGCTCATTTTCTTAATTTTAGATGAATTTCAGCTTCAGTGCCTGCCTTAAAACCCCCAGTATTTAAAACAGCTTATTTGAATGTTCTGTGCAAGCATTAAGCTTTATTGGAGGAATAAGAAACTACACAGCAAATTTCCCCCCAAATTTACCAACTTCTGCTGAGGAGAGTTGCATTCTTCCTTTCTCTTTCTCAAACTGTGCCATTCTTGATGCTCTGCAGTCTCATTTTCAGCATCTTCGATCAAAAGCACCCAGATGTTTCCTTTGGGCTCTGCCAAGTGCCAGATTTCACATTTTTGTGGAGTCACAGAAGTTCTGAAACAAAGGAGGGATTTTATGAGCATTTTACAGTCAGTCTTCAAGGAATCTCAGAAGTCATTTGCTTCATCACACGGAGTGGCTGCATTAAACCTCAACTAAATTTAATTACATCACTAAACAATGGAGCTACCAAAGCTTTTACAGCAAACACAGCTGGAGCCATAAAAAAGGTGAATTAGTCACATCTTATCCTAAGGACCAAGGGGGATCTCCTGCCAGACTCTATCTTTGATCAGCTTAGCAAAGTTTTAATGTGAGGTTTTAATTGCTGCCTCTCATTTGATACAATGACTTGAAAGAAAAGCACTGACGGAGAGAGAAGAAAAACTAACAACCTTAAATTTTAAACCTTTTAAACTAAAAATGCTGGTTAGGAATAAATACATTTCTGCTGGCCAAATTGAAATCAAAGTTAATCTGGAAGTGGGATAAAGTTTCCAGCTTGACTTGTAGAGCAGTGAGGTTATGAAAGGACCTCCCAAACATTGTATAAATTGCCAAAACAAACAAATAAACAAACAATTAAAAAAAAAAAAATCATGTCCTGCCTGCAAAATAAGACCTTTCATGGAGAATTTCCTCCACAGAGAGGAGAGAATTTGAATTCTCCACCAGTGCACAAGGTGGCCTGACTCTGCTCCATGAGGAATTCCATGTGGGGCAAGCTCAGTTGCCTCTCAGCCAAATCTCCAAGAGAAACCAGACAATGATTATTTTACAACCAGCAAATTCAGAACTCAGAACTCAGCCATGACTTTGCCTAAAGTTCCTTCCCACCCACAGCCAGTCACTCATTTATCAATATTCTGTTTCCTCCATCACACAAGAATTTCTGCAGGCTCCCACAACCAGTTTTAATTAGAATATTCTGAGTCATTTTGCGTCAGCATCAAATTGTCACCTATTTACCTCCTTTTCCAGGCCTTGGAATTGGCCTCCACATGAAAATCTGTCCTTCAGTTCTTGCCTTATTTTAGTACATTGTGAATGCCTGAAAAGCCTGATTTTTAGTCCAAATGCTTGTTTAATTTCCTAAAAAGCTTTTGTATATATTTCTAAGAGGCTTTTTGGAAAACTCTTTACATAATATGTAAATTATGTCATCCACATACTTGTTAACTTCTCCTAAAATCTTCCAGGTACTGTTCATCTTCATAAAAGTTACAGAGAGAACTCCCCAACATCTGCTTGTCCATTCCCCTGAGCCCCTGATTTGTTTTATGCTGTGCTAAGTCAGATTTGAATTCAGCTCCACACTGAGACAAAGGCTGGGCTGAGAGCTCCTCCCTGCTATTCTTTCTGCACCCAGGCACATCTAAGTGGTGTCCCACAGCAGCAGCCTGGTAATTTCACATTTTAATTCCCTTACAAGTATTGGGTGAAGACCATCTGCTCTTCGTGCAGTTCTCCTGCTCAATTTATTGATTTGTCTCAAAACTGGAGGATGCTGAAGAGAATAAAGCTGTCACAAAGGTCAACCCAGTCCAACAAGCCCTACAGAAAACACATTTTGCAAGATCATTTACCTAGAAAAACTCAACTCCAGATGTGATGCCTGCTTTTGTGGGGTTTTGCCATCATTCTGCCTGGGTTATGTGAGGGAACAGAAGGGAATCTGACCAAAGTCATAACACTAAAGCTGCTCTATAGCCCAAAATTGTGCTACAAATCATTTGCATTTATTAAGCCATTTACTTTTATACACACAGCAGCTGAAAACACATGAACATGGGGTTAAGCATCTGTAAATACATCCCTGCTCTTGCAGTAGGTAATCTTTTCATTTTAAATCCATTTTCCCTATAAAAAATACACAACACTCCCTCAGTTTCACAGTCACACACATTCTCTTTATCATTACATCTTTATCTGCTTTTCTCTCTATTTTTCCTCTCCCAGCTCCCCTCATCTTCTAAAAAATATCCTGGAACTCAAGTTAATTTTATTAGGGCTTTGCCTACTGGATGCTGCATTTCTAATAACCTAAAATAAGTGAATCACCTCATTTCATCGGATGGAAATGGACACACCTGAAGTTGGAATTGTACAGAAGAACAGTGTTTTGTGCTTTTACTTCCTGGCTGCTACATACACCAAAGAACAGCAATTTATTATCTGGGTTTCCTGAGCTGAGCCCAAGGATTTGGAAGGGAGCAGCAGCCTCCCTGCTGAGGGCTGCCAGCCCAACAGGGGCCCTGAGGGACAAAAACCAAGGCTGGAGCCAGGAGCTGCTGAGGAACAGAGGTCAAGGCACTGCTGAACAGCAGAGAATCCAGACAACATCAGGAGAACCCTCCCCTGGCTGCAGCAAGGCCTGGGCTGGGGGAAAAGGCCTGGATACCTCAGTCCTGGAGACCAGAAATTTCTGTAAAAAACAGAGAATTCACCATTAAATCCAACTCTGCTGTGCAATCAGCCACAGGTTTTTGCTGTCTCCTCTCCCTCCACATGAAAACATCTTCTTCAGTTCTGCCTCATTTTAGTAAATTGTGAATGCCTGAAAAGCCTGATTTTTAATCCAAATGCTTGTTCAATTTCCTAAAAAGCTTTTGTATATATTTCTAAGAGGCTTTTGAAAAAATCTGTACACAATATGTAAATGATATCATCCTCATACTTGTTAACTTCTCCTAAAAATCTTCATTACCAGGTGAAGGACAAGAAGCAAAGTTTGGGGAGCAAAGACAAAATGCCTCCTGTAACAGAGGACACAGGAAGAGGAATTGCAAATGGTGATTTGCTTTATGTTGCAATACACTGCACCTTGATTAGCAGTGCTGGAGGGAGAAGGAGCCAGGCTGCTTGGAGAACACGGAAAGAGAGCACAGGAGAACGTGGGAGGAAACTGGGCCAGGTCCCAGCAGGGTCCAACACCCACAACAATACCTTGCAGAGGAGATTTTGGCAGCAGGAGTTTATTCAAAAACCAAGGTAAAACCATTTGGCTGTTTGCTGTCAAGGAGAATTCCTGAAAAAGCATTTCTAAGCAAACCAACACCTTCACTAAGCAAAACAAACAAAGGCAGCTACAACACTCTTGAGTTATCTTTATTTCATGTGAACCTCAGAATGGAGCTGCCACATGCAGGTGACAATCTGGTTGACGTTTTGACACATCATCCACACTCAGAGCATTGTTCTTCTCTTGGAAGCAAACTGATTTTTGCTTTAAATAACCCACTTCATGCAGTGGTACTTGCAGGCACAAAGCCTTGGGTGTCATTCATGAAAAGAAATGTTTAGCTGGGTTGTAAATTACAAGACAACAGAATTTCAATCAAAATGAAGAGTCAAATATTGAGTGGATGCCAGCAAAAGGAGACATTAAACTTATTTTTTTTTTAAGCAGAAATAGCAATAGCACCAACGAGGAGAACTAGAATTTTCAGCATGTTTTTCCACCTGCACTTGTTGAAGCCCTGGAAAGAGTCACTGGCACAAGTGAAATGGGCACCAGCACCCAGCTCATGCTCTGCATCCTGATCTGCAGCGCTGCAGGGGCTGCAGAGCACTTGGAAACAGGAAAGCTCTGCCAGAAGAAGAGTCATTCATGTCCAATTTAGCCTCACCATAAGAAAATAAATGCTGCCTGTAACAGGCATCCAGCTCCTTTATGCTATTTCTGTCAGGAAAAAAAATATTCTGAGAGTGTTTCTTTGTTACATTTAATTTAAGTTCATGCCTATATTCATATTTAATGTCTCATTTAGACTCAAACCCTCCTGTCCAACACTGAAATCTTACTGTGCTTTTGAAAATCATTCCAAATTGACAGAGAGAACATTCTCACCTGAAGCAAATCTCATGCCAAGCCTCACAAGGCTTTGTTCCCTCCCTTTGCTTATTTACATTCACACAGAGACAATTTAGGAAATCAGACATTTTCTAAAGGTGTTTTAACTGAAGGCCTGTTTCCCTTTGGTGAAAATTGAGACTTTGAGGACAGGGTCACACAACAGCAGCACAGTGCTGGGAATAGAACTGGGAGTCCCAAGAGAAGAGAAACGAACCTGCTCATCCTTTTTAGCCTTTCCAAGACCATCATTCACAGATCACCAGAATGGTTTGGGTTGGAAGGGACCTGGAGCTCATCCTGTCCCACCCCTGCCAGGGCAGGGACACCTCCCACAGCCCAGGCTGCTCCCAGCTGGCCCTGCTGCCTGTTTTGGAGGAAAGATGCAAAGGAGATACCATCAGGGATTTCCAGTGGAGTTTTTCCCCCTCCTTCCCAATAGATTTTACCTGGAAAGGACATATGGCCCTGTGGATCTTCCTTCCCTGGATGAGCTGTTAATAAACCCCACTGCCCCCAGGTGATTTCTGCCTGTCCAGCCTGCAGGAACAGAACCCCAACACCAGCAGGGATCTCTGCAGAGCTGTGACAGTGATGGCCCTGCGTCTTGGCAGAGCATTTAACACCCTTAATACCTCGGGGTGAAGCACAACTTTTGCTCAGTGTTTAAATTGATCAGCTTTCTGAGGCTGCTTTGGCTTCTGAGACCAGGATTTTTTTGATGACATGCTGAGAGCACAGCTGTCTGGGCAAGTAATCTGCAACTAATAAAACTCTGCAGTTATTTCTTGTTCTGATATTTGACTCAATGGAGAAAAAAATAATAAAAAAAAGCTTTTGTTGAGCAGCAAGCATTCTATTTTGTCTAGAAAATTGTCAGGAAAGCAGCCTCATCGTTCTTCAGCTGCCTTATTAAATGTAGATGCCATGCAAAGCAGTCCTGATAAACACCCTGCAGCCAGATCAAAGTCCTGGAGTGAAAAATAACCCCCAGTGCTGTAAATTGTCTGTCTGGTGTGATTTTCTAAGCAGTCCCCACATGCTGTGCCATAAGCCTGCTCCTAGTGCTGCCTCCCAGCTCTTATTGCTGCAGCTTTACGTTGTAGGAACGATGTAAACACGAGGGATGTTAATGTAGGAGTCAAACATCCCGGATTTTACAGGTTCAGTCGAAAATGCTTTGAGGGAAGAGGAAGGAAAATGGTTTACTTTGAGATGATTGGGATATTCAAAGCATTGTACACATAAGTTATATAAGCAAACTCATCAACTTTCACAGAATTACACTGCCAAATAAATTCAGGTAGAAAGATTAACATGAAAAATATTCTCTAGGAAGCTGTTTTGACTTTCCAAACAGACATCACGCAGCAGTAGAAATGTTATGTGGTGATGCTTTTCCAAGAAAGTTCAGCAAGTTTTAATTTGCACTGCAGAAGGGAATTGCAGATAACCATAAAACACTGTCTTTTGAAGTGCTGTACGTTATAAAAGCCTGGTAAATTACGAAAAGATACTTCATGCCCTCAGTGCAATTCAGAAAAAATAAAGGGTAACCACATTCCTCTATTGGTTTTTGATGAAGTGAACAACACTTGAAACTCCTCAGAACATAAAATCTATTCTTTCACATAGTTTGTAAAACATCAGGATGATTTCCAATACCTTTTAAATTCTTTTACCTTTTAAATGAAGTTATGGTCTAATTTCAAAGACTTTCCACGAAAATAGGTTCTTGCCAATCAGGCCTAAAAAATTCATTGTAAAATTCAAGCTGCCTCAGCAACAATAATATTCTTAACTCTGGAAGTTATTTATCCTTATTTTTAGTTAATCTGTCTTAACTTTGGCCTGGGCAATGGTGCTGTGGTTGAACTAGCCCTTAAACCTTCAGCCTATTCTCTGATACGAGCAGTTCTTATCAGACAGCAGAAAACAGCTGAAATGGCTTAAATGTCTCTGATAACAATGAAAACAAGCAAAAAATATTCCACAGAAAGCAGGTTTTTGGCTCTATCCATCCTGCATTTCCTACAAACAGAGCAAACTCTAATCTGTTTGATTTAGGATGGGGTTTTTTTTGATTTAGGATGTCTTTCCATATTGGCTATGAACCTTTCCAACTTGAAAACTGAAAAATCTCATCAGCTTGCTTAATATTGACAGGGAAATTGAAGTTTGATACTGTGATCCATCAAAATGGAAAATGTGGAGGGGTTTCTTTTCCCCCATTCCCATCTCAAACCCACACAAGGCATGAGTCCAAAGAGATTGTGGATTTCTCATCCCTGGAAGTGTCCAGGACCAGGCCGGAAAGAGCTTGGAGCAGCCTGGGACAGTGCAAGGTGTCCCTGCCATGGCAGGAGTGGAAGGAAAATGTTTTTAAGGTCCTTTCCAACCAAAACCACTCTGTGACTCCATGAAAATTCAAAGCAAGTCATTTGGGAACGGCCAAATTGAAGATAATTTTTACTCCCAGTTTGAGTTTTCCCACTTTTGGCTACATCACAAGAGGGAAGACTGATTTCCAACCAATCTCTTGTTAAACACTACATCTTCCTGCATGGGGAATATTTGTCTACTTACAACCAAGCAGAAGATTTTATTTCCACCCACATTAATCTTGTGTGCGCTGCAAATGAGCACGAAGAGTTTAGACAGCAAAACGTGAGAACTTTTTGAAAATGACAATGCTTCCTAGCAATGAAATTCTGCACGTCTGGGAAGTTATTTTAGTAGTTATATCATAGCTTTAAACAAGAAAAGATGGACAGGGGGCTGTAAAATTTGGGTAATTGAAAAAGGTTTTAAAGCAGAAGTCAAGGCAGCCACCAGCTCACTCTGGGCTCTGAGTCTGTTCCCTGTACCAGAACATTTGTTTGAAGATTATTTTCTCAGCTCTCTCTTTCTCAGGCAGTTTATTAGCCTGAACCCTGTGTCCTACACCTGAGGAAGTTTATAGCAGTTGAAAGATGTTGGAAATTATTTCCAGGAGCTCTTCTCTTAACAAAGCATCCACAGGAGTGCAGCTCCTGGCACTCCAAGCCCCTCTTTTCCAAATCCTGGCTGTTCCAGTGGCTGAGCAGGGGCAGGCACTGGATCCATCACAGGGAAGAGCAAAGACTCTGCAGTAGAAAGGACATTTTCTAAAATGGATCCCAAAGTCATTTCAACAGTGACAGCAACAATGTCACTGAGACAGGATGTGCTTTTTCACTGGCAAACCTCCCACAGGCTTCATCAAGAGCAGATTGGGGCTGTCCCTGCATGTTCTAAGTTTTCATCAGCCACGTTTAAACCATTTGCATGATCTGTGCTGAAGGGCAAGCCAGGATATTTGCTTTTTACCAAGTAAGAAAGAGTAGGAAAAAGAAATCAGAGCCCTTATCTCTGCTCCTATTTTGACCTCCTTCTGAAAAAAATACACAATAAAAGCAACTTGTCATCCTTTAAATGGATACAAGCTCTAAAAGTCACTTTAAAAATACAAAAAAAATAACAGGCAGGAAAGGAAAAGTTGTGTCTGTATCTGCAGCTCTTTCTGATGTAAAAACTGTTGTCATAACTCTGTTCTCTCACTCCTTTCTCACCTGATCCTGAGGTCCAACATTTCTGAAGGCTGGGTCACCTCACCTGCTACAAAAAAATGGAGCAGAATGAAATTTGAACCTTCATTAACAGGTTGGCCAAGAGAGAAATAAGCTGTGCAAGCCCAAAGATTGGAATTAGACCAGATGATGTGTCTCTGCCTCAAAAGTTGCTGGGTTTATTTATATATTTTTTTAAAGCTCTTTGTTCTTTCTGTTTGTAGCTGGTGTTCTTATTGTGACCATAAAAACTGGTTTTACAGCACTAACAGCTAAATGCAAATAACAGCAGCTGTGTTTCAAGCAACATATGATGCATCTATCTGATAATTTAATAGTAACTCTAATGTAATATAAGTAGGGAAATTAAATATAGTAGAGGAGAAAGTATATTTGTATTTGGCAAGCTCCAGCAGCCAGACAAAAATAATGCAACAGAGCATGATTTTTCCAGGCTGTTTCATAGTACTTGAAGAAAAGTGTTCACATTTTTCAAACTGAGCCACATTCAATTAACTTCTCTTTGGGTTTCCCTGTATAAATGATTCAAACTTACAATAAAAAAAACATAAAATAACTGTCAGGGCACCGGTGCAGAAGCAGCATTGGTAGAAATGGTTTGTGGGCACCACACCATGGGCCACTGTATTTTGATAACTTTTCATTTCTCTCACTCATTGCCCAATTTACAGCATTTTAAGGTTATAAACAGAATTTTGGCAGATCCAAGCGTAATTCCCAACTCACAGTGATCAGCTCTCCATCTTTATGCAGATGTTTATTTAAGAGTTCTGCATCCACTGTCATTATTTTATGGCACAGAAAAACTGGCTACAGCAGGAAATTAATGAAGGCCTCTCCCAATGGAGTAAAGAGCTCCTTTAACCAAAAATCAGCATATCTGCAGTAAATTTAACACAGGGAAGAACCACAGCAGAAAAAGGAAAACAAAATAAATTGATGGAGTTTTATACTCTTTCACCTTGCAAAGTCAATTCTAGAAAAAAAGTAGAAGTACCACAAGAAATGCTGCTCTAAAAAATAACCAACTAAAAATAATGTTTGTCTCCTTCAACACAAACACTGGGTAATTTTTGTTGCACTATGTTCAGAGAAATATAGGACAGGCACACACTGGGCCAAATCCTGAAGGATTTGAAGTGTTTTTGTTAGATTTGGAGTTGATTTCCAGACTTTTTAGTTAAACTAAAATAGAATCTAATTCATACCTAGCAAGGTTTCATAGACGATTCTGCTGAATATTTGTTCCTTAACACCTCTGTTGGAGTTCCTTTGGAAATCAGCATTTGAAATCCCTCAGTTTCACTGAAATAAATCAGTTTTCCTTGAGGGTTTTTACATCCATCAATATATGGAAAATCAGCTTTGCTTTTGGAGGCTTCCATTCCTTGGGCTTGCTAACTGATCTGTATTATTAACATAAAATAGATTATTATGTTTCCATCCCTTACCAAAAGCATAAGCATATTAAACAACCTAATTAATCCTAATTAACTAGAAAGTCATGGAACACTTCTCTTGACCAAAATAATTTAGAAATGCCCTTGTGTTGATGGCTTGCAATTTGCAGGATTCATTTTTGAAATGAAAAAGACAGATGTATTTGTCTCTGATGCAAATGGTCTGGATAAATTAAAACTAATTGGGTTTATGTGTTCCTGATAATTAAATGAGATGCATGTAAGCTATATTATGATGGAGGAAAGAACAACTCTTAATTTTTATAAATGAGATGCAGCAAATGACAACATCCTAAAGTCTATTAAAGGGTAAAATCAAAGGGTAAAAGAGAGCTCTGCTCTGGAGCAGGGAGCAGAAACCTTTCCCGTGTTTTCAGTAGAATTCATCCCTTGCTGGTTGAAAAGAAACATCAACAGGAAAACCTCAGTTTTCACTGTCCAATCTTTGCCCATTCCCATGTGCAAAGCCAGCTGAGAAAGGACTTTGTGGAGTTTCTCTGACTCAGAGGAGTGGCTCTTCTCCATCAGAATAACAAAGTCTAGCAGCCAGAAAAACAACAGCCAGGTAAAATATTTCAAGGACTCCCTGGGCACTTGGTCTGGATTTTGAGCAGAAGAAACATTCATTTTACACTGTAAATCTGCTCAGCAATGAGAATTTGGTTGTTCTATGAGAAGCAACCACACAGATGTGGGTCAGGATCTGAAATACAGCCCCTGGACAGGGCCAGGCTGCCAATTCATCAGCCCCTCTGATCTTCCCAGAAATGCAGTGACAGCTTGATGAAGACAAGGGGAATGGCAGTTTGGGAATTCCAGCACTTGGAATCCTGTGAAATTTGTGTTATTCCCCTTTAAATCACTCAATATTACAGAGAGAGAGAAAATGGACACATTCAAAAAGTCAGAAACAAGCAGGTGGAGTCTGCCAGGCTCCTAAACAGGAATCCTAAAATACTTTAATATATAATGAATGTGATGTCCTCTTTCAAAATCCAGACTGATGGCCAAGTCATTTCCCAGGATTTATGTTTTACAAAGTCAGGTTACCAAAAGTCAATGTACACCAAAAGACAAACTCACCCCAGAAGCTCCAAAAATTAAACTGGTCTTTCATTTCCCCCGTCCTTCATTTCTTTCTCTCTAAATGGACTGGAAAGATGATTTTTCTGTGCAAATCCCTCAACACCTGGGTATGGATCAGGCACCTCTACAACAGGCACAGGCAGAAGTAAAAATAAAACCTAAAAGAAAAGAAATTAACATTATCATTTGTAGATTGTATTGGTACTAAGAAATCATAAAATGGTTTGGGTTGGAAGGGACCTTAAAGATCATGCAGAGAATTACATTAAACCACATTCATAATAATAAACACCTTTCAAAACCAGATTTATTCTGTTAACAATATCACAGAACTGCAGCAATTCAGATTCTCTTTTTGGTCTTCTGTTCAGGATATCAGTTCCACCACTAGAACTTAAACAGGGGAGGAAAAAAACCAACACAAAACATCTGCAAATGTTTTAAATCTGCAACACAAAACTGAGATTTATTAAAATCACCACTCCCTAAACAGAGATCACTAATGCATTGAAGAGAGCTTATTTTTAGCCCAAATTTTGTTGGAGATGTTGTTGGAAGCATTTTTTTTTTCTTTCAAGCAAAAGGAATGGGAAGGGAAAACTTTGAAAATCAGATGTTGAAAGCACTCAGTGACTTTCTGGTTATCTCCAACAAGCCCAAATTTAAAGGATTACCCTGCCTGCTGAGGGCTCGAGGCACACACTGCAGCAGCAGCTGCTTCATCAGTTTTCCTGTTAAAAAAGGTTGGGAGCGGCATGGAAGCAAGTCAGGCTGTCTGTGCCAGGGAAATGAGTGTAATAGGAATATTTGGAAGAGTAACTGAAAAATGAAAGGTTACATTGATGAGAGAAAAGCATTGGCCTCCATCTCCAAAGCAGAATACCTGCTTTGTGATTTTATCCTCCCAATCCCTGACAAAGAGCTGCTGTAATAAAACATCAATACATGGTAAACTCTATAAAGAAAACTGAGGTGGAAAATATGCCCTCACCTTAAAGACAAGAAATGAGGCAGGAAATCAAATCAATGGTCTGTTCAGCCTGGTGCCTCTAGTTTGTATGAATTAAGGTAGCTGAAGTACTTTTTTCCTGTAAAAGAAATTGTTACAGAGATTACAGTGGTGTTGTCTGGTTTTAGTGCAGAGCTGCTGGGGGGACAGATAACACACCTCAGAGTCCTGGGAGTGGGGAGAATCCAAAGCAGGGTGGGTTTAACTGCCAGAAACCAAATCAGAGACTGGAATGTTTCCACTGATCCATTAGTGAAGGGCACCTGCCACCTCTGAACACAGAAAAGCAGAATTTAAAGCTTCTCTTTCTACAGGAAAGTTTCTGGGGATAACAATTTCCATGAGGTTTAGAGCCCTGCCAGGCAGTTCACTCATAAATATTTGAGAACGATTGTCAGATAAAAGCTTTTTAATTAATCCCACTTCCAAACTTTCCCAACACAAAAAGACAAATCTTTGTCACTGCTTTTGATACACCTTTATTATCAAAACTGGGGGAGGAGGAGGAAGTTTTCCTTAAAAACCACAGTAGAGAAAAGGAATAAAAGAAGGAAAAAGGCACATGGAGGGAAAGAGAACTTTAAAGCAAAGCAAGCTGCTGTGTCTGAGAATCCTAAAGATGTTAGCAAAAGATACCATTTAGGTAATTGCAAAGCCACTCAATTACTGGGTACAATTAAACATCTCCTCAACAAGAGAGCAGAAAGTCCCCAAACCCTCTTTACATCAAAGCACCACGTCGGCCAAATGACCTTTTACAGAAATTATATTAATTGCATTAAACCTTCCACTTTCTGGGGAGCAAGAAGAAAAAAGCTCTTTACACAACACAAATACAGCAAGTTCAAAAGGACAGCTGGGGCTGTTTGTTAAAATTAAAACCACCCAGGATGATTTTAACTGAATTTCCTCTTTGTTCTTTAAATTATCAAAGGCCTGTGAGGCAGTAACTTAGAGCACAGCTGGATTTGCCTGGACACAGATCTCTCTGAATTGGAATTTTGGAGCAGGGAAAGAAAGAGAATTCACTCCCAATTGATTGTGAGCAGAGATTTGCTGCTGGTCTGGGCTCCCTGCTGGAGTTAGGAAGAAAAGAATGTGGCAGGAGAAGTTCAATGTACAGTGGAAAGCTGTTCAATTCTATTCTGCAAGGTGCAAGTCCCTTCTAAAATGTGTGACAGAGTGTACCTGACCTTGGAGACTCCTCCTGTGCTTCTCACCACAAACCTGAGCATACAGAGACCACATTTCTTTGTATTAATTTATCCCATTAATACCCCTGGTGTGGCACCTTCCAGCTTGGCAACATAAAACCACATTTAGAGACAAAACTCCACCTGCAGGCAAGAAAGCTTATATTGGATTAAAAATAATAAATAAAACAATCCTAAAAACTAGCAGCACAAGAGTAATTTTATTTTATTCTGATATTTATTTGTAGTAATAATAAGAAAAAAAAGCCAAATCAAGGTATTTGCAAGAACTTTTAATGACAACTTTAGAGAATATTCCTCAGTAAATGATGTCTTGAGTAGCACTTCNACAATCCTAAAAACTAGCAGCACAAGAGTAATTTTATTTTATTCTGATATTTATTTGTAGTAATAATAAGAAAAAAAAAGCCAAATCAAGGTATTTGCAAGAACTTTTAATGACAACTTTAGAGAATATTCCTCAGTAAATGATGTCTTGAGTAGCACTTCAAACACCTCTTGATCTTCTTGGTTGTGATTCATAAAAAGGTGGAGGCTGAACTGAGTTTTCCATGTTCACTGCAATGCCAGAACCTGCTGTTTATCCTCCAGAATTGCTTCCTCATCATCCATTTGGCTTTCCTCCCAGTCCCTTAAAAGAAACACACCCCAGTGATTTCCAGCACCTCCAACTCCCCAAGTTCTTTGCTTTGAGCCTTGCTGACATATGTTCACATATGTTGAACTAAAAGGCACAAAAATAGCTTTTACTGGAGACTTTGTCAGTACGAGCTACTCTAATTCAGCTTTTCCCTCAGTTTCTGTCACAAATCTCTGAATCAGCTCTAATCACACAGCATGGAGCTCACTTCAGTGCTTCTCTGACTCTTGCTGGTTGTGAGATCCCAGTAAAAAAATCAGGGAGACACAGCACTTTAGGAATTTCCTTTTTTTTCCCAGTCATCTCTTCTGTGTCCAAGGCAAAATAAATCTATGGTGAGTTAGAGGTTATTGGCTCACCTGCTCACAGCTTTTCAAAGCTACCTCACAACCCAAGAATGAAGATGATTTTTAAGATATTTACCTCATAAGTCTCAGTGCTGATGCATTGAAAAGACCCACAATCCCCAAATTTACCATTTGGAGTCAAAACAACAAAATACATCCCTCAGTTCTGACTCTGAGCTGCCTGAGAAGGGGCTGAGAACACCAAGACACCAAACAGGTCATGCTGACATTTGTAATTAGCAGGTAATTCACAATTTGAGAATTGGGGCTGGTTTTATTTCAATTCTGATGTGGTTGGCATCTTGAATAACCTAAAATATCATAAAAACAACACCCAGCAAGTTGAACTTACCCAAAAATATCCAATGTGTCGTGGTCTTTCAGCTCCAGGGTGTTCTGGAAATCTGCATTTCCCAAGATCTTTTCCCAGGCTCTGCTGGAGGAGGTTCCATCTTCACAAGTTAAGTTGGAATGACTTTCAGGGCCTGAAATGTTTTAAGAGAAAATATGAATAAAAAGATACAGTATCTCCACTATCAGCTTGAAAAAAATTCACAGTATTTAGTAGAACTTGCCATTAAAAGTCTCAAAACTAACTCTAGCTGCTGAAAAATATCACTACAAATTAAGCTTGTGCTTTACAATATATTTATAACTTTTTATTAACACCTATAAATTCCCCACCTCGTACTTCAGAAGCATCTTTCAGAAAAGAAACACATGATTTAAGTGTTCTGCACAACACCACAAATTTTGTGTGAGGAGAAACACGGAATGATTGCAGAAAGCTCAAAAAGTTTGGTGCCTTTTTCTTTTTGTAATTTAAACTAACATGAATAAAATATAGACCCTTTCCAATATTTTCCTGGGATTCAAAATTGACAGCTTCGATTTCTGCACACAGCATTATTTAAATTAAAATGTCAACCTGGTTGCTCATGATGTGAGAAATAATGTAGAGCTACATTTCTTGGCATGGAGACAGCTAAAATTGAGAAAGGTAACACCAAAGTGCAGATACAGTTATTACTTGTGTCCCTGTTTCTTTGAGTTCATGTAATCAAACTCGCTCCTGTAGCAGGAAGAAATCCTTTATTAGATCACTCCCAAATTGTACCAGAGACTGCCAACATTAAAATACAGAAACTTCTTCTAGAGAGTTTATTCTCTAAATATTCAAGCTAAGAGGGGAGCAAAAGGGCAGCAGCAGAAACTAAGCCAAATAAAAGAATTATTGGTGATAGCTGAGAAGAGGTAATTTTTATCTCCAAAGCTTATTCTCACAAAAACCCCAAAATACAAATAATACAAATTCAACAGTATCTCCATTTTACACAATTAGAATTAACCTAATTAGGACCTGAGGCCTGTGGCTGTCCCTACCTGGCCATGGCATCCATGCTGCCATCAGAGGGGAAGGTTGGTTTTGAGCCTGGCAAGCATTTGCAGCTCTGTTCAGTTGACTTTCCAGGACACCTTGAACTACAGAGTCATCCGCATATTCACTTAAGCTCCTTTCAGAAACCCACTGCCCATCTCCTGAAATCCAACATCAGTAGAGGAAATTATTTGCAGGTTTTGTGTTAATATGCATTTACTTTTCCTATATTTGCTGTATTTAATGTATGAATTAAAGAAGTCATGCAACAAATTTTTTTCCAGATATAGAACAGACTAAAAATTTGATTTCAAGTGATATATTTGATCAGATGAATGATGTTCACTTGTTGTTCCCTACACACCATGAAAAGCAATAGGGACCTCATGGAACCCTATTCTCAGGGGATATAATTATAAAAATAATTATATAAATTTATGGCACTGGATTGCCTCAAGATAAGGAGTTTATTTTATCCTTGCCCAGCACCACTTCTGTGGTGGGCATGACTGTAACCCTGAAAATTACTCTTAAAGCAACCTGGATGGAAGGGAACTGAAAAAGGATGATAAATATTTAAATTTTTGAGGATTTATTCACACAACAGTACCTTGAAAAGGGATTCTCTCATCCCTAGGGCTGGAGGCAGCAGCCAGGGGAGAAGGAGCCTCCAGCTTCTCTTGTTTAGGGTTTGCACCTACAACAAAGAAACCTTCAAGTCCCTGATACGATGTAGAACCACATTTGTGTCTTTTGGCTACATCCTGTAACTTGAATAAAACAGAGAGATTACACACAGGAAGGGAAATGGGAGATTTTATGAATTGCCCCTGAAAGTTTAGAGTAATAAAATTTTTATTTCATAGAACTCAGACTGATTCTGACAGCCAGCTGTAATAGATATTCACAAGGATGATGTTTTTGCTTAAGATATGCATTAAAATCCTAAAAAAGTTCTCATGTTGTGAGAGTTTGAGTCTGTTCTTTCACTGGGGACATGAAAAGCAGATTTTTTTTGTGTTCACTTTTGGGTATATAAAGGGAGGTGATCACTGTCTAACAATGACTCCAAATCAATGTCTAAATCTTTTCTATCATTTTTTGCTCTTAATTTTATATCCAGCAAATTAGGATCTGAATAATTTGTTAGGTAAGACTGAGCACCATTTTCTGGTCATTCAGACAAGAGGTGAAGTATTGTTAATAAAAACATGGGAAGAGCTGCTCCTCCAACACCTTTTTTTTTTTTCTTTTTTTATGTCTTAAACGAGTTTGTTTTCTTTTTTTGAACATGAACAGAAAACTGTCAACACAAAGCGGAGCCTTTCATCCCCTACATATCAAATATGGCAGGCAGTGACAATCCCCTAAATCTGAAGCAGATAAATCAACATCCTTAATCTGTTTAGCAATTAAAGTCATCATAACTTACTGCTGAAGATTTTGTAATTACAGGCAAGACCAAACTCTGACTAGTGCAGACAGTGCCCAGTTCTTGTGGCTCTCTCCTGCTTTTCTGCAGTTCAGTCTCCAGGAGATCTTTGCTCCCTCCCTCAGTGGGGTCAGAAATCTCCTCAGGAAGTTCACAGGAGCTCAGTGATCTCCTCTCAGCCTTTGGGTCAATGCTCTCCTCCTGCACTGCATTGATTTCAACATCACTGCAGCCAGTCAGTTTTTCTATGAGAGTACAACAAAATCACTAAAATAGCAATATTTGTAATGAGTATTAATTATAACCTGCAAGTCCACTACGTTTTCCTCATGAACTTAAAATAGAAAATCACCATTAAAGAAAGGCAATTGTTGAAATTTAATAGAATTTCCTTAAAAGCATTTTAAGGTTTGAAATCCATCCTATCAGGCTGTGAATGATTCTGTAAGTTGGTTTTCCTTGTTGTAAGTGTTTATCACAGTGCTCACACAGCCCATCAAACTCTAATCAAATCAAACTGTGATAAGAGAATGGTACATAATTTAATGACCTTTAAGTATTTTTTCAGACCACTGTAGTTGACTACCCCATCCTATATGAGAACAATAAACTGAACACATTTACATATTTTCAACAAAGAACTTAAAAAAGTCTTCACATTTACCTTGAGAAATTTCTTTAGGAGAAACAGGATTTCTGTGGACAGGAAAAAGTAAAAATTGTTAAGTGTCAGCTGAGGAAGTTAAATGGAAAGAAGACTTTCCCATTATACCTACTTCTCTTTTAAGGGGCTGGTTCTGTGTTCTTCTGGTCTGCCAATGCTGAGCTTTGACAGAAGAATACTAAAAAGTAGAACAGGTCACAGTTAATCAAATAATTTTGGGAGATCTGAAGAATTGCAGCTGTATCAGTTACTGGTTTTGTCTGGAATTACAGGGTTAGTTAAGTCAGAGTATCTGAAATGGGCACAGCACTGATCAGTGGTAAAACCTGTGTGTGAGTTCCTGCTCTGGTAAGAGTTCAGAAATGAGAAATTTTACTAAAATTCAGGACAGGCAAATGTAAATAAATGCATCTTACATGGGTTAGGATTTTAAAGTGATGCCTCTCCAGTCACAGGCAATTAATATTCCTTAGTGGCTTTAGAGCAGCGTACACTTAACTCAAATATAACTGCCTGCAAAGAAAAATCCTCATTTCTTAAGAACTAACCCCAAATTTGGGATTATTTCCCTTCTTCCCCCACAATCTCTACATTTCTGATACCTTCCACACTCCAGTGGGTCAGTTTTTCCTTCCTTATTCACCCCCATAGCTCCAGTTTCCTCCACTGAAGAGTCTTCCAAGTCCTTGCTGTGAGACTGAATAAAAAACAAAAAATAAAGAGACCCACACTTTAAAAACTTCATTTTTAAAATTTTAAAAATAAATTAAAAATTGCTGAAAAGCTGCCAGACTTTGTGTATAAATCCCATATAGTGCAGGTCCCTGAACACAACAGAAAAAAATTACAGGGAATTTTTGGAATGATCAATTTTCCACATTTGTATGGAAAACAAGCAATGCACCAGTATTTTTCCTAATTGGAAATTATTTAACTGTTGCTACTTTAAACATTTAACAGATTAAGACTTAAACAAATCAGTTCATTGCTGAGATTCATGGAGTCCTTTATCAGTACTCACATCATCAAGGAACTCAATTTTCAAAGAGGACTCTGCATTTTCAGAAACAGTTTTGGATTCTTCAACTCTATAAACAGATGCCCAGTATTTCTTCACCTCTTCAGCTGTGAAATATAAATAATTTCATGCATTTCAGTTTTTCCTGTTCAAAACACACTCATAAAATGCAAGTTTTTTTATTCTTTATGAAAAAGTCATAAATTTCTCCTTTTATTATTGTTGCTTTTAGCAGAAGCTGTTTAAGAGGAGAAATGTTCAGCAATCACAGAAAAGAAATCTCAAGGAAAAGGTATTTTAGATGGAATAAACAGAAATCTGTTACACCTGTTAACTCCTCAATGTCATCATCATCATCATCATCTCCTTTTCCCCCTCCTCCAGCCCCAGCCTGCTGAACACTCAGGGCTTGCACAGGCTTTGAATCTTTCCTGCAACTTGCAAAAAATTGATCCACAGGAGTTCTGAAACAGGAAAAAAATAAAAATCAATCTTAAAAAGCCATATTTTTAAAAATATATCACAAAAAAAGAGGAAAAACACTACCAGCCTATTTACTGCAGCAGCATTAACTAACTCCTTCTAATTTCATTGAGGTGACTCTGCTGCTCAAGAACTCATAAAACAACTCTGTGACGTCCACAGAGGAATCCTTTTCTCTATAAAAACGTCCATAAGACATTTCTTTTCTCTATAAAACTTCTGTACCAAATGCCCCAAAACCAAGCAACCAAATATAAAAACCAGTCTCCAAATTCTACAATCAACTGATAGCAAAGAGAATCCCTCTAAAAACTCCCTCGGCAGGAATTCTGAAATGATCCAGTCTGGTTATAATCATTATTTTATTAAAATAAACCCCCCTGTATACACTCTCCTTAACTCTTGATAATACATCTGATATTTTAAATGTTTTGTCTGGATTTTGTTAATTCAGTATTTCTGAATTCCTTCATTAGGAGCAGGAAATACCTTCTGTATTTCTTCAACAGGAGTTTCTCCATGTAGCTCAGGCCATCCTTCTGGAATTCCACATGGATGGGTTTCTTCAGAGCACTAACATTGGTCTGCACCTCACAAACCCCCACAGGTTCTGTCAGAATTATTAAAAAAACTTATAAACTTGCTCTTTACCTTACATTATCCTTGAATGAACATCACATTTGGGTCTGTGCTTAGCTCAGTCTTTGCGTAACTCCAAAATTGAAATGGCCAGTGATATTATATTGACAGAACAGAGTCAGTAGTGAGGGCAGCCATAAAAACTCACTTATTACAGATTACTACACTGGAGCCATAGAAAGAGTGGGGAGGATGGAAATCCATGACTCCACAGATCAAAATCCCACAGAAAAGAAGGAAAAAAGGGGAAAAAATCAGTTTAATATTATTTTGTACAAAAAAAACACCATCCGTGGACTAGAGGAACAAGACACAGATTTGGATTTGAACAAATCTAATCAGACCAGAGGAATTTTCCATATTTTTCCATGCATACTTCAGCTGATTGCAGCTTTTCATTGGGACAAAGAAATATTAAGAGCCTGGTGAAGGCAAGCAGAAAATGTTCTTGGGTAGAACACACAAAATCCTGAGCCCTGCACATTCCTTGCCTCAGTTTAAAAATGTTGGTTTTTTTTGTTTGAGCATTGCAGTTCATGCTGAATTGCCATGTGAGACACAAAGCCAAGGGAAGGTACAGGGACAACCTGGCCACTGCCAGAGATCATTACAGAAACAGAGCTAAACACTCTGCATATCACTAAAAAAAAGCTTTCAGAGATGACTGTTATTAATAAAAGCACATTGAGAAAGAATAAAATGGGGTATTTTAGCTTCATATAATATTGGCCCTCACTAATTTAAAATCTAAGTCCCCCAAATGGCTCCCACTGCATTTAAAATGTCATGAAATCGAACAAACCATACCTGATGGGACCCCAATGGCACATGGAGCTCCTCCAGGATCACTTTTACCTTTTCTCCACTGCAGCAAAGCTTCTTGAAAAGTCTTTGCAGATGCCTCCTCATCAAAGGCACCACTCAGCAGCAATCCTTTGTCCTGCTTTCCGGGGCTTGCACAGGTTAATCCTGAGGCTGGTTCCTAAATCAGTTCCACAACATTACTGACAAAGCCTTTCTGATGAGCAGCAACATTTTTAGTGTCAGCAGTGGAGCTGCAGCACTCAGTTTTCTGGGCTCAGCTGAGCTATCTGGTACTCAAGATCACTCCCATTTTATGTGATCCTGCTCACAACTAACTGCAAAGAGCTAAATAACAAAAAGTTTTTATTACCAGACACACAAACCCCTACTTTTAAAGGTTTTTAATATCGGAGAGCAGTGGCCATGGACACCCACATCCCATCCTTTGGATATAAAGCCATGGACACCACATCTCATGTACAGGAGGGATTAAATGAGGCATTTAATGCAGCATGTCTCATTTAAAGGAATTTATGAGCTGTGTGCTTTACTAATGAAGAGCTGCTTATTGAAGCTTCTCAGTGGACAGGGGCACATCTGGAGAGGTCAGCAAGAGGAAAATGGTCATTTAAGGGGCTAAATGGGATAGCCATGCAAACAGCAGCTCCGGGAAGTCCAAACTGTAATTGATGAGATTGACTGCAAACAGCTACAAAAGGAGAAAAACAGTCCCACACTGGGACTTCAGTGAATTTTCAGCTTTTATTAGAACAAAGAAAATGACTGTGGAATGTTTTCGTTATCAACTCTTGGATGATTATCAACCAAAACCACGAAATTATTTATGTATTTATGGGAAAGATCCTTTGGCTACACGTTCTCCAAGTGAGGGACCTGTTCTTGCCACAAAAAAGCCTCAAAGGTACAGGCAGAAGTGTAATGAGGGAGTCAAAGATCAGCAGCCCCTACACATTCAGGATGTTTTCCCAACTCTTCCTTTCCACCTGCCCTGTGCTTTAACTGATCCAGGGACTGGTCGCACATCCAGCGTGACTTGCAAAAGCAAGAAATGGTGGCTGTTAAACGTGTCAGTGCTGCACGCTCAGGGCATTCGTTCCCCCATTCTCCCACTGCAAAGCAGGGTGAGCGCGGCGCAAAGTTCACTGCGCGAACGCGGCACCAACTCGAGAGCGGGGCTAGCGAATCGCAGCTCAGTTCCTCAGAGCAGCCGATTTATTCCCCCAGACCTGTTATTCATTCATTCATTTAATCATTTATTCCTGCGGCTCAAGCGCTCCCAGCCCCGGGGATCCCCCGGGAAGCGCAGCGGCTGCCGCGTCCTGCGGGGGCGCAGCGCCCTCGGGCGGCCGTTCCTGGAACTGCAGCCGCCCCGCGCTCCGGGATCGCTCCCCAAAAACCGCTGGAAAAAAACAAAACGCTCTCGGATCGGCGCCGTTGGGAGTGTGGGGCGTTCTTGGTTCCGTCAGCGTTAATGAAATTGGGAGCAAGGAAACAAAACCTCCGTGGTTTTGCTGGCGAGTTATTTTCAATTCCAAATCTGCACTTTTTTTTTTCCCCCCCAAAGGAAAAGAATTACAAAGACACACACAAAATATTAGTTTCTTTTGAGGGTTAGCAGCTCCAAGTGGTTTAATAAAATAATGGAAATAAATCACATCGTGTATTACAGAATGGGGAGGAGGATCTCTCTGAGATGATACTTTTTTAGAATAAAAATGTTCTTTTCTTACTCAACAGTGGAACTTCTCTATTCACATAGGTTATTTCAAAAATCGAGTTGTATGAGGCTACACCACACTTTGGAGGCTGAGTTTCCTATTTATTATTCCTATTTCCTACTTGCTAAAAGGCAAGACACCCTTATTAAATAGAAATCACCTCACACTTGATAATAGAAATTTCCACTCTGACACAGCCAACAAGGTGCCAGCTTGGGAAGCAGTCAGAATTCAACATTTGCCCTGGGCTTTATCTAAGGATTTCAAATTACAAAACATTCACAGACCACTTAATTTTGCCCCCTTTTCCTGCAACCATAATCTTATTTTAATCACAAAGAAGTTTCTTAGTGAAGGATGAGGTCAGCCTTTTTCAGTCATGGCCACATGCTGGGCAAATTAATGAAAATACAGTTTAAATAAATTCTGTAACTATTACCAGTTAAAGAAGTGGTCACAGTTCTGACCAACAGAACCATTTAATCTGTTTCTTTGCGTTCAGGGAGATCAGCCGGTGAAATTTCTCTTTACTTTATGAGCAACTAAGTAATGATCAGAGAGAAAGAAAAATGTGTGTCTACACACTGGCACACAAAAAAATTCTACACACATTAAATTGTGTTCCTTGAGGGTTATTTTTAAACCATTTACTTACCAGCAGCCCAGCCTTAAGTTCAGGTGTCCCACAGGCCACCCCCTTCACTCTCAATTTCTCATGAGCCACAACATCTCTTTCAGGCTTAACTGGCTTTTTCACCGGCCCTGGAACAAAAAAAAAAAAAAAAAAAAAAAAAAAAAAAAAAAAAAAAAACAAAAAAC
>VWZU01001543.1:156371-200042 GCA_013397095.1 Sterrhoptilus dennistouni
AATGCATGGATGAGGGACAGGAGAGGTTGAATGCATGGATGAGGGACAGGAGAGGTTGGATGGACGGATGAGGAACAGCCCCTCCTTGGGGATGCCCCATTCCTGGGCAATCCTCAGCCAGAGCCAGCACCTTTTTGGGCTCCAGGATCAAACCAGTCCATTTCAAGGGAGAACTCCCTGGCAATGTGCCTTCATTAGTACTTTTGTAACTGCTGACTCCATTTTATTTCTTCCCCACTTAAACCTTCAGGCTGAAAATCAGCTGCAGATCCTGAGACATCCAAAGGGAGAGGCTTCCCACCCTGCATGTGCTACCCCTTCCAAAACCTCCCCCATATCGAGCAGAACTTTGTTTTTCACTTTTTCACAGGGGCAAATTAATCCCCTACTCAGTTTAAGGAGTCTGCACTGGCTTTTTTTCCCCCCCCTCCTCCTCCAAGTCTCTATTCCTTTAATTTATTAGCACTCCAATCCTGCCATTAAGGACTGAAAAAAAAATAATCAAATTATCCTCCACTGAAACAAGAGCTCTAAAACTGTTCCCTGAAGGCCTGCATGACTGAGCAGGTTTAGCCTGCAGCCATTTATTTACGTGGGTACAGCAGGATGATCTCCAAGGATTCCTCCAGTCCCGGGCAAGATTCCTTCTCCTCACATACATCAATCCCTGGTGCTAAAGCCAGACTAATTCATGAGCAAGAATAAATGATGTTCACTGAGCTGTTCCTATGACACCTGATAGGATCTCAGGAGCAGTGTGGGAGGGAGGGAGGGAGGGCTGTGCTGCTTTCTCTGGGAAAAGGAGCCCCAGGATTTGCCTCTCTGGGAATTTCACACCCTGGGATATCACTAACGAGATGATGAGCACAGAACGGGCACAGATCTAAAATTGCTGCAGCCACTTCAGCTGGGAGTGCACTTGCATTTAACAAGCACGAGGCAAAGGCTGGATTGGATACTCCAGTGATCGTTATCACTGCAGAGAGCATTAAATAAAATCAAATCAAAAGCACACAACGCTCCTGGAGCCCTGCTCATTACTGGCCAGGCAGGAAAGCATGGCTTGAGTGCTGAGGGGAGAAACAGCCAGCAAAACATCCCAGACAAGTTTCTGTCCACGCTCTGGGATCTCACTTTCCAGCTGTAATTACAGGCATTTAGCTCTTGGGAAAGCTACAGGACTTTATCTATCGATTTCTGCAAGTTTAGGACGAAAAGTTGCAACGATTTAAAGGATTAGGATTTTAAATGTGTAAACTGTGTTTCTGGCTTCAGTTAATTAAAAGGTACATTAAGCTAAATATATATATATAAAATATAAAAAGCTAATTAATACATTACCAGAGCTTAATACTTAATTTCAGATACAAGCTAGCCAATTAAACAAGCCCTTAAATAAGAAAACTTTTGACTGGGAATTGTTAAAGTTGGCAGCAGAAAAGAATCTGATGCAGATTTACTGCTCCCCTGGTCCTGAAGGCAGCAGAGTGACTTTAATGAGCGATGGTTGAGAGCCTCAAACAGCAAATCAGCTCCCTGTGCCCACATCTGCAGCACAGCCAGAGCAGGAGAAACCTCAACATTCAACGTGCTGGGGGCAGGACCAGGGCCACAGAACTTTCAAATAAAAACTGTCAGGGATTTGTGTGAACAATCCAGCTGTTCCCTCTCTGTAGAGGTCACGGAGAAGCCGAGGCCATTTAGAGCTGAAATTCAAATTTGCCAACAGCTGGGCTTATTTACTTTGGTAATGGGGATATTCACACACAACCATCACGCTCCACTCGAGTCTGGCTTTTAAAATTGCACTGCCCACAGGATTTTAATGGCTTTATACCTCATTTATCTCTCATTTTGAGCAACTCATGGTAACCTGGAAGTGCCACAGCGATTTTTCTTTTGCTTGATGAGGGTGAGGTTTGGACAATTAAAACTAAATTAGTGAGGAAGGTCTGAAATGCTGGAATTGTCTGTATAAATATGACACAGTGTTTACACATGGCCTTCCACAGAAAAGCTGCTATCAGCCTTACAGAGAAATAACATCCATTGGTCAGATAGAAGCAGGCACCTGGTCAAAAAATTCACAGCTCGTGTGACAATTAAATCAGCTCCAAGGTATTTAATTTAGAGGTTGCACACTTGGCCTTGCTGAGTCAGCTGCAGAGTGTCCAACACAATCAGGTTCTTTCACCTCATTTCTTTCAGGGAGCTGAGCTATCGACCTTTGAAATCTCCATCTCAGCCAAAGTGAACGTGTCCCACAGCAAAGCTCCAAATTCTCCCCTCCAAATTCCTGATCCTGGGATCTCCAGCCTATAGGGATGGATGTGCCCATATCCTCCATCCTTCCCACCGTGGGCAGGCTGGGAGGTGACAGGGATGGAAAGGAGCTTTTCTAAGGAACAGGAAGTGCCAAGCACAATTCCAAAGGCATCAGGAAAGCTCCTGGAGGCTGCAAGGACACTGATGAATGCAGCAGTCAGCTGCTTTAATGCATCCAATTAAGCAGCTGCACAGACCCTGTCAAGTGGTTTCCAAATGGAGCGAGGGAAGTCTCTCATCTTATTAAACAGAAATCACCTGCTGCAATCCCCAAATGTAATTTTCCCCTCATACTCCCATGTATTTCACAAATTAAAATCCTTTTTCTTCGATCAAACCCATTCAGGAGCCAGTATTCCAGACTCATGTTTTCAATTAACCTCTGAAGTCTGATCCAGGGCCTGATGAAGGAAGTTCTGATGTTTCCATCACGTTCAGGGGGTTCTGGAACACGCCTTTACAAAATAAGGAAGTGTTGAGATAGGATTAAGAGTCTCACCACTTACTTGAAGCCTCAAATCAGCTGCTAAGCAATAAATCTTGGAGTTCTCTATTACCTTCATCTCATTTTAGCACAGATGGTAAAAGCTAGTGACCTTTACATTTTTTTTTGTCTTCCTGTGCTGAGAGCTGGAGTAATGAGAATATAATGAAGGTCTCTTTATTTTCCAGCAGCCTGGGAGGACACAGATTTTTCCCAGCACTGCTCCACTGCCTTTTCCCGAAAGTATTTCTCAGGGAGAGGAACAAAGTTCCTCTCAGGGAAAGTATTTCTCAGGGAGAGGAGACTCGTTCGTGCCATCAGTCTCCTCCAGGGCTCCAACACTCAGTGACCTAAACACACCCTTCAGATCCAGGTTTGCTGGAAATCCAAAGGGAACTGTGATTCTGTAAGTCAACTTTTCTCAGCTCATCTTTATAACGCTGCTCTACCAGGCAGATAATGTAGTTACAGGCAAAAAGTGTTCAGAAATTCTAAATAGAGTAAAAATATGTTTTGTCTATTTTTGGTTTTTTTGTTGTTGGTTTTTTTTTTTTCTCCTTATTACCTTTTAAAAGGAATAAAATGTTCCTGGTCATTCCTAAAACCAGCTTCCCCTTCTGTTAAAAAGCCCAGACTCCCTGCTCTGATGGGATTCTTCCTAAGATGAACACAGGTAAGTGCTGGGAAACCAGGCCAGCCTCTTGAAGATAATTAATAGCGTTAATTACTGCTTCCTTTTGTGCAAACAATTCCTCCCTGAGAAAAATTCAGCTGCAACACATCATTTGTTGCTGAGAAATTTTGAACTGACGGCACTGAGGCTCAGCTGGGATTCAGTTTGATCCCGTAGCAGAAGCAGAAATGCTGTGAAATCCATGGTGGGACTGTCTGGTGAAATAAATCTGTGTTTCCTGTCGGCAACAGCCCTCGTGGAGCCCCCAAAGGCAGGGAAAGGAAGGCAGTGGCTCCCTCAAGGTCAGGCTGAGGAGGATCCGTGGGGATGGATCAGGAGCAGTTCCCTCCCTGAGCCTGCCCTTGTCTGCATTTTCCTCTTGCTGTCACTTTCAGTGTTTTCCTGAGCTTTAAACTATGAGATCCATCTGTATTTGCAGAGCATTTGGGGGCAGATTTTTCATACACACACAGTTTATACATTTATTTAAAATATTGATATAGGTATAGACATATGGAAATCCAGCTTGGAGCAGACCTTGAGGAAAGGGTGCATGGATAAAAGGTTTCTTGCCTGCCAGCCAAGGAGGAGAGTCATGGAATGGTTTTGGGTTGGAAAAGGATTTTAAAACTCATCCCATTCCACCCCTCCTGTGGGCAGGGACACCTCCCACCATCCCAGGTTGTTCCAAGCCCTGTCCAGCCTTTCCTTGGACACTGCCAGGGATGGAGCATCCAAGTTTCCCCCCTCAGAGACAGACTCTGCTTCCACAGGAGGATGGAGGGATGGGACACACAGCTGTGCAGCTTTTCCCATCAAACACAAGCAACAAATCCACTTGCAGCAATTTAAGATCATGATGTCTTGGGAAGGATGAGCTGGAACAGAGATTGGACAGAGCTGGAGAATAGAGATTTATTTAAAGGCCTTTAGGATCCACCTTGGGCAGGACAAGAGCCTGGCCAGGGCTTCGCCCAAGGTGGACCCAAAATGGTCACAAAATTGTTGACCAGTCACGAGGTCTCACACTTTTGTAAGTTTTGGTCCATTTGCATTTTGGGGTTTAATTGTCCAATTCCAGCTCCAGGCTGGGAGGTCTCATCCTTCTTGTCCCTCCCTCCAGCCCACCCTTGTTTGTGCCTTTGGGGCTGAAAGTTGTCCTTGGTGTGCAGCAGGAAAAGGATTTGTTTTGTGTCCCTGCTGTGTGCAGAGCTGAGTGACACTGACTGTGAGCTCAGAGATGCACCCCTGGGCAGCACAGAACCTGAAATACACGAAAGTTAAAACTTCAGTCATCCATCACACCAAGAACCTTTTAAATCCAAGAGAATATTTCTTTCACTGTTTTGGAGGGTTTCAGACCAGGTAAGGAGCAATCTGCAGATCAGATGGGACACGACCCACTCGTACAAATACAAGATCTTTAGCAAGTCAGCCAGAAATCCAACTTACATAATAAGGCTTCTAATCATCTTTTTTTAATGAAATTTTAATTATGGAAAAATGAGCAACTGGTCTGGAGGTTTCTGCATTACCGTAAATGTCTCCAAAAAAAGCTCTGAGAAATACCTCACATTGCTGCAGAGCTGGAAAGTAGGACATGTTGATGGGATCCCAAAGCAATTTTTACTAAAAGCACTATTTCTGAAGGAATCTGGCTCCAACAAAAGAGAGAATCCCTCACGAGGCCACTTTCCAGTGAAATATTTACAAGTACACCCAAAAGCTGGTTTCTTCTTCGTGTGCTTTTGGTAAAAATGTACCAAAAGTGGAACAAGTTCAGCTCTTTCTCTTTCAGATGTTCTTAAAATCTCAGAGAAGAAACTTTCTGCAATGTCCCCTTGGGCTGGGAGGTGGGAAAAGGGGATCACACCTCTGCTCCTGGCTGGCAGGGCTGGGAACAGGCAAAAAATGGCAATTCTTTGGGAAAAAATGCACCTATTTGGCCATTTTCTGTTTTCGTACCAGAATAATAAAATCTACAGTGCTGGGCCCAATTCAGGTGTGATCTCTGGCAGATTTATGGAGTGAAATCAAGGGGAGAATGTTCTGGAATTGGATTCTAGATGGAAAGTGCATGAAAAGGGCTGTTCACTCCATGTTCTTTTGACTGCTGCTCAGTCTTCAAATACCCCATACAGAATTAACCCCACAAATTTAGGAATTAACAAAGAATTACCAAAATCACTTTCAATTCTAATTCATTTTGATGATTCAGATGATGGAGCTGGGAAATTCCATTTCCTCTTTGCCCATGATGGTTCAGTTCCTCACTGGGGGGTGGGGAAAGCAAACTTGAGAAAGCAAGAATTTACTTAAAATCGAATTTCTGTCAGGTTAACAGATGAATGGTTCAAATTGGAGGCAGTTTAAGTGTTTTCTTTTAACATCAAATCTTGTCTTCCATCATCCTCAAAAAAATTTAGTCTGAAACATCCTAATTTTTTTTTGCTTCTTATCTAATTTTGATATGTCAAAGCATACCCCTGCATAACCCCCCTTGTATAAGTTACTTATGAGTAAAATAATTATTTATGTCCAAAATCAGGAGATTCCTCTTTAAAAAAAAAAAAAACCAAAAAAAAAGGAGTTGCTTTTCTTCTTGTCTTCATCCTCATCAGCTTTTGTTCTTGCACTTGTTTTTCGCAACATCCTTCCTGTGAAAGACAAGCAAGATTTTCAATTTGCTGATTTTCCTCCAAAAAAAAAAAAAAAATGGAAGAAATGTTTGCTTGAAGCTTGAATAATTTCTTGTAGTCTTCAAATAAGATCTGCAAACTCTCCTACAGATAAATATATCAGTTGTCATCCTTTTCCTGGAAGGAAAAAGAGAGGAAGAAAGCACATCTGTCCCCTGAGACATCTGCAGAGCCATAGTATTTATTTCTACCAGAGAGGTTCTTAAAAGTGTTGTTTTTAGAAGTCAGGATAACTCCCAGGCCAGAGCTGCTTTTTATTTATATTTCATCTTTCTACCCAACTACTGCTGAAGGGGGAGAAGCTGTTCCTAAGACATTCCAGCCTTCCACACCATTTGCACAGAGAGTGGGGCTGGGACTTTCTCACTGGGAGCCAGAACTGGAAAAACATTTTCAGGAGAGAAATACCCAGGAGGAGTTTGGAAACTTCCCAAGGGACATCACTTGCTGTTTGTAATCCTGGGCCTGGAGGGTGGATAAGGGAAAGTCTCCTCCTCATCATCATCTTATTATGGTGGGAGTGGGAAATAGTTTTTGCTGAGCTGCCTGTTGGGCACGCGTTGGAGGGAAAGGGATCCCTGGACTTCCCTCGACAGCTCAGACCTGGAGTTTGAAGCTTTGCTCCATTTTTCCCTTTGCTAAAACCAAACCAAACCAAACGAAACAACGCCAGAAAATTAAAGCCACAAGTAAAAACCTGATTGATTTCCCTTTGTCCTATAGGGAACAAAAATAAGTGGGTTGATTTCCTTGCACTCTGCCTGTATTTTCCATAGTTTCCTGATCCATCAGGAGATGCTGACTGCCTTGAGCAGTGGCCATCCTGCACCCAGCTCCAGCCTGAGCATCCCAGGATTGCAGAGCCTCCAGGGGAAGCACAGCTGGCTCAGATTCCTCCTCAAAACCACCAAATGGGGCTGAGCAATTCTGCACTCTGCTGTGCACAACCTCATTGTTCCCAGTCATTCCTTAAACATTGCCTGGGACAAACCTGCAAATCAACTCCCTCCACAGGAAATACATCCTGCAGGTGGCTGCTGGAAGGATTCATTTCCCTGCACAGAGCAAAATGAGAGAGAGTTACAGCAGGGGAAAAAAAAAAGCTTCTTTCAGAGCTGTACCTTTATTTCCTATTCATGAACACAGTGCTCAGAAGGAAATCTCACTTTGTAAACAGTTTTCTTTATAGGACTGAAAGTACCTGGTGAAACTGAATGTGGATGGGGAGGGGGAAAAACTATAAATCAGCAGCACAATGGACAGATCTCTTTGAGCCTGGTAAATAAATTTGCATGTTTTCAAATTGTTTTACAGACAAATGGTGCAGGTTCAAAGAATGGCCAGGAGAAACAACAGAGAATATATTTCACTTTCTTCAGACAGAAATCAGCTGAAGATCCCACACAAATCCAGAATGTGCTGTCACATATATCCTGTGCAGCCTCAGTGGCTTTAGGACAGTTCCATGGGCTGGATGGAGGCTGCACACATTAGGATTCTATGTTTGTTGCCAGGCTGGGTTTAGACTATTTAAATTCCCTGTCAGGATCAGTTATGGTCAAATCATTTCCCATAAAAAGAGAAATGGATCCGTAACGAGACTTAATGCTTTGTTGTTTGAAAAACTATTTCAACACACTATTAAAAACTCCAAGGATTCTAATTGAACTGGTTTTTTAAGGAGGAGACAATTAAAGTTTCCTGCATAATTAATATATCACAGCCATTAATAACCCCTAAATGATCCCTAAATTTAATTTTATTCATTACGGACAAATTGAGCCAACTCATTGTACAGGAAATACTTTAAAGCATCTGTCAGTGAAATATTCCTTCCACCATGTAGAAAGAAAAGCCTCCTAACAGCTCCTTGAAATTGGTGTCACTCATTAAAATCATCTTCAGACATTGTGTGCCTTCCACAAGTCCTCTAAGCACGATCACGGGGCTCTTTTAGTCACCACTTATCTCCAAGAGATATTCCCAGCTTTTATCAAGGAGCTTGTGTTTGTAAATAGGCAGCACAAAAAAGCCACAGCTCATTTCCCCACTTTTGTCCTGAGCTGCTTCATGAATCCCAAGCTCTTTTGAGAAGAATTTGCACACTCACAGGGTTTTATTTTATTTTAACGAGCTGAATCCTGTCCCCCCTTCAGGCTGCTGAGGAGATTCGGATCCCGGAGATGAATCAGGAACCATTTCAGGGAGGGATGATCAAACCCCACAAACAAGGCAGCAGATGGTGGCCAGGGGAGGCTTCCAGGCCCTTCTCTGCCTCCTTTGCACATCCCAGGAGGTGTCTCCACACCCCCTGCAAGGTATGGCCTGATGACAGGACCTGTAACCTGCCCTGGCTCCTTCTGGAGCCCCAGAGATGGGGAATTCAAGGAGGGTTTGGGAAACACTCCCAGGCACGTAATGGGATGTTTGCACATCCAACCTTGTGGTCCCTGTAGGTCCATTCCAGCTCAAGGATATTCAGAGAACCATGGAAGGGTTTGGAAGGGAGTTTAAATCCCATCCCATTCCACCCCTGCCATGGCAGGGACACCTTCCACTGTCCCAGGCTGCTCCAAGCCCCATCCAACCTGGCCTTGGGCACTGCCAGGGATCCAGGGGCAGCCACAGCTTCTCTGGGCACCCTGTGCCAGGGCCTGCCACCCTCACAGGGGAGAATTCCTTCCCACTATCCCATCTAAACCTCCCAATATCTCACCTAAACCTATTTTGTCAGTGTGAAGCCATTCCCCCTTGTCCTGTCACTCCATGTCCTTGTAAAAAATCCTTCTCCATCTTTCTTGTTGACCCCTTCAGGCCTTGTTGACCCTGCAAGGCCACCATGAGCTCACCCCAAAGCTTCTCCTGTCTAGGTGAACAATCCCAGCTGTGCCAGCCTTTCCTCCCAGCAGAGCTGCTCCATCCCTGGGATCATCCTGGTGCCTCCTCTGGACTCTCTCCAGCAGCTCCAGGTCCCTCCTGTGCAGGATCCAGGGCTGGTGCAGCTCTGCAGGTGGGGCAGAATTCCCTCCCTCACCTGCTGCCCACGCTGGCTTGAATTCTGATATTCCAGGATTCCACAGATGTCTATCACCTCAATATTGTGTTCATGACTCCTGGAGAGGTTCTGTGCAGAACCCACAGCACTGGCAGCCCCCGTGCACCACCAGCTCCCAGCAGCAGGATGAAGAATAAACCCCTAAAAGCTTCCACAAGCTTATTGTTCCTTTGGCATATCCGTGACATTCACAGCACCATAAACCTTCCTCATCTGAAATATTTAGCTCCTTAGCAGCAGTCAAACAGACATGCATCCTGCCTGGCACATGCACACCGTAGATCACTAATTTATTTCTTACAGCCCTCCTGGGTGCTGTATGTGCTGAGACAACTGCATTCCCAGAAATGGGCATAAATATCTGTATTTATTTTCTCATCACACCGGCTGGGGAGTTGTGGGGGAGAGAAGGGAAGAGGGAGCCAGGAATAAGAATCACACAGAGAAAATGGCCTGACAAACTCTCTGGGTGCACTTCCTCCAGCAGAGTGCTCGGCATTATTCCTCATCTGCTGTGCCACAGCTCAGAGTGGGCCGTAATTATGGATTTCCAGCTGGCATTATGGTTATTATAGATTAGATGTTCGTCTGTAAAGACTGTCAAACCAATGAAATTTTCAGGTTTTGAGTAGCCTCCAGGGCAGGGCTCTGCAAGGCTGGCTTTCCCAAGCCGTTAGTTTTATTTATAGTCCAGGACTAAACAAGGCAAGAATTAAGGGAATGCTCCTCGCTGAAGGTAATGGTATGGAAATGCTGATGTAGGTCTGTGACAGCAGACAGGAGCAATAGCCTTGAGGAAATATTGGAAGTGTGGAGCTGAGCAGAGCAAGCAGCACCTCAAGGCTGCTTTTTGTCACTCTGACAGGACAAAGTTGTAAATAATCCCCCCCTGCAGTCTGCACTCAATTATCAGCAATTTAGTGGCACCCAGGATATGATGTGCCCAGGAAAACACAGCAGTCACCTCGAGTTCTGAACAAAATCCCTGGGATGAGTTGCTTTCTCACCTGGTTTGGGTCACAGAGGTTTTAGAGGATTGAAGCACAGCTTAAGGTTGGCATTTTCCAGGCTGCTGTTCCAAACAGCTTTTCCACCACAGCTCCTGGGAGCAACAGGAAGTTTAAATGAATCAGCCAACCTTGAGCTGAAACTACAGAAAATAAATAAATAAATAAAAAAGTTCTTATCATATACATGTGCTCTATGAAAGTTCCCCTTTTATGGCAAACAGAACTTGCACATCCACATGGGTTTGATGCTGACCACCAAGAAAAAACAGGAGAGATGAAGAGGGACTTTTCATCAGGGCCACAGGACAAGGGGCAATGATTTTGAGCCAAAGGAGAGGAGATTCAGGCTAAATATAGAGAACAAATTCTTCCTTGTGAGGGTGGGGAGGCCCTGGCACAGGGTGCCCAGAGGAGCTGTGGCTGCCCCATCCCTGGAAGGGTTCAAGGCCAGTTTGGATGGAACTTGGAGAAACCTGGGACAGTGGAAAGTGTCCCTGCCCACAGCAGGGGGTGCAATGGGATGATCTTTAAGGTCCCTCCCAGCCCAGCCCATCCTGGGATTCTGTGATTTGGTCACACCTGGCCAGTGCCAGGAGCTCGGGATGGACCCAGAAAACAGGGAGAGATTCCCACTGATCCATGGGGCAATGGATGTCCTGCTCTCTGTGCCTGGAGCCTGTGGCAGCAAAATGCAGCACCCAGGGTTTGACACTGATCCTGACCCCCCTTCCCCTCCTCCAGCCTGAACACACAATTGCTTCCCATTATCCAGGTGGAAGGCTGTAATTAGCCTCATAAAAGATGCACAAATAAACCAGACCCAAACAAATTAATCCAGTCACACCTTTCTAGTAGTGCTTTATCTGTGCTGGTTTAAACACAATTATTGTTTCTAACGGGTCGAGCTGAATTCTGAATTCTGAACAGAGCTGCCATAAAAGTGCTGCCTGCTGACAAATCAAAGGTAAAGCAGGAACTGCTGCAAACCCAGCATTGAACAGGCCCCCAGCATGTTCTTATCAGATCTACAGGGACTCAAACTGATACAAAAAATCATATAAATATCTCCTAACAGCTTTTACCAGCAAAGTACAATGGCACCCTGACCTCAAAGAGACTCAGATCCGCATCACTGGGATGGAAATCTTCCCACCTGAAGAGGTGTGGATGCTTTCCCAGTGATCCATGCCCAGGAGGGTGCCAGCATCACACAGAATTCTGTAAAAGCCAAGGAATCTCTGGCTGGTGAAGCCTTTCAGTGATAAAATTCTTTCCACTCTTGTTTATCTATTGATTGGAAAGAGACAAACTGAACCAGACAGCAAAATTTATATCTCCCCAAGGAGTCCCAATAGCAGGATTATATTGGATACAGGTGGACATGGCACAGCTACAATCAGGGAAAACAGATGGCTGCCTTTTCACCAATGGGAATTTAATGAGACTTTGCCTGATAGAAATAGGAAGCAGAAATAATCACTAACAAAACTCTTATCTCTAATTTCACCATTTGCTTTTAGGGAGGAAAAAAAGGGTGAGTCAGTGGAGTGATCCCAGCTGAAAAGTGACAGCGTTCAATAGCTTGGTGGGAAGAAAAATACACTGATCTTCCCCAAAATAGAGACCTTTAGTCCTGTTTTGTGTGCAGAATAAAAACAGAATTTATTCTGTCTACAACAGTATTTTACAGAGTGCAACAGTGTTTTGGTGTCTGTCGATTATCACTGACTCTCTCCTCACCGTGCCTAATAAAGCTTCACTTTAAGAGTCCAAAAAATAAAGAAAAAATATGTCAAAACAAACATTTAGATGATGCAGCTGGAATGAGGTGAAGTTTAGACCCAGCTCTCTGTTGAAAACAATGTAATGATGAACATCATTCTTGGTTCACTGCAAACAGCACAGATCCAGAGGTTCAGAGGGAGTTTTGGCTACTTAGGAACCATAATTCCTGTGCAGGCACATGTGGACAGCAGCAGTTTGTTCCCAGCCCTGGGAGCAGCTGGGAGTTATTCCAAAAAAGCAGTAAATACCCTAAACACACACTCCAAAACACAGAGAGAGGCAGCAGTGGCACTAAAGGCATTTCTCTCCCATCACAGTGCACTGCCTGGGTGTTTTCCTTCCTGAATTTCAATCCTAAAAGGCAACAGATATTTGTTTGGAGAAGTTTGAAAATGGAGAAGGACACAATTTATCCCTTTTTATTCCTCATCTCACACTGAACAACTGCCGTGCAAATCTTCTCCTTAGACCAGAGCAACATCTGCATCCTTGGAAATTCTCATTTACAAATATAAAATTGGAAATTACGCCTCAATATTTTCCATAATAATGGCATAAAAACCTAGCAGAGAAGTGCTCTTTATCATTTCAGTGCTTTAATGAGCCCTGCACCATTTTAAGGGGCTCTTTCCTGTCTAACTGCAAAGCAGAGAGAACAAAGCCTTGGAAGTCAATACTGGGTCAATCCAGTGCAGTAAACACCTGAACATGGACAGATCCACGGCTTGAAATGGGATTTATTGAGGACAACTGCTGCCTTAATTTGCAAGAGGTCTGGGAAGGCATTTTTTCAGTGTGCTGCAGATTTTGAAGCAGTTTGGGGATGTGCAGCCAGACCCCCCAATCTTCTCCCTGCACCAAGCTGCCAACCAGCCAAGGGAGTCACTCAGCTTGGAAGAAATCAGGCTTTGATAGATTTTTATATTTAAAAAAAAAAACCTGAAGCAAACAATGCATTAGAGCATTTTATCTTTGCCTGCTTTTTCTTTTAACATGTATGGTACCTGTACTACACTTTTCATCCTCTTTAGAGCCAGCATCCAGTGGATCTGTTCCTTCCAACACCAACTTGATGGTGACAGTGAAATCAAACTGCTAGTTAAAAAGCAAACAAACAAACAAAAAAATTAGCACAGGCAGAGCAGAAAAAATGCTCTGTTGTATTCAGAGACAATAAAGCAGTGAAAAAAATAAGCAAAAAAAAAAAAGATATAAGCGAAGAAAAATCAGATGACAGAAATCAGTGGCTGCTGTGGCTACATCACACCCCCCTCACTATGGATTTTTTTATCTGTATAACAGTTTTCCCTGCACTAATCCAACATCAAGCTAAAACCCAATAAAAATAACGTCTGTACCTTGCTCTGCACCAATATTTGCTTTTCCTGGGCTGTTTTTGGTTATTTTACAATCTGGCTCCTGCAGATTAAAACAGCTTTTGAAGAGATGGAAACATTGGTAGCACATCTCATTTAAATGCAGTCTAATTCATGCAGTGATAATTTATATTGACAGGACTTTGAGATAGGAAGTATTTGCCATTATAAGCTGGAATGCATTTCACCTGCTGGAATTCCATCATATGCATATTTCATGGCTTGAATCGATTTCAAAGGTGTTGCATGTGTTTGTTTTATGTCTGTGAGGTTCAGGGAGGCTCCATCTTCGAGTTTTATTTACAGGACAGGAAAACTGAGATAAAGAATTCCCTTGCTGCACCATCCCTGCTGGATTCACTCAACTTCAGCTTCTGGACAGAAATGTAAAATTCTGACTGTTCTTAAAATTTGAATTTCCAGATTATTCTTTGAAGAGCGCCACCACTGCACCTGCTTTTTCATTATTTTTTTTAAAGCAGGGTTATGGTTTTGTAATGAGCTTTTTCAAAGTGGAAATGGAAGGCAGGTACAATACTCAGAAGACCTGATGAGACCTAATGTTCTAAGGCAGAACTTTTATATTTAGACAAGCCCTAATGGAGCACTAAGAGAAGCATCTTTTCCAGGAAATGCATATTATTATTACCATTTATTAGGGCTTCTCTGAAATAACCTTCCTCTGAGAGCACTTCTAATTAGACAAAGCCAAGAGCTTAATTCACATTAACCTCAGCTCCAGCATCCTGGATAATGGGGAGAGGCAGAAGGGCACAGGCTGGATCTTTGTACAACAAAGAGAACAGAACGTTTTAAAAGAGTTTTCATTAAGGGAGAGAAGTTTCTGCCTGTGAGGCACGTCCAGAACCAGAAATGCATTAGAAACCTGTTAATTCTTGTTACCTTTTAACACACCAGCACCTGGCTGCACACAGGCAGGGGAGGCACCAACACAGATCCCTCTCCAAAACCTTCATCTTTGCAGGGATAAATGTCTGAACTTGATGCCAGCTCTCTCCAGCTGAGGACTCTCCCCTCCAAATCTCCTGCTGGGGTTTCCAAGTGTTCTCAAACAATGCAGGGTTTTGTGAGGACTGCCAAAAAAAAGGGCAAAGCAAAACCCGTGGAGGTTTTGTGAGGTTTCTGACACAGCCTCTCTCATTTAGCTGGAAATAATGGAGTTAAAACCAGCAGGGTTTCTGCCATATGTTCTGCCCAGTCCTTGACTCGAGGATTACAGGTCATGGTTTTTTGTGAGTGATAAAATCAAACCCCATTTTCCCAACAGCTTCAAGGTTTTCCTGAGCAAGGCAGGGGAAAACCATACCCTGTCCTTTGACCATTTTGTACCAGCCTGGATGAAACTGTGAGACGGGAAAACACCTCAAAAGGCTGAAGGAGAAGGAGGGGCTTTCCCCACACCTTTGCAGCTCTGTGATGGTGCTCTGGGGGAAGAAGGTGCTGACCCTCAGCATCCCCATGACAACAACTGTGATTTCCTGCCCACTGCCAGGCAGCAAAGGCAGCAGCAGCAGCTCTGTGCCTGAGCTAATTACCTGGGGGACAGCAGGAACTGCTGAAATAGAGACTCTGCCTCTATACATCTTCATTAAAATCATCTCATGCGTTTGTGCTCGGAACCTGGGCAAGGCTAAAAGCTGAAATGCAAATCACAGAGTGCTCGGAATTGATTTTTTTTATTATTATTCATTTATTTTTTCCCCACCTTTTCAATTCATTGGAAAGATTTCTGATCCCACAGTTGTTGGAGCTTCCAAGGGGACGGCTGTGTCAGAGGCAAAGCAGGGCAGGACCACAAGTGCAGCCCCTAGAAAATGGAATTTAAGGAGGCAGCAGCTGAATTGAGAATTCACTGATCAGATCACAGTTACAAATTAGGAGAAGTTTCATTTAAAATCCACACTCATTGGTTTTTTTTTCCCGTGTATTGGACCAAGGACAACAAACTCCTCCTGTTGTTTGCTGCAAACTCCCATCAGAGAGTTGGGTTTGCTGCTTTCCTCCAGTGCAAAGCCAAGGAATCACCATCAGAACGGGTCATTTTTGACAGCCACAATCCTGTGGTTATAAATTTAAACTGTCAGGCACTGGATACTCAAGAGCATCCCTGGAAGTGTCCAAATCCAGACTGGATTTGGAAGAGTGGAAGGTGTCCCTGGCCATGGCAGGGGTGGCACTGGATGGGTTTCAAGGTCCCTTCCAGCACAAACCATCCTGTGATTCTGTCATTCTGTCATTACCTTCCAAATCCTCTTCACAAAAGCTTCTCCCTATTTCTTGGGACTTCCAAAATCAAATTTAAATGTTGTATTTCTTCACAGTGCCAGCCAAACCTGAGAATTTATCCCGAGGTTTGCAGCCAGCACATAAAACAAATGTGCTGAAACCTCACAGCACAAACCAGCGTTTGCTCTTATCATTTAAAGCCATAAATATAACCCTGATCTATTCTAGCAAAAACTGGTCAAAGCCATCAGAAATCTCTTCTTGTATCCTTGTAAAAATCCATTGAAGTGAGGCAGCATGATGCTGCCCTTTAGAAATTCTTATTTAATTACTGAAGCCCATTTGAGAAGGAATACACTTCATACTTCCCCAATTACAAAGTCTGCCTCTGCCCTTAAAAATAATCTCAAACAGAGCCAAAACTAAGCTCTGATTATAATTAAATTTCCTTTTCACATGAATGTTGGTATTTTCTTATGCATTCTGAGCTCTCTGCTGATTATTGTAGGATACTGACAGGATACAGGGGGCTCAGAAACGAAAGGAAGAGGGGAAAAAAAAAGAGAAACTATTATTTGATTTACCAAGGAATCACACACTTTTGCAAAAAAAAATGCTGGAAAAGTTATGGGGGGAAAAAAGTTATTTAAAAAAAAAATCATGAGAGCTGTCATTATACTATCACTGATTTCAGAAGGTTTAATACATACATCTATATAGATCAATTTTTATGAGCAACTAGCAGAATGAAGAGCATTGAAAAGTACAATTGCACAAACATGAATGGATAAAAATATTTTTTAAGTTATAAAATAATAAAAAATATTTTCCAAGGCAAAGTAAAGCAAGGGCAAAGACAAGAGGAAAACCAGGGGGAAACGTTGGTTCTTTGGAGAAAGATTTCAGCAATGTTTAATCCATTATTTAATTAGTCTTATTAAAGATGTCAAGCAGGGAGTTAACACCAAGGACAGGAGGGTAAGGGCTGTCCCTGGAATGGGCTGGATCATAATGGGAGAAGACAGATGTTTGCAGAGTCTGAGCACTGAACCTCAAACCCCAACAGTTCTCCTTGAGGCATCATGGAAAACAGCCCAGGAGCAGGAAATTGAGAAAGGCAATTGTTCTCCTTGCCTGCCAGCAAAGGGAGGATGGAAGAAAACAGCATTATTCCCATCTAGAAAAAAAATAAATAATCAGGAATAACATCATGATATAAGTGGGCTGCCAGCAGAGGGGACAGAAGGTGAGCAGTGGCAAGAACAAAGCTCCTTTCACAGGCACAGGCCAGAGCAGCACAGGGAAATTCATAAATCTGGGCTCCAGGCAGGCATTTTCCTCATTGTTGTCATGATTAAAGTCCCAGGGGAGCAGCAGAGCAAGGGGGGTATCCCCAAGGGGAGGCTGAGCTCAGATCCTCCTGTCAGGCAGGTCCCTCCAGGTGCCACCTGGGTGATGGAAAGGATCTGGTGACATGGATTTGGGAGGCAAACACAAAGTAAGGGATCAGGAATAGTCTAAAATGCAGTTCTTTCACAAAACACAGAGGTTTAGGGTATATTTAAATATATGAACATATATACACACATTCATGGATATTTACAGTGCTGGAAAGAGGTCCAGCAAATCCACGGATCAAGGAGGAAACAAGGCAGACCTGTGTGGTTATTTTAGCTCAGAGGGGACTGAGGGAAGCTGTGACAACAATCCCCAAGTCCCTCCTGCACTGCAGGGAAGGAATTACCCATTGTCTGTGTCCAAGAAAATTTTGGGGACCTCAAACTGCAGGAAGGAAAATTCTGATTAGACACCAGAAGGAGCTTTTTAAACCTTTTTTTTTTTTTTTTTTGTTTAAGAATGTAAGTCTAGAAGAAATTATTTGAGGAATTAATGAAGACTCCATTACATTATGAAGTTTTTGATATGTTAGAACAACTTTTAGTGGCCCAGGGTGGCCTCCTGAGAGCCACTTGTCCTCTGTGAGCATCCAGAGGCTGAGGGTCAACTCACCCAAGGTAATCTGAACAAGCAGAGTGAGAGGGAAGTTCATATCTAGCAATGAAGAAATGAGGAAAATAAGTAAAAAGATAAATTATAAGAACTGACGTTGAGAAATGTAAGTCACTGTTGGAGGTAAAAGGCACAACACCCAGAAAATGTGGCTGTACCTCTATATGAAAGTAAGAAAAGTGGGGAAATTTATTCAGGAATGGGCAGTTATGGCCACAGCCCCAGATAACTTCTATACACTAGAGTTTCATTATTGCCCTGGCAAGATTTGGTTACCAAAGCAGTAAAAGTCAAGGTTTTCTTGCCCTGACAAGCATTTCACAGCCAAGTTACCAGGCTGGTAACTCCTGGGAAGGTTCTCCTATCCAAGCTCACACTCAGGATGCTGAAGGCAGCTTTGATTTGAGCACTAAACTCCAAAATTTTCTTCCCGACTTGTGCAAACCAGTTTTCTGGATGAGAGGTTACAGAAGGCTTTTTCTACCCTTTTTAAGCCATTTCAAAGTAGTGTTTTTAGTAACACATTTATTGGCAATTGCCACCCATTTTCAGTGTCCAGCTGCACAGTTAAACCTCGCAGGGAGGATCCCAAGTGAAAAACTCAGATTTTGCAGGACCTGCCTGTGGAAATGGAGCACATCACCCAGCTCTGGCTGAGTTCTGGGTGTGGAGGCATTCCCAGAAATGAACTTTGATAAAATCCAGTTCTGTGTCTGACAGTCAGTGGTGTTGAACACGCCCAACTCAGTGGATGGAAAACAGACACTGCTCAGTTCAAGAAAATCAACATCTAAAATTGGAATATTAAACAGCAGAGGGGAAAATAAAACACAGGCCAGGGAATATGAAAGACCAATAGACCAGTGAGGGTGAAAAATGCCCATTTGCAGCCCAGAAAACACAAGTTTCACAGGTACCTGCCCTAGATGTATTTATCATCTTCACAGCCATGGTTCCAGATACTAAAAAGCAAAAATAGCTTCAGTAATAAAAAACACAGGCCACAGGGCAAGAAAATAGGTTTAAATCTAGATACTTAGAACTCCAAACCTCTGAGGGAAATAAATCTGTAACCTAAATCACATCCATTTATAGATGGGAGACAGATTTGCTCTATAGAAGGAGCTGATTCATCTAAATAAACCACCAGGCTTGTATTTACAGCTCTGCTGAGATGACTCTGTTCTCCTTCACGTGGGTATTACTTTATTACCAGCTTTCTTGGAGCAATATTTCATTTCAGAGAAATGAACTGAAAGTCCAACATTTCATGTCAAACCCAGGGTGCTCATTCCAGCCAGGATTAGCTGTTGGTATTTAAGCATCTCTTCCCAAACCGCCATGAAGCAACATGTTTCCCTGTTCCCCTGTGAGTCGTGGGGTCATGGAATGGTTTGGGTTGGGAGGGACCTTAAATATCACCCAGTGCCACCCCTGCAATGGGCAGGGACACCTTCCACTGTCCCAGGCTGCTCCAAGCCCCAAAGTCCAGCCTGGCCTTGGACACTGCCAGGGATCCAGGGGCAGCCACAGCTTCTCTGGGCACCCTGTGCCAGGGAATGATTCCTTCCCAATATCCCACCCATCCCTGTCCTCTGGCAGTGGGAAGCCATTCTCTGTGTCCTGTCCCTCCATCCCTTGTCCCCAGTCCCTCTCCAGCTCTCCTGGAGCCCCTTTAGGCCCTGCCAGGGGCTCTGAGCTCTCCCTGGATCCTTCTCTTCTCCAGGTGAGCACTCCCAGCTCTCCCAGCCTGGTTCCAGCCCTGACATCCCCATTAATGAAACAACAATTTAACTCCTCATCATCACAGTTTAAAGTCATCTTTTCTTGTAGTTTTAAGAGACCTATTCATAAAACATTTGTTTCTCTGGGATGAGAGCACTCTGTGCAGAGAGAGCAGATTCCCAGTTGTGCTCTCAGCCAGGTGACCACAGATGCTTTGACAGCAAACTCCATCCATGGCTGATTTTTCCTCCCTTTTTAATCAGACCGTGGCACTGGTGCCGTGCTGCTGATGCCTTGGGAAGGCTGACCTGAAACAGAGACTGGACAGAGCTAAGAAAATAAAGTAGATATTTATTGAAAGGCCTTTAGGATATATCATGGGCAGTACAAGAGCCTGGCCAGGGCTGCACCCAAGGTGGACCTGAAATGGTGACAAAATGGATCCAAAATCAACCCAAAATGGGCACAAAATGGACACCCAGTCACGAGGTCTCACACTTTTGTAAGTTTTGGTCCATTTGCATTTTGGGGTTTAATTGTCCAATTCCAGCTCCAGGTTGTGAGGTCTCATCCCTTTTGTTCCTCCCTCCAGCCCACCCTTGTTTGTGCTTTTGGGGCTGAAAGTTGTCCTTGGTGTGCAGCAGGAAAAGGATTTGTTTTGTGTCCCTGCTGTGTGCAGAGCTGAGTGACACTGTGAGCTCAGAGCTGCACCCCTGGGCAGCACAGAACCTGAAATACATGGAAGATAAAACTTCAGGCATCACTGCTGATACCCCTTTGCACAGAAACGATGGGAAAGCCGCCATACCCCGTCCCTGCACATGGGGTTTGCATCTCAGCGAGGGGACAGGAGCTGGAGCAGCCTGTGGTGAGCACTCCCTGCGCAATATGAATATTTCCTGGCCTCCTGGGAGCATTCCTCTGCCTGATGGGAGAGCATTCCCTGGCCTGGTTAGGAGTGTTCCTGTCAAAAATGAGGTTCAATTTCTCGGTAAATTTTAGGAGATAGATTTAATAAAAAATTAAGACAATTAGGAGATAAAAAAGCAAAGTACATCGAGTGACTTGGCATTCAGCTAAGTCCACACTCTGCTATATCAGAAACATTCATTAAATACTCTTTCTATTGCATCAGTTTGATGAATATTCATATTTTTCCATAAACTAGTTTCCATATTTTAGGAACTGTTTTGCATGGTCCCTCTTTGGGTCTGCCTTTTTAGAGCATTTGTGTTTCTGGGCTGTGTCTTCATTATCACCTCCAGCTTGGGCCTTGGTCCGTACTTTCTTCAGATGGCAGATGCTGATTGTTGGTATATTAATAGTAGAGTCTTCTTTCCGTGTCCACTGGATGTTATCCCGACCAAACAGACAGTTTAAGCAGACTTATATCAACTACTACCACTATGCTTAATTTTCTTTACTAATAGCAGAAATAAAAAACTTATCTCCTTTGTTACCCCTTCACTTAGAGGGGCAACACGTTGTGATGTGGTGCGGACCCTCACAGAGGACAGCAGCAGCAGCAGGTCAAACATGGAAGGCTCTTTATTATCTGACTCCAATAACTTCTATACACTTTTTACAGAGGGCCAGGATTGGCCCAAGGAGGTTACAACCTCCTGACTCCATTGGTCAATATGACCATCAGTCGAATTCTCCTCTCAGAGAACAACTATGCAAAACATACTGATAAGTTCTAAGAATACACATTGTTTACGTCAAGCAGCGTGAGAATGGTGCTGCAAAGGTTCACACACTTGAAAGCAAGAAAGTCAAGGGCGACAATCCTTACCACGAGGTTATTAATCATATAGCACACATCTTGCAAAAAGCCAACTTTATAATATACGTTTATAACAATTCCCTCAGCAGCCTCCACTCCTCATTGGGATGCACATCCCAGAGCATCGCTGCAGCCCCGGCACACAAACAGGAGCTGCCCTGCATACCAAGAGGATTTCAGGACAGGGATATCCCCAGGGACACGGGAAGCTGGAAGGAGAGAGGGGTTTGATAACCAGGAGCTAAGGGAGGCTGGTGTTCCTCAGGGGGTTTGTGTCTATTTGGGGCTGTGTCACTGGAGCACAAGGAGCACCAGAATTTTGTGTGGCTCTGAAATGCAGAACCTTTCTCAGAACTAAGCCCCAGTCAGGTAGGAAAGGCTGGAGGGCTCCAGCTGCAGTGTCAATTCTGCTGGAACTGAAGGGGAAGCAAAGTGCCCACATCCCTCTCCAGGGAGTGCCACAAAAACATCACAGCTGGGAGCTGTGGCTGCCCCTGGAGCCCTGTCAGTGTCCAAGGCCAGGCTGGACAGGGCTTGGAGCAGCCTGGGATAGTGGAAGGTGTCCATGCCATGGCAGGGGTGGCACTGGATGGGTTTTAAAGTCCCCTTGAATCCATTCCATTCCATGATTTATGATTATGAGATAATTTCCTGTCAAAGTAAAGGCTTGTTTCTTTTCACCTCTCTGACATCTCTGAAATCCTTTTCCAGTGACACACTTTCAAACTCTTTTCTTTTTTTTTTTTTTTTTTCCAGGGCAATGCAGAAAGATCAGTTTGCCTTTTTCCCTTATTTGCTCTGAGACCGAATTGCCCAAGATCCAACTTCAGCTTTGCCTCTGACCCTGCTGCAAGTTTCCTGCTCCATTTGCAGGAACATCAGTTCATTATTAGGGGAGATAAAGGGGCACCTCTGAGCTTCATTAGGATAGGGAGAAGAATGGGATTTCAGATCTCTGGGAAGAAACCAGCAATCTTCTGGGTGCACAGCAGATGCTGAATGCCCCCAGTCCTCAACACCTGTGAACAGAACAAAGAAATCACCAATTATCTCCAGGTTTTGCCTCAGAATGGGACTCGGGAACAAATAGCTCACACAGCTGAAGGTCTTCCTTGCTTATTATTTTCCTCATTTGCAACTAAACACATTTTGGTTGGCTCTATAAAGTGTTGTTATTTGTTTTGTGTCAACAGCCAGGGTCCTGCTGTACTATTATTCTTTGCATAAACACACATTTCTTCCAGCAGTATCCTGCTCCTGCTCCAGCACATTTTATTCTCTGGTTTTCACATTCCTTAGGAAAAGAAGAAGGGAGCTGCAGAGAGGTTTGTGGCTTGCAACACTTGTGTATCTCAGCTCATCAATCACACTCATTTCCTTCCCCACACTCTGTGCCTTTCTCCTGTGATGTGGCTGCATTAAAACATTATTTGTTTTATAATCAGGTGAATGAGAGGCAGCAAAGCCCTGGTGTCTGCAGTCTCTGGCTCATACACTCAGAAGGAAATCAGAATTATCAGAGAGGAGCTGGAACATCAGCACTGGCAGAGCTGCATTTTGCAAGGGTCTCCAAAGGAGAATATTTTCCTGGGAATATCAGGCAGGAGCTGTGCAGCCACTGAGGCTCAGTGAGGAGGAGATCCAGTAAAAATCCCCTGTGGAATCACCCAGGGGCTGGTGCAGGGGGCTGAGGTGGGACTATCATGGTCTGTTGTGCACATCAATGAACAGGGAGGCTCTGAACCAACAATTCCTGGGTGGGTTGTGAGGAGCTCTCAGTGAGAAATGTCCTGTTCCTCAGGGGCTGGGGTGGGATCTCTGCAGCGTTCCTGGAACACAGGGATCAATAACTGGGTGCAGACCAGGAATAAATCTGCAATCAAAGGAATCAAACAGGGTTTGCCACACACCTTTCCTGGATCACATTCTGGTGTCCAGAAGGGAGAGATTTCGTATCACAAAATAGCCCATTTCTCAGGAAAAGAGTGGATGACATCTTTCATTTATTATATAAATGCGACCATTTTTTACAGTGGTAATAATATATAATCGTATTTTTCTTTTAATTCCACCTTCGATTATGTGTAATTTCACCCGGCTTTGTTTTCCAAACTCCATCTTCTCTTTTCTTCCAGCTGATTTATCAGATGAAATCACAGCCACCCTCCAAGTGATGCAATAATTCACTCTGATGGGTGACACACATACAGGTGAAAAAATATTGGCGCAATACACAAAGTCATCTTAATAAATCATGGTAAATTAGGAGGGAGAACTCATTTTCAAGCTTTTAGCATAACAATTAAGATGAGATGAGAGTGCAAAGCAAGAGCTCAGGGCCAGGTTGGATGGAGCTCTGGTGGAAGGTGTCCCTGTCCATGGGAGGGGTGAAATGAGGTGATATTTGAGTCCTTTCCAACCCAAACCATTCTGGGATCCTGTGAAACTCCTTGGGAAATCCTGAAAAACAATTCTTGTGAGCAAGGCTCTCTCCACACCAGCACAAGCACATTAATATCCCTGGCTGCACTTGAAATAAAGGCATTTAAGGAAGAACCACATGCAACTAATAAAGCAATTCGAGCAATTGATCCATACAGAAGCAGGCAGGTAATTTTAAAAGATATTAAACTTCACCTGCAGGCTGGTGGCAAGGCCATTAAGGAATTTCCCTGTGATGAACTGCATTTAGTGGGAATTAGAGCTGGAGATGCTGGATCCTGTGAGTTCCCCAGTGCCTGTGCTTCAATTCCAGGCTGCTCACAGGCTGAAGGGTGTTCCTGGAGACCTGCCAGGGATTTTTTGCATGTTTTGGGTCACTCTGTAAAGAGCAAGGACATGAACTTCACAATGCCTTGGGTAATGCATGCTCAGTCCTGGGAAGAGTCCAGTGGCATCAACACTCCCTCCTCTGTTTCAGAATGGACCAAGGAGGGATCCAGTGAGGGCAAACACTGCCTTGTCATGCAGGACACACCTTCTGGAGCTGGGATAAAGGGGAATGTCTGGGAACCACCACTTCAAACCATTCCTGATTAAGACCATTCCCATTTCATGATAAATACAGCTCTGGAGGGATTTCTCCTCAATGACCTCAGTTCTGTCCATGCTATTGCACACTTCCCTCAGCACAGCAAACCTGTACCAGTGTTTACAAACACACTTCATATCCCCTCACAAATGCACAGTTGTTCTATGTATGACCACAACAGGTACAAAATGCACAACTTTCCACTTAAAACCCAAGAGCCTTTGTAATTTTTGCTCTGCAGCCGGTACAGAAAGACAAATAAGGAAGGGTTGAAGCCTGATTGTTGCTCTAGGACTCAAATCTGCAAGGCTGTGAGAGGCATTTATGAGAAGTGGTGTTTCATGAGCTTGGTAATTTGCAGTTTGTTACAAAGAAAAATTCGCTTCTGACTAAATTGTATTGTAAGTCAGGCTCCTCAGGGAGCATCTGACTAAAAGGTGATGTTAAAGTAATTTCCATAACACCAAACTATGAGACAAATTAAACCTTCATAGAAGAGAAAAGTGGGGGAAAGGAGCAGGAGCTGGGATGGAACAAATTTCTTCATGGTAGTGTTCAGAATGGGGAGAACTCAGATAATGCTGTGAAAACTGCATTGAAAACAAGCACAGCCTTGGGCTTTCAGCTGTTTGACAGTGACTGACTTCATCCTTGAAATAATTTTTCAAATCCTCCAGACACCCTGCATAGCCTTCTCCAAGGAGGGGACTCCTGGCAGGGACAGCAGCTCAGCCCCTGCTTGGGAATTTCCCCTTATGGAGTCCAGCCCCCAAAACTTTCTCACCATAAATAAAGCAGATCTCACACATCTCACCTGCTCAGTAAAGCACTGAACCTGCAAGGGCTCCAGCAACCATAACTGCTCCTGAGGAATGGGATGTTCTGTGGGGAAGGAGCATTTGGGCCAGTGCAGCATTGCTCCCCAGCTGCCATCCAAACAGGAGACCACAGCAGAGGGCACAGCTCATACCTGACACAGAGAGAGCTGATTTAGGATCCCAGGATGGTTTGTTTGGGTTGGGAGGGACCTTAATGATCATCCAGTGCCACCCCTGCGGTGGGCAGGGACACCTTCCACTGTCCTGGCTTTGGGCACTGCCAGGGATCCAGGGGCAGCCACAGCTTCTCTGGGCACCCTGTGCAGGACCTCAACACCCTCACAGGCAGGAATTTCTCCCCAATATCCCACCTAACCCTGCCCTCTGGCAGTGGGAAGCCATTCCCTGTGCCCTGTCCCTCCATCCCTTGTCCCCAGTCCCTTTCCAGCTCTCCTGGAGCCCCTTTAGGCCCTGGCAGGGGCTCTGAGCTCTCCCTGGATCCTTCTCTTCTCCAGGTGAGCACCCCCAGCTCTCCCAGCCTGACTGCAGAGCAGAGGGGCTCCAGCTCCAGGAGCATCTCCCGGTCTCCTCTGGACTTGCTCCAGCAGCTCCAGGTCTCTGTGGTGCCAGGGGACCCAGAGCTGGGGGCAGCAGCACAGGTGGGGTCACGCCTGAGCAGAGCAGAGGGGCACAATCCCCTCCCTCATTTCTGCCCACGCTGCTTTGGACTTGAAAAGGAAAACCAGAACTTGTCAACCTTGGAATTTCCAATCAGGGCATTTATCAAGGCAGTTGCACCAGCTGCAGCACAGAGATCTCATCTTATTAACAGTCCTCACCCGGCAGATTTTTGCATTTGAATATTTGAATATTTGAATCTCACTGCTGTGGTTCTTTTCCTTAATGAGACAGAGGGGGAGACCAAAAGAGCTCAGTGTGTCCAGCCTGGGTGTGACAAACAAGGGGGTGACAAAGTGTGGTAGTCATTGAAGGCAGCCAACACAAATAGAAAAAGCCCTGTTTAGTGTAGTACAATGATTATAAATGTGAGGAAAGGTATGCAGAGAGGATGAGGGCAATTTATCCTGAATATTAGAAACAGCTCGAATAGTGAGGCTGAATTCATGTTCTCAGTGCCAAGGGAAAGGACTAAATGACATGAGAGAGTTCCTTTTCCTCCTGTAATTCCCATCACCTCATGATTCAGTGATAAATTCCCTTCCTACCTCTGCATTTCATTCAGGTCATGCACAGATACAGCAGCAGAACAAACCTCCAGTGCCACTGAAGCCTCTGATGCTGTAAGCAACCAAATGCAGAGTCTTCCCCAAAAGTTAATCATCTCTCACTTTGCTCCAGCATCAATTGGATATTTTCTTGCTGTTTGCTAATTTCTATTTTCTCCTTACAGTTCCCACTGGACAGCTGTACCACTGACAAGCTGCTCTAATAAGAATTGCATGCCTAAATTATTCAGGGCCAATTTATATTTATATATATAACTGTACCAGTACTGGACTTGTACCTGACTACATTTCCCCCACATTTTACCTGATTACATTTTCCCTTTATTACCCCAAAATATAAATGAATGCCATCACAACCTCCCTCAGCCTAGGAAAGACTTGCCAAAAATCCTCTCTGTTCACAAATAATAGAAGAAAAAAAGGGCAAGAAGATAACTACAGTTTGTCTGCTGCTGCTCACAAAGCTAAAATTGCATTTACCAAGGAGCCAAATCAGCTTCAACTGGGAGTTGCAGCCATGCCATCAGTTCTTAAAGACCCTAAAATTATCTGGATTATTATCATGTTTTAAAATACCCATCTATTGTTACTAACTGTCAGCACAAAATAAACCAAATTGAAATTATAATTGTTGTCAGATTTTAAATCTAGAGAGAGAGAGCTTTGAAGTTGGCACAAGGGGGTTCAGACACAGAATCCCAGTCCTGATCTCACTGTGAGCCAACATTTCAGAATGGTGCAATAAGATCAGTATTGGGGAAAAAAAAAATAGGAGGCACATAAATATTTAGAATTTTAGGCAGAACTGACAGTTGTGGAGCTGTTCCTGACTTTGAGGGATGAGTTTATCCCCCTGCAAGGGATGGAGCAGATCTGCCACTGCTCACTGGAATCTACAGCTGTAGTGACAAGGGGGGATTTCACACATTCTGTTCAGCTCAAACAGGGGAAATTCCAGCACTTTCCACTGCCCTGGGGAATACACAGTGGTTTTTGCTTCCTCTGTGGGACAATCACCCCAAAAGGCATCAATTATTTCCAGTTCTACCCAAAGGGGTTGGGGTTTTTTTTTTTGAGCTTTGGACACAAACTCATTTCAGACAATCCACTGAGCAGCTCTGGACTGACACGAATTTTGGTCCCTTGGTCCATCCTGATCTGGCTGGAAACTTCTCTGTCTCCTTATGAATATCCTGAGGATTTTCCTTCTGCACACATTTGACCTCAATTTCTGCAGTTTTTCTTCACCAGCAATTTTTCCTGTACTTAGTTTGGGCAGAGGACAAGGGGGGCAGTGGGGGGTGAAGTCAGGAACACAATCCCAGCTCTCCAGGACAAGTTCCTGGCTCTGCTCTTAAATGCTGACTCATTTTTCTGCTCAATAACAAGGGAAAATAAAGGGAAATTCTGCTCCATAATATTTGTCTGGAAAAATCACAGCTAATTCTTGTATCAATTCCATGAAGATTTTCTATATTGCTGTTTCTGCCAGTCTGTATTTTACATTATCATGGTAGTTTAGACTGCAAATGATATATTTGAAGAATGACTTTTTTTTCACTCACAACACTAAGGATCTCTGCTTTGTGAAATGTAGATGCACCCTCATTTTATAAGGTGCTGAGCAATCCCTGCTAAATCTCTGCTTTGCTCTCAGTAAGAGCAGAGAGAACAACTCAGAGTCAGAAGGAAATAGATCAAAATCACTTTTCTTGTCACAATGTATCAAAAATTTTCAAGCTGGATCAGGAGTTTTCTTCTACTAGAGATGTTTTAATTCAGATTTAAAGAAATGCCTAAAATTTAATTGTTTTTCTTTAAAAGGATAAAACTTTCTTTTGCAAATGTTGAGCTAAGTAATCTTGATTTTTAGATCATTTTCTCCCCATACAGACACTTCTATTTTTCTAGTTAACTACAAGCTTTGATCCATTTTTAGAGCTAGATGCAATCTGTCCAAAGTGCCTTTTTTTTTTTTAATTCCAAAAGAATTTTGTGCTGAAGGAGCTCACTTAGCTCAGCACCAGAATGGAGCTTCAATTGATCCCTGCATTAATTATATCAGCACTCCCACAGGTCCCAGCCCCCTTCCAAGTCATTTACAATTTACAGGACCTATGTAGGGGGATGAAGGGAATTGCTGCTGCCTTACAGCACCATGTGCACACACAAAATCACCATTTATTATTTTAAAAAATAATAAATGGTGATTAAGCATTTGCTCCACTTGGGCCCCCCAGCTCTGGCTCCTGCAGCCAAATCTGTCACTCAGAAAGTGAGAAAAGCCCAGACATCCCCCCTGCCACACACACACATCCCTAAAATAAATAAAAAAATCAGTTACTGCAGCCAAGGAGGGAAGAAGCAGATTCCTGGCCCCAAGCAGGGCCCAGCTGAGGGATGTGATGGGTGCAGTGAAATGTTTGCAGTGGCTCAACAGCCTTTAAACCTCCTCCCTGAGGTTCAGATAAGCCCCAGGTATTTATAGACTTGATCTCATTTCCTGTCCTGGGTGAGTTACACAATGTTTCCCAAGGACTCACGTTCCACCTGAAGGCCACTGGGGCTCTTTTTCCCTGCCAGGTGTCCAGCAGGACACAAAATTCTCCCTGGGAAGGAGGATCAGTGTCCCTGTGCCAGGAGCTCACACAGCTCTGGGCATCACCCAACCACTGCATCTCCATCCCACAATGCCATCAGCTCCTGGCCCCAGCAATTCTCCTTTTATCTATCCCAAATATTGAAGGAGAGCTTCATAATCTCTCTTCTGACCTTGAACAGATTTTGAATGAGCCAAAGACTTAATCTCTCATCACAGAAAGATTAATCAATGGCCCTGATCTCCTCAGCAGCACTTCTCTGGTTCTGATTCCAGTCCCTGCAATCCCATTGAGCAGGAGGAGCCTGAACCACACATCCACTTCTCCAGCTCGTCTTCCACTGCCCCTTAGAGCCAAAAAAGACTTCCCTGACTTTGATGAGGATGCTTCGTAGCCCTGGTTTCACACCTGAGATGTTTTAGTTTTCTAAAATTCTTTTCCCTTTGTTATTCATTCCTTTTCCTAGGAGGGGCTTCTCTGGTCTGACCAATGTAAAAAAAAAAATGTTTGTCTTTGTGTCACCAATCAAATTGATCTCTGTAAAATAGTATATAAGAGAGACACATCCCAAAAATAAAATAGTCATTTCAGCCTTCTGAAACTCAGAGTCTGTGTAGTTGTGGTGTAAAACAGCATCAATGCCTAATCTGCTCTGTTGCAGAAGAAAACCATGGGAAGCTTTCTTACAACTCTCATGCCAGTCACCACTGGTTCTTTGGTCAGTACATCCCTGAAATGTTCTGTGTGTGGAAAAAAATCAGCCACTCTTCCAGCATGGGACTCTCAAAGTCTCATCTTGACATGCACCATGGTCAGGCTGCTTGGAAGTGTTACTTAGGAGTACCTGTAGTAAAGAGAAAAATAGTGTAATTGTTAATTATTACATATATGGCAATGGTTTGCCACGATAGGCACCACAGTTTCAGGTTTTGTGTTCAATAAACAGCATTTGAGCCTTGCTGAGGCAAGCCCAAACAATCTGGCACAGTGCAATCTCAGGGAAGTTGTGGATTCCCATCCCTGGAAGTGTCCAGGGCCAGGCTGGACAGGGCTTGGAGCCCCTGGGACAGTGGAAGGTGTCCCTGCCCATGGCAGGGATGGGCTCGTAGGTCTCTCCCAACCCAAACCATCCTGGAAGTCGCTGATTCTCTGTTTAACCCCAAATTCAGGACAGGTCCAAAACTTCTTAAGTCTAAACTTCATCATTGTTTAAAGTAACAACATTTTCCTTTATCCCCTCTGTCACCACCTCCTCCTCTCACTTCCCTCTTTGGCCATTCCACACTTCTTTGGTCAAGTCAACTCAATTACAAAACGTAATTTTCCAATTAATGTGTCCAGCAGAGTCGCTGCCAGGGCCTGGGAAGCCAAAGCTGTGTTGTTCTAACAGAGCCAATTTGTCCTGCTCTCAGGCAGGGATTGGGAGGAGCTGGAATATTTGGCCAGACCACAGCTGGATGTCAGAGCTCAGTGTGTTCCTCCTCACCACCACACATCAAGGGAATTATTTTTTAAATTATTAATTTTATTAATACTCTTATGCGTATTATTTATTTATTTATTAAATTATTTATTACTTTTATTAAATGTGATAATTTTATTAAATTTTATTACTTTTGCATGATTTTTCTGTGACATTCTGTCCTAACAGTCACTGAAATCAAACAAGAGGGCTCTTCCCCCTTACAGAGGCAGCTTTGTCTATAAAGACAAAATTCAATAGTTTAGACAAAGGAAATCTGGTTTCTACCTAGATTATACCAGTGATTTGGGGCAAAACTCTTTCTGTTTTGAACTCCGAGCTCTTTCACCCCTAATCTGTCTCATATCTCTGCACAGAATTAAGCATGACACGACCCCAACTGTGAAATGAAAACTTCCAGTGTTACAGTACATTCTGGAATGAATTTGAAATTATTCCTCCTGGGAATAATTTTTCATAAAGATTACAGCTTCTACTGTAGCCTTAAAATAATAATTAAAAATATATATTGTTGAAGTGCCTGATCTTTTTTAAAAAAATCCACAAAGCTCAGTAATTCTATCTATGATGTAAATAAAACTTACTGAACCATATAGAGGGGGTGGTTTTTTTGGGTTTCCATTCCTCCCTCTGGCAAAAAAAGGGAGCTAAAACATCACAGAGCACCTGGACTAGAGCAGCATTCCCTGGCAGGAGGATTTGTGTCCAGGTACAGATGTCACTGCCCTGGCCCAGGAGAAAAAAGAAGCAGTTTAAGGTACCTGAGCATTCTCCAGCTGCAGGAAGAAAACATTCAGCTGACAGATGAGTGCACCATTTAATATTTTTGCCTTCCACACAACCATTTTCTACAAATTATGACAATTTTCCTCCAGCATTTGCTTCTCTCCGATTTTCTCCTGGCAATATAATCCATGCAGAAAATTATCCGAGCTCTTTAGCTAAAAAGACACTGACTTATTTATTTTATCTCAATTCTGAAATATTTAGAGGATACCATCTAATCCTGGAGTGTTCCCACACTGGAAGTGATTTGCTTTTTGCTCACATTAAATGTTTCTTGTTCCAAACACTGCAGAACTCTAAAATGTGACATTCCCTGCCTGCAAAGCTTTATTTTGTGCTTGGGAAGTGTCATTAGCATCATCATCATCACTATTACTATTATTGTTACTATTACTACTATTATTATTATTATCATTATTATTATTTCATTATCATTATTAATAACTATTACTATTATTATTACTATTATTATATTATAGTTATTAATAATATTAATATTATTATTGTTATTGTTATTATTATTACAGCAATGTTGTTGAAATCAGGGCCCTGTTGAGTGCAGTCCCTAAATGAGGAGCAGGGAGGTTGAGGCACAGAGAATCCAGCAGGCTGATGGATTTTCAGGTGAAGTTTGGGATGGCTGGAACCACGTTCCTGTTTGGGACAAGGTCACCTTTGTCCTCTGCCAGATGACAGATATGAAAGGAGCTGGGTATTTATTTCTAAAGGGAACACTGGAGCACAGAGAATGGATTTTCCACAATAAGGTGACCCATGAGAAAAGGGAAATGAATTCTCTTCAAAACTGCAAATTACGAAATGATTTGATTTTTCTTTTTCAATGTACAGTTGCCTTTTGAGGGATTGTTCTGATTTAGAGCAAATTTGGGAGGAAAACCTGCATGTTCTAAGTGTTCTACATTTTGGGGAAGGGTGGAGACAGCGCTGGCAAAACCAAGATACAGTTTTAGGCAGCACAGGAATATCAAATCTCAGCTGAACTCCTTCCTGGGAAGGAATTGTGGTGGGCAAGTTGCAGTCAGTGCAGATTTCCCCACACACCAACACTCCCCTCCAGGAACAGCCTCCAGCCCTGCCACAGCTGGAAATCTTTTAGTACCAACAGCAGCAGCCTCAGGAATGATGTTCCAGTGCCACACCTGGCCTAAGGAAAATTTCAAACCTGATTTTAGTGCTTAGTTACATAAATTCCAGCACTGTCTTTCTAGTTTTCATGCTCCATTCCCCGTAGTGTCAGTCCTTGTGTCCAGTTTGAAGTTATTTCACTGAGATAAATCAGCCTAAAAGCAGCTTTTTCCCATGGAGACTGAAGGAGAATTGTAGGTGTATCCTGTGCGAGAGATGTGGATTGAGTGTTGGCTTTTTCAGCTCTAATAGCTCAGGGACAAAAATTCATGAAAAAAAGATCTCTCTGCTTTCTGCTGCTAATTCAGCTACAAAAATGTGAGGGATGCAACAGCTTTTACAACTCCTTTGCTCCATGGGAAGGGGAGATTTCAGCAAAGCAGTGCCAGCCTTGCAGTGAGAAAAGCAGGAATATCATCCCAACAGCAGGAACCATATATTATATATATATATATATATATATATATGTATGTATATATATATAAAACCAAAATTCTTACCCAGCTTCCACTGTGGGGCGTGACCTCACGTTTATTAACTAATATGGAAACATCCTGAGACATTATTTAAGGATTTAACTAGTTTGTAATCATCGTCTCCTGGCCCCCCATCACCAACAAAAAAAAAAAACCCAAAAACCCCACAAGACTAATACTTGGGATAGTTTTCAGAGGTCAAGAAAATAAATGTTAAGTCCATGTTTTTCATTAATTTCTACCACATCATTCTCCTCCAAATGGATTTTGGAAGGAGAGGAGTAACAAGTCTCGCCTGCAAGACACACAGGCAGCAGGAGGTGCAGGTTTTGAATTGGCTTTTAAGGAGCCAGAAAACCCACAAAGCTGCCAGCTGGTAAAATTTAGTTCCAGCTCCTCAGTTTGGGGAGAGAGAGAGACAATCTAGAGATGAACAGAAGCAGCAGCAGTTTACAGCTGAACCGTTCCCAGCAAAATCCATTTACTTTGGGCATTTTTGATGATGAACTTTTCCACTTGCTCCCGGAGTTGGGCTGGGAGGACAGTGACTGATGGTTTGGGGAAGGGCTGGGACTGGAGCTGAGCACAGCACACACAGCCTGGAGAAATAAATGTGTGTGGAGGAGTTCCTGAGCAAAGCAGCTGCTCTCAGCAGCCTCAGAGGTGCAGCACAAGAGTTTGGGAACAAAGACTGGGCTGGGACTTCTCCCCTGAGAGAACACAGAGCACTCTCCAGCCCACCTCCCCAAACCTCAGAGTTTTATTGAGGGATCAATTTGCAACCTGTAGAAATAAAGGATGATGATGATTTTGTACCAAATTTATTAAATAAACTGCCAGGAGGGTTCTTTGCACCTGATCCTTCTTTACCCCTTAGGACTGCAGCCCTCATAAGGTGGAGGAGGATGTGGATGCTGCTTGTTTTGGCCCCAAAATGGGGCAAACACAGCAACACCAGCTCACACTGGGGGTCTTTGCTTTCCTCCCTGGCTGCAGACAGCACAAGGACAAGCAGGAAGTTTGCATTTTGGGATCACAGTCAAAGGAGCAATTCCACCTGATGGATAGAAAAATTTCAGAGAATATTTTGTACTATTTCACTGAGCTAAAAAGTATAAAACCCTATATCTAAATTAGACGTGTCTTTGCCATTTCATGCCCCTGGGCTCCAGATCCTGGTGGGACAAGCCCTGGGACAGGGTTACACATCACCCCTGACACCTCAGGAAATGAGAACTGGCCCAGGGGCAGCTTTGATCCTTAATTACTATAAATAAACAGCCTTGCTGTTTAATTCCTGCCTGACAGACATGGAGCTTTCACACCTCAGCTCCATTTTCCTCATGCATTACTCTGCTAATGCAACCTGCTGCCTTCTATTGGCAGGGAATTAGAGGACCATTATTGCACGTTCATGAGAAAAAGCTCCAGATAGCAAGAGGTCAACAGGTTGAACTCCACTTACTTTGGCACCGTCAGCAGTTGCTATTGCTCGTATTTCATGATTAAAAAGTCCCTCCTTATGCTGGAAGGAAAAAAAAAATCCCATACTATGCTTTTATGTCTTGGTAATGCAGACATTTGGGTTTGAAAAGAACAGCTCAGTTCTCATTCAAATAAAAAAAAAAAGACTGACTTGCACAAGGCCTTAACTGTTAAACGTTTGCTTTGGGTTTTATATTTAAAGTCGTGTAAAAAAGTCATGTAAAATTCAGCTGCAATTACGTTTTCTTTGCCCCTAACACCCTGTAATTCTTACTGAATAGAAATAAGGTGGGATTTTTTTTTCTCCCATTACCTGCAGCAACCATGGCTCTTTGTGGGGCTTCGGAGTGCATTAAATCTGTGTCTGACAAGACTCTGCCAAGGCTCCTTAAATACTGGGGCTGGGCTAAAGGATCACAGGGGAATTTTACTTAGATATGATTTTCCAGAGATTATCCAGAGGGTTGAGTGGAGTCCCCACCCCTGGAGGTGTCCAAGGAAGGCCTGGAGGTGCTGGAGATCACTCAAACATTGAGTCCAATCTTGGAGGTTTTTTTTCCCAACCTCATCACCTCTGTCATTCTGAGAGGTTTTCTTCTTAACCTTCCCAGGCAATATTTATTATCCTTCCTGCATCACAGCTTGGAAAGGAATTCCTGCTCTCCCATCCCAAACCACTTCAGGAAATTCTGTTTGTCACTCATTAAGCAGCTGTAGAGAAACCACAAGGAATTATTAACACCACACGGCTGTGCAAACAGCAGGGGAAAAAAAAAATGGTTACCACATTTTCCTCAACAAGCAAGGCAAAATACTTCCAATTAACATTTTAGTTAGGAAATTCACTCACCATGAAAGTGTCTGCATTCTCTTAAAGGTTGTAGCTCAGTATTTTAATTTTTTTCACAGCATTTTTCACTGTGGCTCTATTGGAGATTAGATACCCAGCAGCAAGAAGGGAGACTAAGTAAATTATACTTTTAGCTCATACTTTATTCTCTTTACTTTAAAACTTCAGGAACTCAGGCATCTATTTCACCCATCATTTATCCTTGGAGACTAAGGCAGCTTCAGGGAAAAAAGCAATTACCTGCTATGGAAAGTCGAGGAGTTACAATTATGAAATAATAAAATGTCAAAGACAAGTCTAATTTAGATATAGGGTTTTATACTTTTTAGCTCAGTGAAATAGTACAAAATATTCTCTGAAATTTTTCTATCCATCAGGTGGAATTGCTCCTTTGACTGTGATCCCAAAATGCAAATTCACAAGTGTTTATACAGCAGATCTGAGTGTGCATTAGAAATCAGCAATTGAAAATCTATTTTGCTTACCTTGTCACCAATAATGGAATTACAGCACTAAAACCCACTTTTCCTTCTTGGATACACTATGCAGAACACTTCTGTCTCTAGAGTGAGAAGAACTCAACTCCCTTTCCTCTTGGTTCTTGGAGGAATTCAAGGTCTCTTCCTCTCAGTGCTTGAAGTGTCACTGACAGAAACAACTCGACCTCTCCCCATGGCCTCAACAAAGGAATCTTTGTGATTTATAAACCTTTAATAGCAAGAAATAAATTCCAAAGGAACAGCAATAGCAGAGTGTAACCAAACCTTTCACTGCAGTTGCCACCACACAACGTTCTGTGAGATGGTCAATTCCTGACCTGCCCATTCTGTGCTCCAGGGAAAGCCTTTCTGATCCTTTCATGGTGACAAGCAGCACTGCAACGTGGCAGAGAAGGCAAGAGATAACAAACCCTTCATCCTACAATCACAGACTCTGAGAGTGCCCAGGTGTGGCAGTGCAGCCCAAATTCCCAGCCTTGCACCTCCAGCGCTGCTGAGCTCCTCTCCTGACCCTTAAAAATGAACATTAAAGCCATGAACTTGCCCAAATGTGGCAAAAATAACTGTGAGGATGCCATGGGGAAGAGATGCCGGGTGATCGCCAAGGAGTCAGTCCTGGCGCACTGCAGGAGTCCCTGATGTGACACTGTCCTGCCTCAGCCCCTTCTGCTCCCCCAGCTGTCACAGCAGCCAGGCCTGGATGGGGCAAGGGGTTAAAATAAGAAGTCAGGGAGAAAAATGCTCAGGCAATCCAGCAAGGAAACCTAAAGGGAAGCATCCTGCACTGTCCCAGACATCAAGGTCTGTATCACAGCCAGCTGTGGGGCACCAGAGGGGCAGAGAAGCCAAGGGACATCCCTGGCACAGACATCTCCAGGTGAGCCAAACCTTCTTCCTCTGCCTTGGAGACACCAGCACCAAGGAGTTCTGGAGCAAAATTCAAGCTCGTGTTACAGCATGAGGAAAAAAATTGTTTTGTCTCAGCCTTAAAGGAGCAAATTTAGCATTGCCCAACACCTTCCTCTGTTTAGAGGTCCAGACCCTTGGGATTGTGCATCTGTAAGAAGTGAAGCCCAGGGTGCTACAAAATTCATCCCAGAACTAAAAGAAGAAGGAAAAAGAACAGTTGGTTGTGGCCAAGGTTAGTGAATTCTTCACCACAAATTAAATTTATGCAGCATATTAAACTTCAATATTTTAAGGGTCTTTTTTATTCTTTCAGACCGTTCTAAAATGACATCTTAACAAGAGAAATGAGGACAAAGAAGCTGACTTTAAAACAGAGCTGGGGAGATTTAGGGCCAACATTCTATAGCACCTTCTAACTTCTGTGAGAGAAGCCGAATGACCCAGGAGCATCTTTTCAGTCCCATTTTTTAGCACTCAAACTGCTGCTGGGCCGTGGCTCTGCTCCTGAACCATGTTCCCCACTCTTCTCTTTCAAAAGCAACATCTGCCCAGATGCGTAGGAGGAAAAGCAAAGGAGTGGAGTGAGAAATGACCAAGGGCACCAATGCCCAGGATGATTGTGCACGGCTCAGGGAGTTCCCACACCTCCCAGCACAAATGCTTCCCCAGGAGGGGGGGAATCCTGGGGGAAGATGAGCCAGGCTGAGCACGGCCAAGCAAGATTCTCAAGCAGAACTGCCTCCTGCAAAGGCAAAGGATAATCACTGCTGTGCCCAATCCAGTCATTACCACTGCACACATCACTCCAGTCTCAAGGGGAAATCAAACAAATGCAGCAACCTAAAGCTTAGATTTGTGGCAAGTTTGTCTGGACAACCTTCTCTTCCTTCCCCCACCCAAGTGAGAAGGCAGAGCCTGTGTAAAATGAGGAGATAACACCTGCACAACAAACAAAAGCACATTAAAGAAGGAGCGCTTTGCTGCTAATCTAGATAAGATCATATGGAAAGATAAGAAGTTTGCTGCAGACTGACACTATCTGCTCCTGCTGGCTGGAGACAAGGAAGGTCTGACACCAGGACACGGTGAGATTTCATCCTCACCACTCCCTGGCAGCTCAAGAGAAACCTTGAGCACCTGGCCCATCTCACAGACCTGCACACGAATCTGTGCATCAGTATCAGAGCTTCCAGCCTAAGCTTTTCTTCACTTCTTTACAGGCTGAGGAAAATCAAAACAAGTGATTAAGACGGTTCTTTGCTTCATTAACAAATATACAAAGTTTTATTTTGTTTATTAGATTGGTTTTCTGTATGTTAACATTATCATAGCAGTTATAACCCACATTCACAGCAGAGATTTTTCTAAGAGCATTTTTGCAACACTAACTGCTGCATCAGAAATCCTTAAAGAGAAACTTATCTTTTAGCTACTCAGGTAACTTGAATAATAAAGTGCAAAACCACAATAAAATTTGACAGACATATGTCCCAGCTCATATTCAGTGGAAGAGAAAGGTTTATAAGACCACTAGATATGGATTCACTGCACACAACAGAAGAGTGTGACCTGAAGACACCAATTTTCAAGTTTTCCCATTACCAGACATTGATTACAATGAATAAATTTCCATTATTTTTACGGGTAACATATAGAAATCACAATGAAGTTAAAAATAAAACAAAGCACATTGGCCAGACAACATGAAGCTTAGCCCTGTATTTGGTACCTTTTACCCAATCAAGGTTCTGGGAAGAACGGATGAACAGAAACAGTTCATTTCTTGATGAAATAGCCTCTGTTTTGACAAGGAATCAACTGGCAGGACGTAACAGCAGCTTGTTTGGGACACCAGTCATAAATGGATTTTTTATGTGTATTTTTTAACCACCCATAGACATAAACATGGTCTCATTCAACTAATGATTGCCAGCATTAATTACCGTCCTGCTCAATCCAAGAAAATAGAGAAATCTCAGGATATTCTGGGAATCAGGCCAAATTCATAAAATTAACCCAACCTTTTGCGTTTCTCTCTCTCTACAGCCACTGCTGCAGCCTCTCCAGTACCAAACACTCTTTCCAAGACAGATGAAGTATCCCAAACTCCGGGGGCCTTTCCCTTCCTTCTCCCTGACTCATGGATCTTTCATGAAGCCCTTTGGAGCTATGACTTAAGTGAGCATCATCCACAAGGAGACAACTCAACCCTTCTACTTACAGAATGCAAAGATGCAAATTAAACATTACTCTAATTCCGTCAGCTCTAACATTGCTGTTCCTCTACTCCTTGCCAGAAAATGACAATTCAGCAGGCCAAGATTTAAAGAAATAGCAGAAAGTTTGAACTCTAAATTGCTTCTGCATCCCTTTCCTAAGCTCACTTTGCTAAGGACACGAGACACCACTGTCAGAACAGAGGACAGGCTGGCCAGAAAGCTTTGAGGACCACGTCCTGCTTACAGCTCCACGTGTAACCAAAAAAATTGCACAACATACATTCCCAAAGAACTCAGTTTTACACAATACTCTCCTTCACATTGTTTTAGTTCACTACAGTCAGTGCTCTCATCGAGGGAACGATTCCATGCACAAGTAGACAGCAGAACATCCAGTGCTATGGGGGAGGCTGCAGTTGGCATTTCCCCCCCTTTTTCTGATCCTTTCAGATCAGCAAACGCAAGGACCCAGCTGTTGTAACCTGGGATAAGGCACTTGCCCCAGAGGAGCAGTACAGCACCAGGCCAGAGTGCCAGACAACCTGCAGGGACCTTTTCTCCACCACTCAGAGCCAGACAAGGAGGAGTTCTGTAATAATTGTGTTTTCTCAGCCCGGAGTCCTCCTCCTGCAGCAGCCTGTGCAGCTTCAGCAGCTGCTTCACATTCTTCCCTAAACTTCCTAGTAATGGCCACAGATTTTTGCAAACTTCCAGAGGTTCATTCTACTTCTGAATCAGCTCGAGGTGCACTTCCAAAGGGATCTGTCAGAACTTGTGAAATATCACCAGGAAATCACAGAGAGAATTTCCACCTGTCCAGCAGCAGCTCTTAAACCACCTACACAGCCAAGGTTTGTCAGTCGAGGTCTCACAGGATTTCAATTCCCTGAAACAACAAAGTTGCCTTATGGCATGCATAGTATAGATATCACTAGTGCTACCTGGAAGAGTTCTAGCTCCAATCCTCCTCCTCCCTCCCAAAGGGGACAAATGCAAACCCACTTCTCTGAATTGTTTAAATTCAATCTTTGCTGCATATATTTCAAATAAACCTGTGCTCCAAACCTTGGAATAGCCTAGGAGTAAAAAAAAAAAAGAAAACCTGTTAACTCACCACTGACAGAAGACTAAGAAAGAAGTGAGATCTAGTTTCTATCAAAAACAAAAAGCACATCTCACTTCTGGGTTTATTTATTACTTTCTCAAATACATTTTAATATAATTATTCTGATATTCTGGTCTAGATAACAGCCAAAAATCTCAGCTTTAAGGAAAACCCCTCATTTTACACTGATTTGAACTCCCGGTAGCTTTAAGCACCCAAATAATTTTAATTTTTTTTTTCTTTTTTTCTATTGAATGAATGTTCTGCAGTTCTAGAAAGATGAGTTCTGCACTCTTGCTCACATACAAAAAGACAGTCTAACAGATGTAAACTATTTATTGAATATTTGCCACCAATATTGTTAAATACATAATCTTGCAGTTTTTTTCCGCTTTCAAGTTAAAATGTCAGAAACAGAACACCAAATATTTACAATTCTTGTAAGGAATGTTACATAATGACACATTAAGGCGTATATTCTTTTGGCTTATAATTCTGAAAAGAATGATAATAGCAAAAAAGTGATGCAAAATCTTCCTCGTGAGATTATGATTTAAACTACAATGTTTTACAAAAATATGGTGTAAGATGGCAATAATCCCATTCAAAATCCTGCATTAGACCCCCTCGAGAGAGAGAGGAGCTGATAATTTATACAGTCAAAACTTTTAAAATTTACATATAAAGGTACCCTATCCATCATTGAAAAGTACAACTCTCAACATATACAGTTTTCAGGCCACAGTTTTGAAGGTCTGGAGTATCAAGTTGGTTTGATGAATTAGTCGGTTGGCACTTATGAACACGTTTATTGCCCTGTGGAAAGAGAAGAAGATTGCTTCAGAACCTTCCAGAAACATTGGAGAAATTCGGCATTACTGGCATGGAGAGCTTTGAGAATTGGAAGCACAGGGATGTTCCCACCCTGTGCTGACCTACCTGAAGCTCCCTGCAGGCAGCCAGCCTCCTTTGCATAGCTAATCCCAGAAAGGCTCTGCTCATTTGGCAGGAATTGGAAAAGAATTTGGCTCTCTGTCATCACTGACATCTCAATCCTTTCTGGGATTCACACAACCAAGGGAAAAACGTGGAGCAGATGATCTGGGGCTTGGAACCAGATGATCTTTAAGGTCACAGCCATTTTCTGACTCTGTGGTTGTTAAACACCTTTCCAAAGCTGAGCTCTTCAACCCCCTAGGAAATCCAGAATTGCTAACTCTTCCTTCCAGGAATACTAAACGTGCACACATGTGTCAGCACCACACTATTTTAGTTCCCTTTTTGCTGAGAAAGGTGTGGGGTCACAGAATTTTTCAGCTCAGTAATGAGGTCTGAGCATGGCTTGTGTTCAGTGCTGTTCCCTTCTGGGGGAGCAGGGATCTCACTCCATGTGCAGCTCAGACAGATGGAAATTCCTCCTGATTTCCCAAGGATAGGAAATACAGGCCTGATGGAATTTCTTACACTACTGCAAATCATTAACACACTTAAGGCCACAACACCCAGTACTTCCGTCCAGGAATCAAAGCTACCAAAGCCTAAACTTCTCATTTTGGTATCAAATTTAGCCCCAATTCCAGGAAAAGGAGAGAAAACCAAGAATGCTTTGATGGGAGCAGGATTGTACTCCCAGCTGCTCTCAAGACTTTTCTCTCCTTTAGTAATTCACCATCTCCTGGGTGCTCCCAGCCTTTGCCAAGCTCAACAAGGGCTGACATCAAAGTTGGTTCCATCTTTAAAACAGAACACTTCGGCTCTGTCAAAATCTGAGGGGGATCCACTCATCCTCCAGAAGAATCACTCCAGTGAATTATACAGGAATTGTGACTTCAAAACCCAAGGTGAAGGCCTGGAAAAAGCCTCAGTCTGAAGGCTAAAAATGTTCAGCTAGGAAAAGATTCAGCTGAATCATTCCAGATACTGCAGAGCACTGTGAGGGTCTATAAAGAAAGGCCAATAAAAATGTAAATTAGAGAGAACCCTGCACAGATGTTTTGTATTTGCAAATGATACTTCAAATAGGTAAATTACTTTTTTCAATAAAAAAAAATCCATAATTTCTCTGTCCTTGTGTATGCACTGAGAAAACTCACACAGGGCCAGGAAATTTAACTTCTCATACTCAAATTCAAAACTAACACAGCACAGGGGTGTTACATGGTGGTGTATTTAACAAATTTCCCTTTCCTCAAAGGCATTACAAAAGAAACAGCATTCTAATGCAGCCATGGTAATGAGAGGGGACATAGGTAAGGAAATAATGAGGCCACTCCTAAAAGAGGCAGCTTACACCCCAAAGCTTGTCCTATTTTCCTGTTAGTTAACAAAGCCTTTCATTATGTAAATCATCAAAACAACAGGACAAAAGCATACTTACTTTCCATCTTTAAAATAGGTTTTCAGAGTATCACTGAAACTTTTGGAGTATTTTACAAACTCTTTCTTTTGGTGCTCAAGTGCCTACAAAAACAAAAACACCAGGAGCAGAGTCTTAGTTCACACATTTCTGGGTACAGTGAGAACCTTGAGGTTCAACTGGTCAGAAAATTAATGAGCGTTACATCGGGAATAATTTTTTTTTTCTTTAGAAGAAACAAAATTTTTTTTTTTTTTTTTGTCAAAACTCCTGAGGCCTATCATACAACCATTTTGTTGTTAAAGCATGATGTCATTGACCAGCTAAGCTCTCCTATTCATCCTTTGATCCAAAGGATGCCTCCTCTTTTGCCAATAGAAATATTGGATGAAGGGCTGTGCACGTACCCGCCGGTTCTGGTACTGGTATTTCTTGAAGACATTATTTACTGTGTCAAGAAGCTCCTTTATTGCACTTGCAATGTCCCTGTTGGGCAAGAAAAAGAGAATGTGAATATCCTTAGAAGATCCCATGAAATGTTGGAATTTAATCTCTTTCTAGCAATTATTTCTTAGGGCAGTCTCTGGAGAGGAAGTGCCAGACAGGACTCCCAGGATGCTGTTTGGGAAGTTTGGTCAAGTAACACCCTCATCATTTCTAACTGGGATCAGGCTCTCTTGCAATGGGAACAATGCTGCTACATCTACAGAATTTCAACATTCAGGCCTAAATACAAGAAGTTTGACCTCTCCATCTGCATCAAAATCCATCGTGTTGTACTTACTTGATTGTCTGAAGAAACCTCACTCTGTCATTGATCTCGTCTGGAATCTTACTAAGAATCTGCTTAAGTGCTCGTGCCTTTTCATTAAGATCTTGGAATTCAGGTTCAGGTCTTTCAATCATATATTCTGGCAAAAAGAACATATTCAAAACCACCATTAGCTTGCCCTCAAGTCTGCAGTGACAGCTGAAAACACGACATAAAATGCACCAGGGTGAATTTGAAGGTGAACAGCACGAGCAGAGACCTGCAGTGAATAACCCCTGTGTGAGTCAGGACAGTGCAACAATCACCTTTATTACTGCATGGTGGAAAAAAGAGCCCATCTGACTTTATCTGAGACATTAAAGTCATCAAATTCAGTATTAAAATAACTTAAAGCCTGCAGTATATTCTCCTTCTGTGACAGTGTAACTGCTGCTTTTAATTTGAAGCAGGAGAAAAAAAAAAAAAAAGGATGTTATACTCCACATTTGCCTTTTCCTGGTTGTTAGCATTGCAAAAGGTGAACTATGCTGCCATAAAAACATAGTTCTAAACATTCATTTTCTTTCTTTCCTTCTCTTATTAGTCAATCATGGTTCTCAGGGAGATTGAATTTCTCCAATCGTGGTATTTAAAAATACAAATTTTCTTCTACCATGCTGAAAAAATTCTACTAAGAAACAAATAATCTTTTCTGAAAAAAAAAAAAAAAAAAA
>VWZU01001543.1:209772-325376 GCA_013397095.1 Sterrhoptilus dennistouni
GCCGGAAGCCGCGGCTGGGTTGCCAGCGCCCGCCGGTCTCTGGTTTCCCCCGCCCGCCCAGCCCCGTCCTGGTGGCTCCTCACAGACCCGGCCGTGCGCCCCCAGGGTTGGCCTTTAAAACAACTAAACTTGTGCCTTATCTGTCCAGCTGATCCTGCTCCTAGTAAGCTTCGAGCTTTGGAGTTTCCAATTAAATTGCAGGGAGAGCTCAGCGATTAAAATTTAGTATTGATATTAAAGCGTCAACTCCGCTCAAGGTTGGAATTTGCATTTCTGATGTGTCGCTGTTAATGCTCAGTTTGTTGGTTTTTTTTTTTTTTAATACTGATCGCTATTACCTGATGTTAAGGCGCACGAATTCCCCGATGTGAAGATGGGAAGGAGCAGCTAAAGCATTAAACTTAAACATTGGCTGTAACTTCTGGCAGTGCTGGTGGCGAGGTGGGAAGAGTTGGGAGCAGAGGGATGATGTGCAGGTGTCCCTGTGTGTGTTACCCATCCACATCCCCTCCTTAGGGGTGAGCAAGGGGGAAAAGTAGGAAAAAAGGCACCTGGATTGTTACACGTTATTACTCGTGTGAATTTTCTCCTTCCCACACCACCTTGTTTTGTTTTAATCAGCTCCGATGGATGATCTCTCACATATCAAATACTCTACACATCCTCCTATTATGCTGCTTAAAACCTGCATAATGTGTATGAGTTCTGTTAATCACCTCTGAGCTCAGATTCCTCAATATTCCCCTCGTTTTTGATGTGATCTGGTGATTTAGTCTGATGGAAAATTACGCCCTTCTGTGTAGGAGAGAGGTGTTTACCAAAATGTTGTGGCATAGATTGAGCCAAATGTCCGTTTAATGGTGTTTTATCCTTTCACTGAAATTAATGTGTTTTAAATAAAGCTACCAAGCTGCAGTTGTAGAGCTGCTAAAACTTGAGATCGTTACCTCTTCCATCAATTTTGTGATACTTTTCCAGATTTTGTCAGGTCTTGGTTGGAGTTTTTGGGATTGGACCATGAGGCTTGGACCAGATTCACACTTTGTTATTTTGCATCCATTGTGTTTCTCAGAACAGCTCTGGTTTGGTTGGGTGTGATGAGGAATAATTGCCAAGGGAAGGGAGGGAGCAGGAATGGTTGATGGGGTTTTTTTAAGGTGTGGGTTGTCTACAGAATTACCCAGGGCAGCCTAAGATGTAATACAATGTGAAGGCTTGTGGCAGTGTTAAGTTGCCTGTTAAAGGCAGTCATGGGTTCCAAAATTTGACCTCATGAGACTGTCTGTGCTGTATTTTCACATCCTCTGGTCCGATTTGAGTTGGGATTTTTAAATTTGCTCTGGGTTTGTCTCTTCATCTGCCATTGTCAGCGATTTGCTCACATGGAGATGAAAGTTATTCACAAATGTGTCAGTCATCTCCTTTCATATTCAGGGGTGAACAGTTCCAGGAACACTCCTGTTGCAATAACTCTCTTGAAATTTGTTCTGTTGATGTAAATGTTGTATTTATGTGTAGCTTAGCTCAGTTCATAACCTTCTGTATCACAACACGTAGCAATGAAAATGGGTTAGTGCTGGTAGAATCCTTCACAGCGAGATCTGACTACTCCCTGCTTCTCTAAAGGCTTTTTCAACTAGTGCTTTACTTCTCAAAATTTCAAATTTGTTTTTTGGGTTGCTCATCACCAGTGAAGACACATTGTTGGCATGCCTGAATACCTTTTAAAATAATTTCTGGCAAATTGTGTTCTGTGTGGGCAATACATTATCCTGTCTGTGTAAAGCACAGGCTGAATTAATATAGGGTACATCTGTCCTATACTCAGTTTTCAGGCTGTTGTTATCTGAATTAAGCTGTGTGTTCAAAATAACGTTAAAAAGTGGTGTGTAAGCATGGTTTTCAAAGTTAATGTTTGGTTTTCTCTATGTTATACATGCTTGCATTTCTCTGATACAGTATAATGGGCAGATGGTAGGGAAAGATGTCTGTATAGTCAGCTGTAATTAGTGATAAATGCATCTTTATGAATGTATACATTGTATGTACGAAAAAACAGAGTAGTTTAATTTGGAATCCCTTAAAAATTTTTGGGTTTTGTCTTCCCAGCATGGTCCTGTGAATTGCATGGCTGAACATCAGCAGAACTTAGAGGTGGGAGAAATAACATACTGTGTATTCCTGCAGCAGGAAAGGAAATACTTGCTGAGTCTTGAATTATTGAATTGGCAGAAGGACACATTTTCTGTAAACTTCTTTGTGAAGTAGTCCTGGAAATAAAGCTGTGGCTACTTCAAGACAAAAGAATTACTCCCGTAGTTCAGCAATAACGGTGAAGTTTTTGGTGCTTGTTTTCCCTCTGTGCCTGGCATTTAAAGCAGTAGAAAATGACAGGGATGTAGGGATGCATTGATCCCATTAAGAATGGGTTTATTTCTGGTGTAAATACCTTAGTGCAGCCACTACAAAGGTTATGTTGGAGAAGGGCTGTAGCTATAAAGTGATGTGAGAGCAGTTCCTTGCCTGCCTGTGGCTTGGGTAGTTCTCAGTGGCATCTCGTTTGGTGGCCACAATGAAGTATCTGTGATAAAGAATTGTTATTACGTGGTGTGATTAAAACATCAGCTCTAAGGTCGTGTTCTGGTTTGTTTAATACACTTCAAAGCTGATGATTATGAGGACTGCAGACCGTGGCTAATGGGATAAAAGCTGCGTGAGTTATCCGTGTCCTTTTGGAGCTTTTGGAGTCATTGCAGAGCAGCTGTGGCTGCGAGATGGGAAAAGAGAAAATTTCTTATTCATACAAGCTAATGAGTTAAATGTGTGTGTGGCTTTGGGGTTAATGAGGTTTGACCTCGTGTGTTGTGAGAGATTTTTGGGTTTAGTTCAGTTTTTAAATATGATGATAATTCTTGAGAAATATTTTTGCAGACCTTGAGACTCTTCTTTCAGGAAGAATCAATAATAACAAGTAATTTACTGCCTAGAAGAAGAAAGCTAAAACAATGTGGTTGTATTTAGTTTTAACCAACTAGCTTCCAATTTATAGGCTGGCTGTCTTTGCACTAATTTATATACTTTGTGTACTTCCACCCTGAAGTCTTTCATCATTACAGCTAAAGAAATAATTGCTTGATAATGCTCTCTGTTCCTGCTCTGTTGTGTGAGTCTGACAGCTCCAAGCCCGTGATGGCTTGACGGGCCTAATGGACAATCTGCTGCTTCTGGAAAGATCTCTTCTGTCTGAATCCAAACTGAAGCTGTGCCATATGTGCAGGGGGGTGTCAGATGTACAAACCAAGCACTTGTTAGCCAGCAATGATCTCCCCAGACCATGGAAGAGCTGCAGTTCCTGTGCTTTTCTCCTTCCCTCCATTTTTGTCATGAGTGTTTCTGTGTGCACAGTAGGTTTGGAGGGGATTTCCTCATCTCAGAAAGAGAACTCTCATTTCCTTTTTAACTTTCTGCACAACACATTCAAGGCTTTGTTTTGCTCTTGCAGTTCTGAGAATTCTGCTCAGATACAACAGAAAGCGAAGGCTTTAATTCCCTTTACAGTAAGAAAAAAAAAAAAAAAAAAAAAAAAAACAAAGCTCTGCTCACCAGTTGCATTTTGCATCTGGTACTGTTTGAGCAGCAGTGCCATTCCAGCCTTGATTCTCCCTGTGAAAGTTTAGAGTGAGCTGGAGGACTTGGACATCTCCTTTTCAGTGTGATTTTTTTAAGTGCCCTTGGCATGTCAAGGTAGTGTTAAGAGCGTGGGTGCTTTGGCAAAGACAGCCTGTCTGAACTCCTCAGCATCACTCAGCCACGGGAGATTGCCTCCTTCCCTGGCACAGCAGCAAAGTGCCAGGGTTTGGGGACTGTCCCCGTGGCTGAGGTGATGTTTGCTGCCCTACTTTTCCCCCCATACATCTCAGTTATGTAAGTTGGAGTTGGGAAGAAAGGTCTAAAGATTTAAGACATAATTTTTTAATTGGTACACCAAAACTGCCCTTTTCCAATGTTGTTTTTTTTTTTTCTCCACGTTTAAATTAAAGCAGCTCCTGGAGCATTTAATGACTGTGTACTTCACACAGCAATTGGAGTTCACTGAAGCAACTCATGTTTTCTCTCTCAGATATCTTTTTTTCTCAAAAGAAGCATTTGCTCCAGTTTCCAAACTATTTAAAGCAATTAATCAAAACCTAAGACGACAGGAACAGCTTCTGTACTATCAGGTCTTCAACTTCAGATGAAGTTGATGCAAAGGGAAAGTGCCCAGGTCCTCACGAGTGTGTGTAAAGCCTGTAGGTGAATGATGACCTTTTCATCTGCTAAGAGATATGAGAAGTGGGAGGAAGAAGACAGGGGAGCCGAGTTATTTTTACTGTAAATATGTCAGTTTATTGACTTGTTAATTTCAGATTTATTCAAAAAAGCAGGAGGAGGAAACACTAATGTCTGCCAAAACCAAAGTAATTAGTGGGAGTTGAAAGATGTCTAATGACTCTTACAAGTGCTAAAGAGGAATAAACTAGTCTCTTATTAAACTGGATATGGACTTTTAAAACACTGTAGTAATGCTATTTTATCTTTAAAACATGTGCAATTGCATATGGTAAATAAAAACCTCTTTATTCAAGTAACATTGTTTATTCACAGTAACATTACAGGCAGAAGGTGGGGTTTTGATTGGAAAAAAGGTTTGAATACTGAACCTGACTCCACACTTCTAAAATAAGAGTTCAGATAACACTTGACAAAGCTGGTGTTTGAGTTGAAGACGACAGAAGAGTTTTAGATTAATGCTTAATGTGCCTGGTACACCTCCTTGGTCTAGAGTGACAAGCAAGATCTTGTTTCATGACTGCATGTGCTGTGGAGCAGCTTCTCTTTTCTGTGCCAAGGGACTGTGGTTGTGATTAGTCCAGTCACAGGATTCATCACACATCTGCTCTCCTGGTTCTGTCTGTCCAGGGGAGCTGCTGGTGCAGATCTGCAGCCTGGGGAGCTGGGAGGAAGAGGACAGCAGGCTCTGAGAACCTGGAGAGAAGGGAGGCAAGGGTTAGGAAAAGCAGCAATCCAGCAGTTGGCAATTAAACCTGGGAGATTCAGAGCTGCAGCCTTTAATTCAGCCCTGCTCTGCTCTGTGGTTGCTGTGATCTCATTTCCATCCTGCACTAATGCTGACTTCAGTGTGACAGATAGGGATTATGTGTTGTCCCCAACTGGTAATAGTGAAAGTCTGGGAGGGCACTTTTGCCTTGGCCTTGGGCCATTCCTGTGCCTCTGAGCTGGGCCTTCCCTCTCCATCCTCTGGACTGCTCTGTCCTCCTCCCTCCCTGCCCACAGGGATCTCCCTCTCCATGCTCTGCTTTCCTCTGTGCTCCTGCAGTGTGTGCTCACACATCTCTGCTTCTTCTCACCTCTGCCACCGCTGCAGGGACTCAGGACTGTGTGGTGCTTTGTAGCTGTGATTATTCATGTTCCTCCTGGTGCCCTGTGCTGTGCAAGCCTGGCTGCAGCTGCCCAGCTCTCTGTCACCTGTGTGGTCACTGCAGGCACCAGCTCTGCTTGCTCTGAGCTGGCTGCAGGACAGTGCCTTGGGTTAGTCCTCCCCACCTCTCTGAGGCACAGGGAATGTCCTGGTGTCACCAAACCCCATGGGGATTTTGGAGCTTTTGGAATCTCCACTTGCTCAGGAGCTGCTTGGTGTCGTTGTAGCTGACAGTTCCCATCTGCTCTTCCTACCGTGCCTCTGTTAAAACACTAAAGAAAGCAGGATATTAGCTGTATGAGAAGATACCAAGGAAAATAAATGCTAGAAAAAAAAGCAAGCAGAAATATTTAATTACAGGGGATGTGGAGCAGCAGGGCATATAAGATACCCATGACAGTGAATAAGAATCAAATTGACTGTAAGTAGATCTATTTTGAGGGGATGATATGCATGAAGTGAAAAATGCCATTAGTAGTTTATCATATAGAAATGTGAGGGAGGAAAATGTGCATGCAATATTAGAACACAGTGCACTTGTGGATTTGACATAACACATAGCAGGTCCCCATATATGAAATGACAGCAAAATACCCTTCAGCTGCAAAGGGACAAGCTTTCACTCGGTCACAATGCAAACAAGTTCTTGAAGTGATGGAAGCATATTTCCCAAGAAGAGCACGAGGACATCTCGATTGGGAAGGGGAGAAAAGCAGCAGAAATTCAAATTTGCATCTAAGAATTGTTACAAGAGGCTGGGTCTCATAAGGATCTTTGGTACCTTTAGGGAAAGCCCTGTGGAGATGGAGGTATGAAAATGTGTTCCCACTGTTTGTTTGCTAGAGACTAGTTAAATTGACTTGCACCATCTTTTCCTAATCCTTATCCATGTAACTGTCCTATCCTGGAGTTATTATTTAATTCCTTAGGAAGTGTAGGGCTTTGGAAGAATCCCTGGAAATATTGCTGAAGTACTGAGAGAGCAAAGACAAAATTAATTTTTTTTGCTTTCAGAGGCTCTAGGACTATCCCAGGAGCTCAGAGAAGGTAACACCAGTGGATAGGATACTTTTAAGGAAAGAAGGTAAAAAACTTCCTTGTTTTTAGATATTTTGGTGGTGGACAAGCCACTTAATCTTTCCTTAACCTACGTTTCTCCAATATAAAATGAAAACAGACTCTTCCTACTCCCACAAACTCTGAATGGCTGCAAAGCATCTGAGGTTAATTTGTTAAAGGTAAAGCTCTATTTGAGTGTGATTAATACTTTTAACAACCTCAGTCTGTATGAGCCATGTGAACAACTAGTTGGGCATTTCATTCATCAGGCATGGTGATCTCTGCTGGCTCACAGCAGCTTGGTATAGATTTTTACAGACACTGGATCGTTCCTATTACTTACTTGAAGGATAAATTGCAACATTTATCATGGCATTCCCATTTTTATTTTGTAGATCTTTCAATACCATGATTGAGGAGCACTTTTGAAAGCCAATAAGTGCAAATCCCAGATATTTGTTGGAATTGTAAAGGGTGTTTTGCACCGTCCTGATCAAAGTAACAAACAGCATCAATGGACTTGCCCAATACATAAATATTTTCAAGGGGGGCATTAGAACACAGCATTCATTTGGAAAATATTTGGAATAATAACCTATCATTCTGTCATAGAAAATTTCAGTGTTGGGTTGCATTCCAGTCAAGAAAAGAAACAAGAAATTGTGCCATCCCTGAAGCCTTGCAAGGTTGTGCCAAGGCAGGAAGCAGCATATTAATGTGAAATTTCCATCTTTTTCACGCTCAAGTGGAGCAGATCTGAAGTCAGTTCATTCAACAAAGTGGCAATTTGGATCTATTTTACAGAGCTCACTTGAGGCAATGTGCTCTTCCTAGTTCACTTTAAATGGGGATTCTGAGACTATGGAAGATTTTTTTTTTGCATATTTCAATTGCCATCAGTTCTGATTGCTCACATTTTACCTGGTTGACTAGAGAAATAAAGTTTTCCTGGGTATCTTCTGGCATATACAAAATCTAGTTAATTAAGACATGCTATACTTTCTCCCCAGAGTCAAAGTATAATGTTCAGCTGGCCGACTTGCATGAATAATCCATCACTGTGAATCATTAATTTAGAAGACAAGCTATGGTAATTGATGTCTTTATGCAAGCTATGGAAATGCTTAGGGAAATTGCTTATTTTTTGTTGTTATTTCCTTTTTTTTTTTCATTTGCTTTGGAATATTTCTAGGCCTGAGTAGTGCAGATTCTGAAATGGATTCATCTGAGATTAAGGTTCCTGTGGGAATGGGGATCTCTTTCTTGGGTTTGAGTAAAAATCTGAATATTTTTCATCTGAAAAACTGTTAAAATCATCAGACTTAACCTTAAGCTAATCTTGTGTGCACACATTGGATGAACTAGTTTAAGTTTTGGAAGTTTCTAAGAAAAGGACTTGGCATGGTGATCTCAGCAGTGGCTTTAATGTGGTAAAATGCTTTTAAAAATTCCTCTCATAATTTGGTAAAAATTCCTCTCATAATTTGGTTATGCAAACAGGGATTGCAAGCACTACCTACTGGGTAAGTTGTTATTTAGACCTTCCTGTATTACCCTGTGTTGCCAACATGGTTTTGTATCAAGCTAAGCATATAAAAGGCTGCTGATGCGTATATTTTGTTGGAATATATATATATAGTTGGAATATGTACATTTGAAGATAATTTATCACATAATTCATAAACCTCACCTATATGTTACATTATATTATAACCATTATGTCTCTGTAGCATGAAAAATTTACTCATTTTGTTTCCTTTCTGGGAATCTCTTCACTTTCACTCATAATTGAAATATGAGGGTTTGCTACCAATTTACAATTATTTTGTCTGCCTTCAGAACAAGGAAGAGGCAGTTGGTTGGTATTGAATGGGAGCCAACAGCTTGGTGGCATTTCAAAAGTGAAATATAAATTACCCATATATGACTTAAAGCATATATATATATATATTATAATGTCATATATGCAAAATCTTATGAAGTCTTTCCATTGATGCTAATGGGATTTGGACTATAACTACATAGTACTATGATGGTTTTTATTCAACAGAGGAAACTTCCTGAATATTTCTCGCGTATTCTGTAGCTGCAATGCAAAGTGGACCATTTCTACAGATAGATTTAAAATGTAACATTGCTGAAAACGAGCAGGCAGGCTTATTTTGTGTTTTATTTTTTTATTATTATTTTTTTTTACCCTTGAATATTTACTTCCCAATTCAGCATCAAACAAGAAGCTTATTTGATCTCATGTGCTTGGCTGCTCCTGTTTGTTCCCAGCTGAGCCCTGATGTGCTGCACTTTGAGAAATGCAGCCCTGAATTCTGACATTGCACACAGGAGCAAAAAGGGAACATGTTCCCAGCAAATTCGCATTTGAGCTGAATTCAAAGAGGTTTTGCTGTTTGGGTTCAGTTTCATAAGGTAGGAGAGGTGAAATGTTGCTGATAGCTGCAGTTATTGAAAAATGGTAATCACAACTTTCATAAAGTGAGATAAGCCATGTTTATTAATGTTTTCTGTGGACATAGAGTGACTTGGCCCTGGGACATTAAATGCCTAAATGAGTTGTGTAATTAGCTTTTTTCCACTTAGGGATCAAACAGCTAAACACACAACTTTCTCTGAGCAGCTCAAATTATTTTTGTTGTGTTTGTTTAAGCCAAGTGAAAACAATTCTAATTTTTCAGGTTTTTAAAATAAAATCAGAGCTGCACAGTGAACAGAACTGGGGTCCTGGGGAGGTTTCTGTGCCAGCCATAAATCTCATAAACCAGGGATGACTTTTGTGTTCCATCCCTGACACAGAACAAAGGTTTGAACCTTACTGGCCTGCTTTGGCAAAGGATTCCAAAATCATTGAACCAAAACCATGGCATGTGGTGGCTATGGGTAGAGACCTCCCCAGGCAACCCTTTCCAGAGCTTTCTTGTGTTTGCCAACAAAATTCCATTGTTTAAGTCAAGTCTGATGTTTTCTTACTACAGTTTGAAACTCAGTTTGTCCCATCCACTGTGTGTACATAATCAGAGCAAGATTTTAATGCCTTTTTTCCTCTTCCTCAATGATTGATATCAAAGAGAGGGACTGAAACAAAACATCCCCAAACTGGCCAAGTTTGAGCTTTTAAATCCATATTAATTTCATACTTGGCTACCTCAACTGGCATCATTGTTAGTCCAATTAAAAAATAAACACCATCCCTAAAGACTTTGCAGCCAGGCTGTGTCACACTGAGTCCTAAAGGAAAATCCTTGGGCATAGGGAATACTCCTGGTCTTTGAAAGGCACTGCTTGAGTGCCTGCCAAATGTAAGCTTTTTTCCCCACAGTAACCACCTTGACCTCTTTGACAGTATCATAAACCAAATAAATACACAGCAAAATCCCCAGTTTGATCAGGACATTACAGGGGAAAATTTCTAGGCTGAATTTCTGGATAAAGTAATCTCAGCAGTTCCTGGAGGGAGTGAGTGGGGAGTTACCAGTGTCAAATAGGAGGTAAATATTTCTCTCCCTGAAACAATTCAGCAAAAAGACCTCTGAAAATCTGAACAACCTGAGGACTTTGAGGCAGTTAAGCTCTAATTTTGTAGTGTCATGGTTTGACTCTTTCTGTATAAGACAGGTTAAATGAGTAGGACCTTTCAAATGAGAACAAGGAAATGTTGGTTTAATAAGGCCCCAGTAAAGATTTTTTTCCCTAATGCAAAATCTCCCTGAATGGGGGGTGCAAAAGTGTTTGAGGTTAGGGATCAGCTGTGCCCATTCAGGCTTGTAATTACAGCTGTGATAAGTGTGTTTTCAAGTCTTGCTGTGCTAAGAGTTTTCTTAATCCATTATTTTACTAGGCCTTTCATTGCTCCTCCTAGTACATTGTAACAATGCCTAAAAAGTTCTGAATCATGGGAAAACAAGTGTTAGGCTGTTAATTTCTGGCTCTATAGAGACATAAACTTGAGTCCTGCCTGGGCAAGTGCATGGCCATATCTGACATCACTAATATTTAATTTAAGAGGCGCAGTAAGAACGCAAATATTACAGCTCTGTGTGGTGGAGACTGGACTGTTTAAAGTCAAGCTTTTTAATGTAGCATTGGGGAGAAAAGTGTAGTGAACTGCTGGTCCATTATTATTAGCCTTGGTTACTGTGGGCTTTGGGAGCTGGAAAAGAGATGTCTCCTGGTGAAGGCTGGATGTCTTCTGCTGTTGGCTTCACTATATTTTTATGAAAACAAGCACTGATACCTCAGCTGGGTGCTCTTTAAATGCAGAAATTCAAGGTTTGGACACTTGGTCCAGTGGAGCTGCTGTCACCTCTACACAGGCACCTCACTGCTTCAAACAGCAAATCTCAGTGGTGCTCTCCACTTCATAATTCTGTATATTCTGCTGTGGATGAATTTGAACAAAGAAGAAATAAACCTAGAAGTAACTTTAGGTGGATGACTTCATGTTAGGAAGTGGGCCAGCCATAATCGGTGTCCCAATGATGAACTTTGATGAACCAGAGGTGGCTGTGCTGCACAGTCTACGAGGTGCACAGCTGATCTTTGTGTGCTGCCTCGAGGATTTGCAGAGTCTGGGTGCAGTGAGGGATGAGCTGTTGCCCATTTACACCTGGGGGTGTATTTGGATCCAGTGGAATAGCTGTCCTGTGGTGACTAACTAAAGAAATGTATGTAATTTGGGCTCTGCTTCTCATCCAGCTGCACCAGCTCCAGGAGGTCTGTGTGAGGCAAGGCTTTCTGCCTGCTTGTTGCCTAATGAGTTTGCTGCTGAGACAGATTAACTGAAAATTAAAATATTTTTTCTTCTGTGACTGTATTGATGGAACTGCTTGGCACAGACTGGGTCTGAATTCCTTGCTTTGAGGTGCAGCTGTCCACCTTGTCTATTTGACAACTCAATTTAGACTTTAAAACCAGATAACCCATGTAAAGCTTGAAAGTTGGGATCTTATGTATAGGCTCAAGAATTCAGGTTAACCTACTTAGTTTGGAAAGCCACGCTAATTAAAAAGATTAACCTAATTTGAAATAAGTGTTTGTGTTACCCACCAATGGAAAATATTGGACACACATGAATCATAGCTCGTCATACAAAAACTGGGAGTAGTGTCACAGTCTTTTCTAGCAGAAGGTAGAATTAATATCAACTTGCCATAAGAAAACATCTGAGACCTGCTGGAAAACAGTTGGGTTTGGGGAGAGGAGACCATGAAGTTTCAACCTTCAGTTTTCATTCTGGATGTTGGAAATTATTTGATTCCTTTCTTTAAGGTATCAGAGTTTTCAAATTATAAAAATCTTAAAAGAAAACAAAACCAAATCCAAACCACTCAATCCAAAAAAAAAAAACAACCACCCAGCCATCCTCTGAACAACACAGCACGAGGATGTTCCTGGGGCCTTGGGGAGGGTGTGGAGATGTGAGCACAGCACCAAGTGGGTCTGTTCCTCTGTTCCTCCAGTGCTTTGTGATTGCTCTTGTTCATGGGGATTGCTGCAGCAGTTCTAGTCAGGTCTAACATGATGCAAACTCCTCTGTGTGGGAGAACAAGCAAGATTAAGAGAAATTCCGCTCCCTCCATGTGGTGTTTAAATGGCTCATCATGGAGTGGGTACTTGGAACAGCTTCAGTTCCCATAAACACAAACCAATGAGGCTTGAACAGTGAGCACAGAAGTGAGCTCCAAGGCCAGATCCCACCTTCCAGGCACAGCTTGAGTGCTGGGCTCTGAACTGAGCTGTTTTGTCCATGGTGAGCCAAGAGTGATGTTTCAATAGCCACAAGCCTCCAAGGCCAGGATGAACAAAACTATCAGAACAAAAATGGGAATATTTTATTCCCCCCCCGTAAAACGAGCCTTGTTTTTTTCCTCTGACTGGAAAAACTATTTGGTTGTTGTGTATCTTCTGTTGTGGATAAGATGCCTGAACAGCAGGAAGTAGTTTTTCCCTCCCTGCCTTTCTGTTTGTGTTTCTAACTTTCCAGTTTATCCCTTAAAGCTGCTGTTGTTCCTGATATTCTCTGAACAATTCAGAAATACATGCAGGGCACCAATTTTACTTCGTGTTTTCATGCCCTGCCAGCTCTCCCAGTTGGAACAGCATGAGGCTGCTACTCTCCCATTTGTTGCCTTTTGGGTTTTATTTCCTTGAGTTGGTAAGTTCATGGGTGGCTGTGAAGAAACAAGAGGGAGAAAAGACATGAATGATAATGTGGAGATAAAAGCATGAGGATTTTAGTGACAATTCTGTCCATTGTGCCATTCTGGGTGGTTCATTCCTCCTGTCTGGATCTAACTTGTCTGTGTTGGTGTCTTGTCTATAAAGGGGCAGATGTTTTGGTTGCTTGGGTTTTTTTAGATATTTGCAGAGCTGCTCTCAAGTGCAAGCAATATAAAACCAGAGTTGTGGAGTTGTAGAAACCATGGAGATAAGAGAGACAATTAAAAATATTTGAGAATATATGAAAAATACCAGCAAAGTAAATAGCAGTGCTGAGGCCCAAGAGGCAAGAATTGGAACTGGCCTTAGGGTAGGAGGAAAGAGGAGTTTAATTTTCTTCTCCATGTGGAATTCCCATGCTTCTCACTCCTTTGGGAAGATCAGTGATCAACATCCTTCAGATCAAAAAGAAATTCTTATGGAATGCCTCGTTGGAGGTTTTCCACTGTGAAAAACACAGAGTGAGAAAATCCTGCTACTGGCTGAATTTGGCATCGAGATTATTCTGTAGTTTTTAGAAAAAAAGTCTGTATTTTGTAACAGATGTTATTCTGCTAAGTTAGAGAAATATTTGAAGTGGAGAAGCTTAATGCTAAATTTTTCCCTCAGTTACTGATTTTGCTGAAATGTCCTTGTTCAGTGACTCCATTTTGCTGGTTCAGAACTGAACCCCTTCTGAGCAGCTCTTCTTTCTCACCCTTTTGTCTCTGAAGGTTTTGTGCTGGGCGAGCTTTAGAGCCTTTTGTCATCCTCATTTTGTGCTTTAGCCCTGGCTCTGCTGGTTGGGTGGGGCACACCTGCCAGAATAACTCTTCCAGCTGGGTTTAAACCTGAGCTTTCCTAGGCCCTGCCTGGCTCCTGGCAGTGCCAGGACAGCTCTTCCAGCTGGTTTTAAACCTGGGTTTTCCTAGGCCCTGCCTGGCTGTGCCAGGGTAACTCTTTCATCTGGTGACCATGCCCTGGGCACTGATGCCAGGGCTGCTGGGGGGGTCAGCACTGAGCTGGTGCTGCTTTAAGCACTGAGGCTGTCAGGACAGGCTCTCTGAGATGTGAAGCTGCTCCCAGGAGTGATTTGGGCTGACTGGAAGCTCAGCAGTGGCTGCTGCAATCCTGACTTTTCCATGGGGAAAGGGACCTGGCAGCAGAGGAGCTCTGCAGGAACGGCGTCCGTGCATTGCAAACAGCAGAACTGGTGATGATGAATTGTTCCTGGTAATTAATCAGGGTATAACATCTACTTTGAGTGCTGGGGTTAATTGTTTCGGAGGGTTTTTTGTTTTTTTCTAAAGCAATCTCTGTCTTATTACTGTACTGTAAGAAAGTAATTCTGATCTCAGAAGTGTTAGCAGAAGTGAATAATAACTCTCCTGGCAAGAGGGACGTTACCTAAATGTAAATGGAGGCCAGTGTTGATTGCAAGGCTGAAGCCAATATTATTTTGTAGGAAAACAAGCTGGTTTGTATGTCATGCTTGCTTTCAGTTCATGCACTGACAGATTCCTCTTCTGAAATCCTGATGCATTTTAATTAACTTTCTTCATCATCTTGACACAGCTATACCATAGCCTGATCTCTTTTCTTCTGAAGGGAGCTGGACAAGGTATGGAAAAATTAACTTCTTCTTTTGTCTTTTGAAATGATGTTTCACACCATATAGTTTTTCTATTTACTTATTCTGGGATGATTTAAAGATTGTCATTGTTCATTGTCTCTTGTTGAGGGTATTTAAAAACTTTCCTGAGTTGGTTGATGGGCTTTTAAAAGACATTCAGAAAAGTCTCCTCCAGAGAGAGAGAAAATTTCTACACAATTCCTAGGTACTTCTCATGCAGTTTTCCCTATTCCTACAGCCCTGAGTAGTGAAGGGCTCCTGTTCTGTTTTTGTTTCTCCTTAATTAGTTGTGTCTTCTAGTCCTCCTACTTTGGAAGGTTTAAAATTGGCTGTGAGAGCTTGTATAATGCCAGGCAAAGTACACAGACTAATGTAATGTATCTGAAGTGACTTTATGTATAAATAGGGAGCTGCAAGAAAAATGCTTGAAACCCTGTATTCCAAACTCACTTGCTGTAAATGCTTCCACAGGATGTATTATTAATATATTTTGGTGCTGCTGAAACTGTAATATCATCATGCATTACAGCAATATCTGTGACATAAGTGACAGCTTTCATCACTTATAAAACTACGCTCCAGTACATGCAGGAATCTCGCCTTTAGACTCCCAACTGCAGTGATTGCATCTGGCAGTTGCATATGGTGAAACTTAGCTACTGCCCTTTTAATTAAATTATGGTGGGAGCTTGCTACTGGGAGCTTGGTGATCAACTGAGTTTCACAGGAAAATAACAGAAATGGGACTTAATGTAAGTAAGGAAATCCATGGTACGTGCAAGAGCAGGCAAGAAGTTGTTCTTGTGTCTAAAATAACTGATTGCAGTGTTCTATCTCTGCTGCTCATGATGGAAAGAGACTATTACAGAATTAGATCTCACCCTTCCTTTCCCAGATAGCCCTCAGGAGATCCGAGGGAGGAAAAGAAATGGCTGCTGTCTTGTTTGGGGTATCTTCCCTGGATGGCTGCACCCTGAGTGGAGTACTGCATTGGCCTTTTCAGTGAAAAGAAAAATCATTGCAGAGGTAGAGTGTGTCAGAATTGGTTCTCGAGAGCCTCTGAGGGCAAACTTCCCCTCCTGTGTCTGGGCATTGTCCCTCCCTCCACAGCAACCAGTTCAACATCTTCACCACCAGAACAATGTAGGTGAGAGACACCTTGTTTAGAGACTGGGAGCCCTCCCTGGGGCAGAAATGGATGGTAAAACCCACCAAAACCAAACAGTCTGTGCCTCACTAAGATGCTTCCATGGAACTTGCCAGGTAGATTCCCCTTTTGGTTTGTTGAGAGCAAATCCTGTGTAGTATTTCAGTCTCCAGCCTTGGAGCTCTCCCCAGCCAGACTCAGATGAGCTGCAGGCACACCCCCCAGTTCTGAACCTTTTAGAATCCCCAAGTTCCAGAACGCTTCAAATTTTTCTCCTTCACAGAGCTTGTGGGTTTTGTGTTTTCTTATTTATAGCTCTTACTTTGTGGGGCACACTGAAGCTGTCAAAAATAAGGCACTCTGCCAAAGTATTTCTAAAAATTTGTTTCTCCCAGACAGAAGAAACAAACAGAGAAAATTGCATGTGAGTCCTCCCAACTGCAGGCCTTGCAGCAGCAGATCTGGAGACAAGACCACCTTTTTTAAGTGTCTAGACATGTATTTAGATGTTTGCTCCAGGCTATTCAAATTTAAGTATTTTGGACATGGCTTCTCAGCATCTCTTTTTATTTTTTAATTGGAGCTGAGGGAATATGCTTGAGGAAGCGCAATTAAGACAACTTTGGCTTGCATAATTGCCTCAGCAGGTTAGTGACTCAGTGCCAAGCTCCATGAAAGTTTAAAAACATTTGGGCTTCAATGGAAAAAATTGTCAATATGAGATTTTTCAGTGTGCCACTTCCCTTTCAGATTTTCTCAATGCTGCTGGTGCCATGTGATCATTTAAAAAACAGAAATAAAGAATCCTGAAGGGCTCTGTGTTGGAGAGCAAGGTTTTAGTGTGGCCCAAACAGTTCCTATGGAATGACTCTTCCTTGTCTTACTCACTCTGTACTGGATGTTAAAATGCCCCACTATTTCCTATATCATTATTGTGCTGCTCTCTAACGAAATTAACCTCAAGGTTTTCCTGCTCCAGAAGGCAATGACACCATAATTGACAGATGGTGATAAAATCCCTTCACTTATTAATAAGTGTTTGTGCAGACTGAGATATAGATGTCATTGCACTGAGAAAGGCTGATTGCAGCCAGCCCTGTGGTTCCACATGTGTCTGTGGAATCTCTGCTTGACAAGGTCAGATGCTCACATAGGCTAAGGGTAAACATTTTTTTAGGGATAAACATTTTTTTTGCAGCACAGAAAATGTAAGTACATCCCTTAACACGAAGGAGGTGCCTTGCTGGCTAAATGGAGCACTTGTCACAGCCAGCAGTGATGTGCCTGCCTGCTGTCCAAGGAATGTGGAATTTCCCAGCCTTGTCACCACTTCCAGGCACTACTAACACCCAAACTGCTTTGTAAATCCCTTCATGTGCTGCTTGCACTGTCCCTGATAGCTGTAGCTTAAAACATTTAATGGACATTTAATCATTTAATGGACATTTAGTTATTTTCCCATTTCCTTGGCTGATTTCTGCTGGTTCTAAGCAATAGCACCTCATGAATTGTGTCTCTGCTGCTGTGAGGGTTGGTGTTTGGTGTGTTGGTGTCTCTGTGTGACAGCCCCATGTTTGAGCACATCCCAGTGTGTTGGGAGAGCTCTGCTGGCTGGGGGTTCCCCAGCAGGGTGTTTGATGCCCTTACCCTGCTCTCCCCTGGACACCTGCCTGCTTTCCTGGCTGTGGAAAAGAAATTATTTCTCAGGTGGAACCAGCTCAGGTTGGGGCTTTATTTCTCAGTCCCTGTGCTGGTGAGGAAAAGGGAGATGAACACAGTGAGCAGCTGATGGGAAAAAGTGTCACGTTACTTCTGTGGGGTTTTCCTATGGTAAAACCACAGTGTTCTGGAGGTGAGAATGCTTTTGCTCCAGTAGTGGATGGAGGTGCAGTTTTGCCCAGTCTTCAAACAAAATTCTGACAGGACAGAGCAGAAGGGACTGAACTGGCCATTCTTGTGTTGTTCTGCAGTGGATCAGGTGGGTTTGTAAAGCAGCTTGAGGTTTGCTGTAGCAGCCACATTCCCCTGTTGTTGTAGGGCCTGAGGCAAGCCTGAACTAGCTGGGAGCAAATCATGGACATCCCTGGGAGCCTCCTCTGCACATCCTTCAGGGTAGCCATGACAACCATTCCTGGGCTGGGGAACAGCTGAGGCTCTCACCGACTGCTCCTGGATCCCCTGGGGCTCAGGGGCTTCTTTGTGGAGGGGAGCTTGGGTTCGCTGCCCAAGCTGTGTTCATTTTCTGGGCTGTTATTATTAGTTAGGTGGTGCCTCTCTCTGATCTTTATTGGTAGGTTTGATTGCCAAGAGGAAATCGTTCACGGTCAAGGTGCCTGCAGCAATTGTCGTATTTACCAACCAGCAAAGCAGAAGTGGCTGAATTTCACCAAACTTACATCCTTCCATGGTTCGCCTGCCACAGGCATGATACTGTTCTGGTGGGGTTTGGGGGGGAAGGAGGATCCCCCAGTTCCTACCTGGATCCACAATGGGTTTTCCCCCTGACCCAGCAGGTCTTGTTCCCTGAGCAAATCCATCTGTTGCTTTATCAAATTGTTCTGCCAGACTTGTGTCTGCTCCTGCGGCTGCTCTTTACAGGAGACAATGTAATCAGTGCTGTTACCACACTTGTTTTCCTCCCAGGGTTTTGGTTTTGTTTTTTTTGTGGTTTTTTGTTTGTTTTTTGTTGTTAGCACATCTCACACTGATCAGGAATCAGCAGTTTTTCTCATTTGTACTTCCCACACCTTTGGTGTTTAGCTTGCAGGTAGCCAAGAGTAATCTTGAAGGCAACTAATCTTAGTTTAGTCTCTGTGTGCTGAGGAACCAAGGCAATGTATCACAGCTTTATTTTGTAGGTTTTTAAAGCCATAAATTAGTTTCTTTATAAAACCCTCTGTAAAGGTGTAAAAGAAAAGGAAATTATAACCCATTTTTTCAACCTGTCTGACAAGTACAAGGTACTAGAATTCAACCCTTAATTGAATTTTTGGCACCTTCCTACGCCGAGTCCAGGTCTCGCTGTTCCAAAATTCGTGGTACCTCATGTCTGTGAACTCAGTTGGAGTTTGTTGATAGGATATCTCAAAATATCTCAGCTTCCAAAGAGCTCCTGCCCCTTCTGCATTTTACTGGAGCCGAATAGTTCAGGGTTTGTGGGTGTGAGGGGGCGAATTTGTTCTGCTTCCTCTTAGTCATCCCAGCCTTATGCTGGGGAAAGGCGAGAGCTGGATAAGCAGTCCTGTATTTATCAGATGGATGTTTTTTCTTCAGACATCACAAGACTGGGTGTCCCTTGTGCCCATGCACAGGAGAGCACATCTGGGCTGGCCCCGGGTTGTGGCCACTTGGAGGAATGTTCTGGGCTGAATTTTGGGACTGGTGACATATTTCCTGGTGTTTTCTGAAATGCTGATTAAAAAAGTTTCCTGGGAATTGACACACACTGAGGTGTGACCTCAGTGCCAGGTGCATATTGAATTGATACCTGGAATCTTGTCGGTTTTAGTGTTCCATGGCTGCTTCTTTTCCTCCTGAGAGCAGTTGCAAGCCAGAACAAAACTGATACACTCTGACAAACCTCTGTAGCAAGTGAGGATTTGTGATGCACAACTGCTTTTCAAGAAGGGGCTGCGGCAAGGAGAGTTTGTTTGCACTGATTCTTTAATTGCCTGGTAGGAGAGAGGTGTTCATGCATCAATTGATGAAATCAAACAAAACTCAGCATCTGACACACCTTCAAATGAGAAGTTCATATCCTTGGCCTTAATAACTGTGTGGCTGAGTGAAAGCATTTTAAACAGCTTTTTTTACTCCTATATTGAGCCAATGAAAGCAAAATGTGCACAGTAACATTTGAAACTGATGATTGTTGATTTTTAAACATTGTTCAGTGGGGACGTTGACTCCTCTCCCACTGCTGCAGGATTATTTAACCAGATTGCATTGATGCAAATCAGCAATGACAGACTGTACTGGGGATGTCTGAGGAAGACAGAAAAGACTGAGTAAAATTTTGATGATACTCCCAGGGACTGTTTAAGTTTCCTGGATGTGCATTACATAATATTCAGCTTCATTTCCTTCACTTGAAGTGTGTTTGTGAGTAGGGTCCGGGCAATTTAAAGATGCTCTGAGTGCTGCTGCAGTGACAATCAAGGTGCCCTGGGCTCTGACTGCACCAGAATCAGCCTCAGCTCCTGGTCAGATCCAGCCCTCCTGCCTGAGGAAGCACAAACCCCAGAGTAATCCAGCCTGAAGGGAGGCAGGATCAGAGGAGCAGGAACTGCTCTGGCTGGAATGATAATTAAGAGCTGGATTCCCAGTTGTCAGCAGAGCAGTGTGTGCATGAGCCAGAAGTGTGAGAGGAATTGAACTGAGGAGTTTACCACGGATGTTTCCCATTAGATGAATGAGATGAGACCATTTTTATACTGGCTGCCAAGGATTGGTCAGGTGTGTGTGGTGTTTTACAGCCTCCTCCCCACTGACCAGCACCCACAGATCTTTAATTTGCTTTAAAGCATCTTCCCCTGCGTTGGACTCATTAATTTATTTTTGTATTTTCACTTCAGAGAGCATTGCCAGCAAACGAGCTGAGAAATTCTCTGCCTGGATCCTTGTGTCCATTCCTGCCTCCCTGTTTTCCTTTCCCCTTGGTGTCTGTATGGGGAACTTCACTGTGAACTTCATTAGAAAACCTCTCTAGACTGCAATGATGTGGAAGGGCAGGGGAGGAAATCTAAATTGTTTGGTTTTAATTCATTTCCACTGGGAACTTCTCTTCTGCACAGTTCAGCCCCTTGTGTTGCCATCAGTGGGATTTGGCTTGTAGTTAAAACATAAGTTTGGTACTTTGTCTTGTTAAGAGCATTTCAGTATTAATTTCATTTGTCTCCATCTATGTACTTATTCTATTTTCTGTCCAACTAAATAATGAAAAGTAATACAACTTAATTATTTCACATGAGGAGCTTTTGGTGAGTGGTCACAAAGAAATATGATTTTGATTTGTATGTAATGTTGGGGTTCCAGCATTGTCTAATAACAAATATTTTATTAGCTTTCAGACAGTCTGACCTGCATGTTAAACACTTAATTAAGATGTATAAATTTCTCCCCTCCTTCCCCTGTGCAATTATTTAAGCCTGTCTGGCAGTGGTACATAGGACAGAGATCAGTGATGGAGTGCTGAACAGCTGCCTCTGCCACTGCAAGGCTGGGGAACTTCTATTTTTGAAAATTGCAGATTATTTCACATCTGTTTTAACCACCTCAGGTCTCCAAGTGAGCTCAAGCTGTTCTTGATCCAGGAATGGAAAGCTTCAGCTCTCAGAATAATTACATCCACACTGAGCTGCACAACTTGTTTGTATAGATTAGAGTAGGAGAGCTCTCAAATTTGGGCTCATCCTCAACAAAAGAAAGATGAGCTCCTGCTTATCTATTTCCTGAGTACTGTTTTTGGTACTACAGCCCTGTGTGATGGAGGCTTGTTAAGCTTTTCTTGCCTTGTGCAGCTTTTAGGATAAGGGAATAATACCTGGGCTCAGTCTATCGTGATGATGTGCTGGCTGAAGTCTTATGTAACACTGGCAGAGGTATGCTCCAGGGCTTTTAAATAAAGAAATCTACAGTGCCCATGATCACAGAGAAATCCACTTATTTTCTACAACAGAAACCTTAAGATCCTTAAGTCAATAATTTATAAATGGCCAGGTTAAAAAAATGAACTGCTATTAAGCAGCTGTTGGGGAAGTGTGTGGTGTGTTGATAATGTTTGGGGTTATAAATAGTGTCTGTGTTTCTGAAATAAATAATTATGGTCAGACTGGTGTTTTGCACTGGGCAGCAGTGAAGGGCTGGCTAGTTCTGTCAGTGCACTGGAACATGCAGACAGAAGGATTAAAGCTGGTGCTTCAGGCTTCTGTGACTTATCTGTGCTGTTCCTAAATAGAATGAGAGCCTTCAGTGGACGTTTTTGAATTAGTGGATATTGACATTAAGAATCAGAGGAAGATTGATCAATAATCCACAGAAGTGAAGTAATGCCACCACAGATAATTTATTGGAAATTTAGAAAGGGAAATACTTCTTACATATGTGGAAAGAACCATGGGAAAGGAGATGAGGGGCGGGGGAGAGGCAAAGCTCTCGTTTTCCCCTGAACCATCTGGGATTGCTGCACTGGTTCATCTCTCCCATTTTCTCAGTTCAGGACTGAACAAAAGGCTGATGGAGGTTGGGGGACAGGAAGAATCTTAACTAGTGCTGGCACCAGTGGCTGCCAAGGCACGTGTGTGTACCCTGTTGTTCTTTGTATTTTCTCAGCTATAAAGTGCGAGTAATAACACTTAAATTATGGATCATTCAGTGCCGTGCGAGTGAATTAGATAATGCTACACAGGCCTTTGGAGATGAAATGCAGAATATAAATGTTGTCTAAAGCTTACTTTGTGTCATGTGTATAAAACCCCTGGCAATGCCAGCCCCAGGAGTGCTGGGAAGCATAAGGAGAGAAGCTCTGGGGCTGGCTGCATGCAAATTCATTCTGTGGAGCAGCAGCATCACACCCATCTGTGCTATGCTGACCAGCCCTGCAGCTTGGCACAGCAACTTGTAAACACTTGTGGATAAAGCTCAGAGCCTTGTCCTGTCCAACCCCCCTGCTCCAGGAGGATTTGCTCTGTTCTGTCTTGGAGACTGAGTGGCAGAGGGAAGGAATGGAAACAGGAGCTCTGTGGTTGCTGTTTCTCACCCAAGACTCGCAGCAGTAGTGGGTCGCATGCCAGGGTAGCACAGGGTTTAAAGGAAAATAAAAATGGAAGGATGAAGTTACACATTCCCTGCTTCAGGAGCTGGAATTCTACTATCAGTAGTTGTGTGATGAGCTGAACTGGGCTAGAGTGAGAACTGTTGCTTACCCCCAGAGCATTTCAGCAAATCTTGGAGGATGGATTACTCAGAGGCATCAGTGCTAACCCTTTTTAAATTTAGTTTCCTTCCCTGTTCCCACTGCTGGATCTTCCTCAGTGTGCACTACCTTTGTCCTCTGAGGCTCTCTGAGCTAGCAGAGCTACCCAACTTCTCACTGTTATTTACTAACAAAAGGGGGTTTATTTGGTAACTAAGGCATGATTGATTTTTTTTTTCCTTTCAAAGAATTTTTGGCTGCTTGCCATGTGTTTTGCAACTGAGCAACATCACGGAACAGTAACTTTGTCACGGGTGTCGGCCAGCTGTCTCACAGTGTTTGAAACACTTTTACCTGTTGGGGGCTTAGAGTGACTTAGACAAATAAGTTGCATCTTACTAGAAGGTCAAATGAAAGAAATAGGAGATTTCTGGGTTGTCCTGGTGGAAAAATGCAGGAAAACCAAACCAACTCCAGGTCAGCATTGCTAAAGGGCCACAATTCCAAAGGGGGAAGTAGGGAAGGAGTTGCTGTCTTTGGGGTCTTTTTCTGTAGAAGGCATGAGTGTTTTGTTGGTCTGGGGTTGGAAGATTTCACAAACAATACCTTTAAATAAGGGAGGACATTATTTTTGTGTCAAAATACATCATTACTACTGTTTTAATAGTGTCTCCTCCAAATAACTGCCTTGTGCATTGAACTCTAAGGATTTTCTTCCCCCACAGATTTAAGATTAAAAAGTTGACTATTCCTCTTTCTCTCTAGTTGAATTTTATATTATTCCAACAGTCTTATTTTGTCTAAAATTTCTCTTACAGACCTTAAAATCTCAAGACATGTATTTCCTTGGACTGCTGTCTTTGCTTGCCCTGCAAAGCGAAGCCTTCAAGACCAACTTTCCTGATGAAACCATTGCTGAGCTGTCTGTGAACGTTTACAACCAGCTGAGAGCCACGAGGGAGGATGAGAACATCCTGTTCTCCCCTCTGAGCATTGCCATGGCCATGGGGATGGTGGAGCTGGGAGCCCACGGAACCACCCTGAAGGAAATCCGACATTCCTTGGGCTTTGAGGGCTTCAAAAATGGTGAGACCTCCTCATCATGTCTTGGTTTTTGTCTTAGAGAAACAGGAGCAAGGCTGGGAGTGGCCTGCTGGTGTCCAGGGGTTGTTAATCATTGGGTTTTCTGCTGTCCTTGGTGGCCTGGGCAGGCTCAAACTTCTTGTGGGTTCTGCATGAGCTGAGAGGTGCTGACATAAAACCCCAGCTGGGGGTACCTGAATCTTCAACAAGTGCAGCTCACCCTGCTCATCTTGGTTTCTGCTGTAAAATAAATTTGCCTCTAGGAAGAGAAGGTTTTTTTAGGAACATCCTTTTTAGGGATTACAGTGAAAGCTGGTAAGGAGAGCAGTAGTTTCAGCAAAATTGCTTCTGTTGATATCCAAGTAACTGGTTTGAAACCTGAATGAAATTTCTTATTCATGTAATGTGCTGGACTTTGGAGTCTTCAGTGAAAGGATCTTGGGGACAAATTTCTGAACACAGACATTAAACTCTGTTTGTCAAAACCACTGCAGAGCTGATACCTCTCTGTGGGGGCTACAGCACCAATTGAGTTCTACATTTTGTCCCTAAAACCATAATCAATTATCCCTTAGCTGCAATGGAAGGAGTTGTGCAGTTGATTTTTTCTGGGCTGTTCGCTGTTCTGCAATATCAGTGGCATTCGATAAAAGCATTCCCATGATTTCTGCTTGGAAGATATCATTGCAATCAATTTTTAGGTTTATTTTGTTGGGTTTTAATTATAATGCAATAGTACAAGTTTCCTATTTTAAAGCAGACTGCTTTAATCCTATTCAGGATTCCTCACTACCCTCCAAGGATTCTGTTCTGCCCCACTAAGGATCCTAGGAAGTTCTAGACCTGCTTTTGGCATAGAGAAAGGCTGTGGGAGGTCTTTAGTTTCAGGATTTAAAGTTCATTTTTCTTTAAACATCTGGCATTTAGGATGAAACAAAAGTTCTGTTAAGAATTTGTGGTGGCAAGACTTAGAAATGGAACCTGTAGGAAGATTTTTTTAATTTCTCTTTTGGTGTAGAAAGGATTTGCATTGATAGCTTTGCCTCTGGTGGGACTCAAATGTCTCATTAATTAGACTAATTATAGCTAGTAGAAAAAGCAGGCTCTAAGTAATATGATCTTGGAGATTATTCCTTCAGCTCTGAAGGTGTGTGTAGGTTTAGAAACAAGTTTGTTTAAAAAAGATGACTTTCCTTTGCATAAAAACACTTCTGTGAATTTTCAGCAGGAAAGGCATGGAATAATTTTCCTTTCTGAACCACTGAAGCTGGTTTTTTTTCCTTCCTCAGGTGAAGAGTTTGCTTTTCTGAAAGACCTTTCTGACCTGGCCACAGCTGAGGAAAGTCACTACGTGCTGGACATCGCCAACTCCCTCTACGTGCAGAATGGGTTCCACGTCAGTGACAAATTCCTGCAGCTGGTGAAAAAATACTTTAAAGCTGAAGTAGAGAATGTAGATTTCAGCCAAAGTGCAGCTGTTGCTACTCAGATCAATAAATGGGTGGAGAATCACACAAATAGTAAGTCCATGTGAGCCTTTTGTGCACTTCCTGCAGGGAGTGTTTCTGCTTCCAGACTTGTGCAGTGGTGTTGGGTTGTTGCTTTGGCTTTTCTCTGTTCTGTCTGAGACTGAAGTTTCTCCTCCCAGGAAAAGATTTCTAGTATTTCTATTTTTTTTCCTGTGTGGGAATGATCTGTCGTAAGTAATATTAGTCATTGTTAATCATGTGGCATGTATTTGAATATTTGTTCCCTGGTCTTACCATCTGTAACATTTATTGAATGAGACTGCTTAAATGGTAGGCATTTTAATAGTATTTTAAATTATTTTTTAAAAAATGATAAGTATTATTGCTAATGGCAGAAAAGTTGTCTGCAGAGGGGTTATTGGATGTGTGGAGTATTACTCCTCTGAGGAACTCATACTCATAAGGTACTGAGAAACAGAATAGGAGGGAATAAAAAGCTAATTTTGAACCACAAAATCCGAGTGTGTAATGTAATATTTTGCAGTGTGAGGAAACGAGAGAGCATGTTGAGAGGGTAGTTGATTTTAGGAACGCTGTCAACAGTTTCACAACACAAATTTGCAGCAGGGGAGTTAAGCACAAAATTACTGCTGTAAATATTCACATTGAGAGCTGCATGGTGCTGGCTTGGCTTGGCAGCTCCCAGAGAGGTGCCATTTCCTGGATCCATGCAGAGTCCCAATCTCTGGGAGTCTCCTGGTGTAGGGATCAAAGCATGTTCTCATTCTGCTTCCTCTGCCCCACTCTGAAGGCTGATATTATATTTTGTGAGCAATTCAGGGGGGTCTGGCTCTGACGCAGTTGTACCATTGGGAATTTGAAGGGATTGGGATCACCTGGAGGGAATTAACACATTCCCCCATGGACTCTGAACACTCTAGAATCCATAATGTTTTATGGAAAAGTATGGCTCCAAAGTGGAACAGCACCTCCTGTAATGCTTTTATTCCATTTTGAAAATGCTCTGCTTTGTTCCAAGGGAACAAACTCCTAACAAACTGCCCTCCCTGCCAGGCTGCAGAAACAGCTGGGTGTGAGTGGTGCAGCAGATTGCAGAGGGTTTCCACGGATGTGGTGTCTGTCTGAGGGAAAAGGAAAAGCAGGGCCCATCAGGGCAGCTGGGAGGCTCTTGGGGTCAGGTTGGGGTGGTTCCAGCCCCTCATCTGCCCTTGGGGTCAGGTTGGGATGGTTCCAGCCCCTCAGCTGCTCTTGGGGGTCAGGTTGGGGTGGTTCCAGCCCCTCGGCTGCTCTTGGGGTCAGGTTGGGGTGGTTCCAGCCCCTCAGCTGTATTTAGGGTCAGGTTGGGATGGTTCCAGCCCCTCAGCTGTATTTAGGGTCAGGTTGGGGTGGTTCCAGCCCCTCAGCTGTATTTAGGGTCATGTTGTGGAGGTTCCAGCCCCTAATCTGCTCTTGGGGTCAGGCTGGGGGGGTTCCAGCCCCTCAGCTGCTCTTGGGATCAGGTTGGGGAGGTTCCAGCCCCTCAGCTGCTCTTGGGGGTCAGGTTGGGGTGGTTCCAGTCTCTTAGCCTCTCTTGGGGTCAGGTTGGGATGGTTCCAGCCCCTCAGCTGCTCTTGGGGNCTCTTAGCCTCTCTTGGGGTCAGGTTGGGGTGGTTCCAGCCCCTCAGCTGCTCTTGGGGGTCAGGTTGGGGTGGTTCCAGCCCCTCAGCTGCTCCCTGCCCACTCCTTCTCTCTGATTTCCCCCTTAGGAAAGGGACACAGCACAGGAAGGTTCCCACTTCCAGCGTGTTCAGCATGATGGGAGGCTCAGGGCAGAGGACAGAACCATCAAAGGTTTCTCTGGGCAGGAAAATTCTCAATATTTCCTTAATATATTAACAAGATGTGGCTGAAAATACATAAATATGAATACCGGAAAGAAATCTGGAAGCATTTTTCTTCTTAGTTTCCCTGTTGTTTTTCCGTGTTGTTGTTTTTTTTAGCTCCAGGTGAGTATTGGTCACAGCTCCCTCCTTCCCTCCTTCGAACATTGGAGATAGAATGAAGTACAAAGAGCAACCCGGAAGGAATCCAGCCCTGTGATACACAAATTTCACACCAGTTAGTCAGGATCATATGCTCCAGAAAGCAGAATTAATTTGTTTTTTAAACCATGGATTAAGGGAGTAATAATCAGACTGAGGAATGTGTTTATTTTAACACTTTGCATTGCAATGTCAGCTAAAAATAGAAGTGAGCAAGGGAGCAATCTGAAGGAGGCTGTAATTCCTGAAGAACAGTGACAGATCTGGTCAGTGCATCCAGTTTACCAAACTGGGACTGATTTTGGTGAAATGTAAGGTTTTTGAGATGAGCTCCAGCAGGTACCAGCCTGCATTCTGATGGAAATGACTTATTCAGGAGCAGGAGCAAAGCAGCTGCCATGATCAGCTGCTGTACCTCCCATGAATAGAGCAGATGCTAGATGGTTTTCCTCTTGCTTTTCAAGAGCTAATGTCGCTGGAACAAATGCTGGGAATTTATGTGGATTTTTTTTTTTTTGATGCTTAGTCCTGGCTTTGAATTCCACAGAACATCCCTGAAGCTCCTTCAGAACTTGCCCAGGTGGAGCTGCAGTGGGTGCGCTCAGCCCCTTTAAACCAAGCACCCATTTAAGTGCTGCTTTGGATTGGAGCCAAAGTTTGTACAAGTTCTGACCTTTTGATGGAAGTGCTGAACTGTTTCAGAGCAGCAGGGCCAACATTCCAGATGTGACCCTCTTTCCAGGTGATTTCCTTGTAGGGTATATTTAGTAGTGATCAAGAAACAGTTGCCTAACACGTACTTGATGGGAGGGTTTCCACACCTACACTGTGATTTAGGTTTACAAAACACTGGCACTTTAATTGGAGATTTAATGAAACATCTGAATTGGAAATTACATGTTAACGCTGCTTTTTATTTTCTTGCATTTTTCAAGCTGCCTTAAGTTTGGATTTAAGGCTCACTTTGACATGCAGACTGACAGCTGGGTTTCTTTTTAGGTATGATCAAAGATTTTGTGTCTTCAAGAGACTTTGGTGCTCTAACTCATTTGGCTCTCATCAATGCAATCTACTTTAAAGGCAACTGGAAGTCACAGTTCAGGCCTGAAAATACCAGAACTTTTTCTTTCACTAAAGATGATGAAAGTGAAGTGCAAATTCCAATGATGTACCAACAGGGAGAGTTCTACTATGGTGAGTTAGACCTTCAGCAATTTAGAGCTACTAAATCTTCACTTAATGGGTTTGTTGCAGTAATATCCATTTGTATTGTTGTCTCTTCTTCCACCTAGAATTTTTAATGTGCTGCTTGCCCAAAGAAGGGACTCAGGTTTGGTTTTTTTTGTTCCCCTAATGTGTGTGTTATAACTGGTAGCAACATTTATAATGACTTGCTTGGTGCCACAGGATGGATTTCAGAATGTTTATCCATTGGATTTAAGCTCTTTGCAATTCTTGAGCCAGTCCTGCTTATCACAAAAATATTTTTCTTGTGCTGTGCTAAACATTCAAGTGAATAATGTTTGCTCATTACTGTTGGACTGGCAAAATAGAGGTTCTTTGAACAGCAGAACTAATGATCATTTTTAGTTGGAGCTTGAGCTGCAAGTGGGTTCTAAAATGTCTGGCACTGGCAGCATTTTGCTCAGTCTCATCACTGAAAAATCCTCTCTCCTGAATAAAAAACTCTGCCCTTTTCCCTGGAAGTCTCAGCAGCCTTAAATTGTAGGCTCTTCTCTGAAAGTTCTGTCCCAGAATTGTGATTATCTACAAACTCTGGGCAGCTTGAGCTTGTATTCTTTAAGAAATCAAATGTAAGCCTAAAATTCTGTGATAAAGAAACCAATATAAATTTTATATAGAATAAAAAAAAAAAAGAGGGTTGTTTTTAGCTCTAGTATCTAGTAAATACTGCCTAGGATTAGGCCTATTTAAACTAAAGGCAAAAGAAAATAGTTCTAAGAGGGTTTTTGTTGTTTTCCTCCTCTAGGAGAATTCAGTGATGGCTCCAACGAAGCAGGAGGGATCTACCAGGTCCTGGAAATCCCCTATGAGGGGGATGAGATCAGCATGATGATCGTCCTCTCCAGGCAGGAGGTTCCCCTGGCCACGCTGGAACCACTGGTGAAGGCCTCCTTGATTAATGAATGGGCTAATTCTGTCAAGAAGCAGAAAGTGGAAGTGTATTTGCCAAGGTGAGAGCGTGCTCCTGTGTCACTTCATGGGGGATTTGCATCCAAATCCATGGAGAAGCAGAGTAGGGAAAACTGGAGCTCATCCTGCTCAAGCCTGGGGTGCTGCAGCACCCACAGCAGGGTGGCTTTGCCAGCAGTGCAGGGTGATGGTTATTTCAGCCCTGCATTTGCATCCCTTTCAGAGGAGAGCTCTCCAGACAGGAAAGTTCCCTCATCCACCCAGAACGATGCTCAGAACTCATTATGGATAAGTTCCATTTAGACAGGAGCCACAGAAATATTGGAAGTCTGAACTACCAAATGTTTCATTTAGGTGCTAATTAGGTTTCTGTGTGCTGCTATTTTCAGAAGTTCTAGTGGTGTGTGTGTGTGTCTGTGCAGATACAAATGGTTGAGTGTTGAGAGGTAATTCCAGTCAATTTTGGGTTGCTTTTTTTCCCAGCTGTTAGAAATGCTGCTTTTTCTCCTTAAACCAGCAAAGAATAACATGACATGACTACCAGAAGGGCTGAAATTTGTCAGTCCATTTGCAGACACAGGCTGTGTGTTCAGTGCACATTTGCCCACATCCACCATGAGCATCTTTCCTGGAATCCTCTTCATCCACCCTCAGATATTTCCCATGCCTGTGCTCTGCCTGGCTTGGTAGCAAAGTTGTTTACTACTAAATGTCACTAATAATGTCCAGCTGGATCACACTGTCCTTCAAGTGATTCATGATGATTTCATGGAAGTGTTTATGTAACAATAGAGCCCATCTCTGAAAGGAATCACTTCCATTTTATTTCTGTGGCACCGTGCAGTGGCTACATGGCTGCAGAAAGAATAAACTCCAGTGAATCCTTTAATCATTAAAGCAGTTCTTTGATTTCAGGTGACTTGGAGATCTGAGGTTGTTTCATTTCACAGGTTCAGACTTCCTGCAGTCTTTCCAATTCAGAGACCACTGCCCAGGAGCTGAGCGCAGGAAACAAGGCCAGCCAGGAGAAATTAGGTAGAGATGGGCTGGTGCTGTCAGCATGCCCTGATCCCAAATTGAGATGGAATCCACTCCTCTGCAGAGCTTAAAGGCAGAGTGCTGAGGGTCCAGCAGCATTTTGGGGCTGGTTTTCACTCCTCATAGCAAGAGTTTCTCTCTTACTTTAAGCCCCAGTTCCTTTGAAGAAGCAGGAAGAGCAGCAAAGAGCTGCATTGCAGGTTTTGTACAGACTGAACCTGCTGTTCTCTTTTCCTGGGATTTGTTTCTTGTTTTCTCTTGGAGCTTCAGGTCCCAGAGGCCTCAGTAAGTCCACTAAGACACATGGGAGGGGAGTTTTCTCTTAGGCTGCTTCTTCTGCAGGCTTGGGCAAACCTAGATGTTAATGAGAAGAGAAATCTGAGGATTCTTCCATCCTAAAGCTTCCCTTTTATACCTGGGACAGCAGCCTGTGCACCAAGTGCTGAAATTGGGTATCTTCTCTCCAAGAATTTCTAGAGGGGGAAATCCACAACAGATTATGGAGAAAATCTGTAAAAACCAGTTTCCATATTTAAATATCTTGAATGGCGTTGAAAATCTATTCATTATGTTCATGACTTGGGTTCAGTTTATATTGGTGATTTGGGGTTTTGTTTGCAGACACTCCGGGTTCTCAGATGGGAATTTGAGGCCTGGGGTTTGTGTGATCATAAAATCTCCTTTATTTATTCTGCCCTCAGGCTGCTTGGTTCTTATCCAAGAACCTCAAAGAGTGGGATAAACACCTGCAAATTCAGGCTATGCAGAGGCAAACCAGGTAGAAACACTTGCTAATCACCTTCAGTGTTTGCAGGTAACAAAAGATAATATCCTGAGCTTGGAATTCTGTGTAGGAATTCTGCAGTCTCCTGACAGAAAATCTAGAGATTAATTGCATGTTCCCAAGGTGTTGGATTTCCATTAGGGATTCAGAGGTGATCTACAGGATTTTGTCAATGCTCTAAATAAACACTTCATAAATATTTGATGCTGTGACTCAGAAAGGCATGTTATGAAGTGTGGCCTCCAGGCTCTGTCCACTGAGAAATTGAAAGCAGCAGTGGAATAGAATTAAATTTTTATATCTTGAAAGATGCTATCCAATTATAAAGTGAACATTTTTTAAACTTATACATTTGTAATGGGACTGAATGACTTGCCAAAGCAGAGTTAATCACAACTTTGCAATTTCTGTCTGCATTATCTGTGTGCAAATGAAATTGTGTATTATTCCTCTTAATGGCAAAGGAGAGATTTGCACAGAATTGTTAAATTATACTTCCTCGTTTTCATTTCCAAGTCATTGTTTTCAGCTTAACCCAGACTAAAATGATCAACATTTTAATCCACTTTTTGCATAGGAGTGAAACAGACCATGAATCTAATTTACAAAGCTGTCTCTCCAACATAAATTACTTGAAGAGCATGGGAGGAACTGGTACCTAATAGTGGTGCCACAGTTTGCAGATCTCTTCTTAAAGCTTGTTCTAGTGTGCCCAAATCTCTGTAACAGCCTTCTTGCTTTCTTGTGCATTTAAAATAGCTTGAAAATCTTTAGATGGTGCCAAAATGATAAGTGGTGTTAGCTGAAGGTTGTTTTCTTTGAAAGAAAAAAAACAGCAAGCGCTAAAACCACCCCTCAAAACCCAATAAAAATCCAAAACAAACAAACAAAAAAATCCTTGAGCTTTCTGGTTTTACTTTTTAACTTGCTGTCTCAAGTCCCCTTTTGATGAGGAATGGGCCAGTGCTGATTATCCTTGAGATACAACCACAGAAGAGGCACAGAAATGTCCACTGGAACACATTCCCACCCAATTCCTGAAAATCCAGCCCTGGAAGGAAGGATCTTGCCAGACCAAGACCCACAACCTCCTTTGCTTCCCCTGCCCACAGCAGCTGAATGGGTTTTTTGTCTGGTTTTGCTGTTAGTGGATTTTTTGGCTTTTTTTGCTCTCTTGTTTGTTTTTGGAGTATTGAATCCTGAAGGCTGCTTCTAGCACCCGAGGACAACCTGGCTGAAATTCCCCACAAAACCCAATAAACATCCAAAACAAAATAATTTAAAAAAAAAATCCATGAGCTTTCTGGTTTTACTTTTTAACCTGTTGTCTCAAGTCCCCTTTTGATGAGGAATAGGCCAGTGCTGATTATTCTTGAGATACAACCACAGAAGAGGCACAAAACCATTCACTGGAACACAATCCCACCCAAATCCCGCAGATCCAGCCATGGAAATTTTTTTTGCCTGGCAATTTTTTTTTTCCAGGCATGGGATTATTTGCCTGATTTTGCTGTTAGTGGGGTTTTTATTTTTGCTCTCTTGCTTGTTTGTTTTCAGAGTATTAAATCCTGAAGGCTGCTTCTAGCACCCGAGGACAACCTGGCTGAAATTCCCCACAAAACCCAATAAAAATCCAAACCAAAGTAATTAAAAAAAAAAAATCCTTGAGCTTTCTGGTTTTATTTTTTAACTTGCTGTCTCAAGTCCCCTTTTGATGAGGGATGGGCCAGTGCTGATTATCCTTGAGATACAACCACAGAAGAGGCACAAAACCATTCACTGGAACACATTTCCCGCCCAGCTTCTGCGGATCCAGCCATGGATTTATTTTTTTTCCTAGGCATGGGATTTTTGCCTGATTTTGCTGTTAGCGGGGTTTTATCTTTGCTCTCTTGCTTGTTTGTTTTCAGAGTATTAAATCCTGAAGGCTGCTTCTAGCACCCGAGGACAACCTGGCTGAAATTCCAGCTGGATGCTGGAACTGATAGCAGCTGGCAGCTTGGCACTGCAGCCTGGCTGCAAACACTGCCCCAGTCCCCAGGGCCTGTTCTCCAAGCAGGAATATTGATGTATTCCTCTCTTTGCCTGTCCTTCTGCAGGATTTCATCCATTAGAACCATTAGAAAACCTGGAATTTTCTTGCTTTGGCTCACTCAGAACCTTTAGGAATTTTTTGAAGTGATGGCACTTAGGATGAATCACTCCAGACTGGATGAGTAGACCTTGTACCCTCATCCTCCTTGGCTCTGTGGATCCTGAGCATGTAAAAATCTCAGAAAATTCAGTGTTTTAAGGGTTGCATGACACCATAGAAGATGAACACATCTTTGTTTCTATCTAAAAGGCTCTAAAATAGAAGAGAGATGCCCTGATGTGGAGTGTTAATGCATTACTACAGAATGTCAGGGACATAAATGCATCATTTTATTCTAATGCTTGTGCAAGTTTTAAATTTCATTAAAATGTCTTGACTCTTTGCTAAAATACCCAGAGAACTGCTGGTTTCTCAGCCTAATCTTCTCTTCAGTGTCTGTTTCTCAGACTTCCCTTTGTGGTTTTTAAAGCTCTCAGTTGCTACTATTCCATGATTTTTGATACTGAAGTGTTTAAGTAGAGTAAGTAAATAAATTAATTTTTAGCATCAGGAGCACCTAAAAAATTGTGGGGAAAATCAAAAATTACCACCTGGTTCATTATGTGCAACAAACAGTGCAAATAACCAAATGTCAGGGGGTAATATCATGGAGCTCAACATTCCCAAAGTCTGGGAATTGAGATGGAATGTCAGTTCTGTGCTCTGGGCCGTCAGCTTTGATTTGGAATACCACCCTCACTGTCTGTGAGGAGTGCCCAGAAATCCAAATCTGACTGAGGGGTAACTCCTGCTGAATGTTTATGTCAAACTGCAGAGCCTGAAATGAAACTACAGAGTGTGAGGCTGCCCTGGTATTTCTGAGAAAAGGATGTCTCCTGATGTCAGGTTAAATATTGGAAATCTGATTAAGAATTGATCTGTAACTCTCAGTGCTTTTCAGAGCACATAAGGAAAGAGGGGAGATGTGTTTGGAGAGGGGTTTTACCACGAGACAAAACTCCAAGAAGGGTAATTTATTAGATTTATTTTTGTAAAGGCATCATTTGGTATTTGTAGAGCTGCTGTGATATTTTTGGGTGTTTCTTTGGTCACAAAAACCAGGAACTCACCTCTGTAGATACTGGGCAGCCCTTCACTCATCCCCCTGCTCAGGATTTGCTTTTCCAGAGGCTCCAGGCAGGGATGGAGCCTCAGTCTCCTTCCCCCAGGCATCCTTTGGCATTATCACCAATCCCTCAGATTTCCTCAGCTCCACGTCCGGTGAGGCTTTCCAGGTTTATCTTTTCCCCTAAACCTCTTTTGAGCCTCCCCTTTGCTCAGTGTGCAGGAGCATCCTGTGCCCCAGCTGCTTTCTGGGTCACACTGAATCACTGAGCAGATGTGTGTTTGCTGTCTAATGGTCCAGAGACTTAAACCCACCTGATTTCTATTCCTGCCTTGCTCTGATACTCTGCAGTTGGAAGAAGATGCTTTTCTGCAGTTATTTTTCTTATTTTTTACCTAATATATGCTTTTTTGCAGTTGTTTTTCTTATCTTTTTACCTAAAAGANAAAAACCAGGAACTCACCTCTGTAGATACTGGGCAGCCCTTCACTCATCCCCCTGCTCAGGATTTGCTTTTCCAGAGGCTCCAGGCAGGGATGGAGCCTCAGTCTCCTTCCCCCAGGCATCCTTTGGCATTATCACCAATCCCTCAGATTTCCTCAGCTCCACGTTCGGTGAGGCTTTCCAGGTTTATCTTTTCCCCTAAATCTCTTTTGAGCCTCCCCTTTGCTCAGTGTGCAGGAGCATCCTGTGCCCCAGCTGCTTTCTGGGTCACACTGAATCACTGAGCAGATGTGTGTTTGCTGTCTAATGGTCCAGAGACTTAAACCCACCTGATTTCTATTCCTGCCTTGCTCTGATACTCTGCAGTTGGAAAAAGATGCTTTTCTGCAGTTATTTTTCTTATTTTTTACCTAATGTATGCTTTTTTGCAGTTGTTTTTCTTATCTTTTTACCTAAAAGATGCTTTTCTGCAGTTATTTTTTACCTAAAAGATGCTTTTCTGCATTTTTTTTCTTATTTTTTACCGAATATATGCTTTTTTGCAGTTATTTTTCTTATTTTTTACCTAAAAGACACTTTTCTGCAGTGATTTTTTACCTGAAAGATGCTTTTTTTGCAGTTATTTTTCTTATTTTTTCTTATTTTTTACCGAATATATGCTTTTTTGCAGTTATTTTTCTTGCTTTTTACCTAAAAGATGCTTTTTCTGCAGTTATTTTTTTATTTTTTTACCTAAAAGACACTTTACTGCAGTTATTTTTTACCTGAAGGATTTTTTTTTGCAGTTATTTTTCTTATTTTTTACCTAAAAGATACTTTTTTGCAGTTACTTTTTTACCTAAAAGATGCTTTTTTTGCAGTTATTATTTTTACCTAAAAGATGCTTTTTCTGCAGTTATTTTTTTTTTTTACCTAAAAGACACTTTTCTGCAGTTATTTTTTACCTGAAGGATTTTGTTTTGCAGTTGTTTTTCTTATTTTTTACCTAAAAGATGCTTTTCTGCATTTTTTTTTCTTGCTTTTTACCTAAAACATGCTTTTATACAGTTATTTTTCTTATTTTTTACCTAAAAGACACTTTTCTGCAGTGATTTTTTACCTGAAAGATGCTTTTTTTGCAGTTATTTTTCTTATTTTTTTACCTAAAATACGCTTTTCTGCAGTTATTTTTATTTTTTTAACCTAAAAGATGCTTTTCTGCAGGTTTTTTTTTTACCTAAAAGACGCTTTTCTGCAGTTATTTTTCTTGCTTTTTACCTAAAAGATGCTTTTTTGCAGTTATTTTTCTTATTTTTTACCTCAAAGTTTACTTCCTATGCAGATTTTACTTGCTACATTCTTATCCTGATATTCCTTACTAATTTGGCACTGCTGGCTCCTACCTAAATCGTGTTTAAAGCTTGATGGGGTGAAAAAAAACCAAAAGGGGAAACAGGCAGCACTAAAATTTTTATAAAATGCATTTTAACGTTCATTTGCATTCTCTGTAAAGTAGGCACAGTGGTTTTCAAAATGTTTTAATGTAAATATAATACAGAAGGAAATATTTCTGAGTTTATTTCCTGTGGACTTCTTTAATGTGCACAGACAGGACCTCTGGACTGGACTGGACTAACTCTGGTTTTGGGAATCAAGTCTCAATTCATCTTTTTTAAGGTTTTTAGCAAAGTCTCTGAAGTAGATGTGGGCATGTTTTACAAGTGTGTTGTGAGAGTAAAAGTGGTTTTTAGTGTTGGAGCCTAAATATCAGGGAAGTTTGATTGAATGAGCAATTTGTAGACTTGTTACCACAGTAACTGATGCAGAATCTGCCAGAGCACCTTGAGAAGCTTCTTCAGTATTTGATTTTTTTGTTGGTCTCTCCTGATTCTTTTGAGAACTTCCAAGGCAATAAAATTAGAAGAATCAGTTCCTGTGGATTTTATTCCATGCACACCCTGGAATTGGTCTGGACAAGGTGCATGAACATGATTCCAGCAGTGATTTATCAGTCCTGAGCTCTCTCCAGATCCTGTTTCAAGTCCTAAAATTCTTCTCTGGATAATGATAATTCTGGCTGATATCCATCCCACCCCAGATTTTTGGCTTCTAGTGGCATTTATAAGTCCATTATGAAAGTAGATTATGTACTGGATTCTTTTCAGGTTTGTGTAAGTGAGGAAGATCCACTTGACTCTTTTCCAGTTCTGTTTGATGTCCAGATGATTCCTTTTAAAGCTGCCAAGGCTGGTGCTTGCCAAGGTGTTGGACATCTCAGCTCTCCATCAGCTGTGCCCTGCCCACAGCTCTGGGCCAGACTTTCCCCTGGAAAGAACATGTTGTTCTTCCATGAACTTGGGGAGTTTAATCCCAAAAAAAAGCAGATTGCACAGAAAGCAGATTTATTTGATTCTAGCACTTCTTTGCCCCATCACCAAGGGCTGAGCTGTGGCTGTGTCAGTGGCTGCAGAAACCACAACAGCTTCCTACAGCCCATGCTTTGTGTTGGACAATTCCAGCCAGCCCCTGCCAGCAAATCATAAATCACTGATAATTCATCTGCTCATTCTCCAGAGCACCCACAAGTCACCCCACACAAGCAGTTGTGTCACTCTCCTGTGTCTGCACTTTGTCTGCAGACATCTGCTATTTTCTGCTTGGGGCTGCCATTACTAATATTTTTCTGCCATATTTCTGTGTTTCTCCAGCTGTCCATCCATAAAGGTCTTTTGTTGTTGTTGTTTTACTGACACCAGGCACAGCTTTTTACAATGTTTTAAAATCAGTGTGTAAATGGAACAAGCTTTTGCCCAAAATTTTGCCCTCAGGGTAGATCTGAGTTTGTCCTTCCAGCCTAGAACAGGACTTTTTCCAGGTTATACCCGGTGCATTTAAACTATTTGTTTTCCCTGCTCTTTACTCACAATCAAAACCCAATTACAATTGTGCCACCACACTCATTAGAAGCTGAATCAGAAATGCTTTATATTCATATTCATAGCTGGTCTTCCTTATACCATCAAAGTAAAAATGGAGTATCTTTCTTACTCCTCCTTTGCCAGCAGCTCTCTGGGAAGTTCTGCTGTCCTTTGCCTCATTTGCTATTCTGTTCTAGTATCTGCACAATTAAATTCAGGTTTTAGAGAAAACCTCTTGTGTAAAAAGTAAGCATTTCCATTAGCTGCTGCATAATTTTGCACTGCAGTTTTATGGGCAGGGGCTGCACATACCATTAGCATATTTTTGATTGCTTCTGTATTAGAAAAAAAAAAAATCCAGCTGTGAGTAAACTCATTTGTTTATAAGCATTTCTTGGAAGGTGTCACCAACCCCGGATCCCCTACTTTGCATTATTTATCTTGGTGTTTTCACCTAGAAAATTTAATCTTCTAATAACAGTAAGTAGTGCTTACAATCTGGCTTTTTGTAATTTTCTCTCCCATTCTCCAGGTTCTCAGTAGAACAGGAAATTGATCTGAAGGATGTCTGGAGAGGTCTGGGAATTACAGAGCTGTTCAGCAGCAGTGCTGACCTCACTGCCATGTCTGGTAAGAACTTCTTGTCCTGTCTCTCAAGGCTGATGAGGAAATACATTTTTCACCTGGGAAAGTTCACTCTGAGTGTTCCAGAGCTGGGTCTCATTAGAAATGGAGACAAAGTGTGATCCCTGCAAGAGGCAGATGCACACTGGAGCAGTGCAGGGCTGCAGTGCCTGGGTGACAGATGGGATCCACACCCCAGGGGGGATCAAAATGTGTCTCCAGTGCTGTTTGTTCCCAGCATGAGGAGCATTAAGCTGCTGCACAATTAATTCCTCTCCCCAGATACCTGGAAGCAGCACAGGAAGGAAGAGTTGGGAGATAAAAGCAATTTAGGCACAAATGCCACCTGCATTCAACAGAAGTTGAAATATCCAATACCTATAAAAATCCACATGGAAACGAGATATTTATGTTTTTATTCCTCCTAAAGCTGTTTGCAGAGTCACAGAATGGTTTGGGTTGGAAGAGACCTTTAAGAACATCTCATTCCACCCCTTGCCATGGGCAGGGACACCTTCCACTCTCTTGGGTTGCTCCAAGCCCTGTCCAGCCTGGCCTTGGGCACTGCCAGGGATGGGGCAGCCACAGTTTCTCTGTGCTGAAGTTGCACACTGCCACCTGAATGATTTTTGGGGTTATTTTAGCTCCATTTGTTACTCTGCAGCCATGCAGGCAGGTCTTTAGCTGATGGGAAATCCCTGTTCCCCGTTGTCTGACCCTGGGACAGTCACACCTGTGTGCCTTGGGTTTGCCTTTATTACCAGTGGTTTGACTTCCCTTCCTCCCACATGCACAGAGGAATATTTGTGATGTTCACATCCTTTCATTTTTGCTAAGTTTGAAATGTTCTTTATAGTGTACCATGTAGTTTATTCCACTGGTTTGCCATTTTTACTTTCCCAGTGGAACTGGGTGAAAAGCTGGCTTTAGCCAATATGAAAAGAGTTGAAATAAATGAAAAATCCCCCCTTTTCAAAGAAACAGCATTCTTTTGAAGAAAAACACCTTCAATTTCTCTGCCAGCTCAATGAAAAGTCAGCTTCCCACTAAATTCTGGTCTATTTATGGGAAGTTATTTACTTGAGAAAAAGCTCCTAGGAGAATGGAAAATGCACAGGGAACCACAAAAGCAGCACCTGGCTTTTTATTTAGTTCCATGTAAAATTCATTTATAGATCAGGGACATCTATTTATCAAGAGGTTGGCAGAAAGAATCACGTGCTTGGGGCTTAATCCATGTAACTAATGATTTGTTTAAAGTTTAATAATTCTGACAATTGTACTGTACAAAATCAAAGCACCACGTGTTCTGCATGAGTGAATTAATTCCTCTGCCATTTAAAGATTTTTCTTGTTATTTAAGTACAGAGCAGTGTATAGAGAAAGATCTTGAGTTTTACTGGAGCTTTCCTGCTTTTCACTGAAAAGAGGTTGTTCCACCTGGGCATGAAAAGGTTATTTGATAATTAAGCAAGAAAAAAATGGTTTTGAAGTAATGTCTTTAATGGAAACCCCACTGTTGATGCTGTCTAAATGAAGTTTTAAGTAATTTAAAACACAGAATACTTTCCTTCTTTCTAATTCTCATAATTTAAAATCTGGATGGAGGAAGGGAAAATAAGTCATGAGGACAAATTTAAAGCTGACTTTTACAGGCAGCTGAATGGGACAGCAGGTAGCAGGGAAATGGAAGTTTATGTGCATCTCAGGGTCAGCCCTCTGGAAAATCTGGCACTTCATGAGGCCTTAAATGCAGATATTTCAACAAAAAAATCTTCAAATGGACACTTAATTTATGAAGATATAAATCCAATTAAATCTAAAGAGATTTTTGAGGATTTTGGTTGCATTTAAAAATCCTCTCCTCCTCCTCCTGTCCTGTGGCTCCTGGCATTGCTGCCAGGGAAAGTCTCCTGCAATTCCAGCAGTGACCCTAATCCTGTCATCAGATTGGTGAGCTCAGCAAAATTCTGTGTGGCTTTAGTGGATATAAACCAAATTGCAGGATTATTTTTCAATATTCAGATTTTTTTTTTTGCTCTTTCCTCTCAATTTGAAAAATGGAGCCAGAAGGGACAGTTTTACCTTCTGGAATGTCTGGATTTTCTGAGCAACCAAAGAGAAAGTGTTAATCCAGGTGCACTTTTCAAATGTTACTCCTTTGCAGAAATGAAGTTCTTTGACAATTGGCACAGGTGAGTAGGAGGACATTCCTGTTGGGCTGTCAGCTCTCCTGTTTTCTGACTCTCACTTTCAGAAAAGACTGTGACAGTATTTTCTTGCATCTCAGTCCATCAGGTGTCCAAAATAATCTTCAAACAACTTTTGCTGTTTGAGATGTTATCATTGTGATTTTATCACATCACATAAATTCCCTGCTCGAGTGTTTTAACACCACTCAAGACTTCGCACTGAACCAATTTCAATGCTAAAACTCCTTTAAATGATTATAATATTTCTGCCTATTTTATAGAGCCTTAAAAGCAGCTGCTTTCAATGCAAGGTGACCTGGGTGACAGTGAGCAATGGAGGGATCTCAGTGACTTCCTTCCACAATCTGAGGTAGTTAGAAGAGTATCAGTGCAGTAAATAACTCTTGGAAGTCTTGACTGACATCCATATCATTTTTCTGGGACAGCCTAAGCAAGAAGAGCCAATAAACCCACATGGTATTTTTTTTAAAAAATGAGACTTGCAGAGCAGCCAGTTGGCAGCTGAGTGGGAGTTTGCAGACATATGGAGAGTAGTGACAAATGGAGTGTGGTGCCAGCAGAGTCGTGTTCATTAGGGGGCAGCTCCAGCTCCCTCCCACTCCCCACGGGTCAGCCCTGGGCCTGCACAAAGCTGAAACTCTGGCACCAAATCCTCAGGGGACTTCGCTGAGGTGTTCACAAAATCCTCTTTGGATTTAATTTGATTTATATCGTCCTAAATTATAAGAGCCAACCTTATGGAAATCCACATTCAGAGAAGCTCCTGGAGAGGAATGAAGTGACGGGAGATGCTCAGATGAGCCCCACCTTGTCCCCTGTGGAAGCTGTGAGGGATAACCCTGAGGAAATGGGTGTGAGATGGAGGAATTGCATCCAGGGATGTGACACTCTCTACCTGGATCAAGGGAAAGGCTGCCTGAACTTTCAGGGACAACATTATGCTTTCCTAGGAAAATAGATTCATTAGCTGCAGGGAGAGATGAATGAGAAGGATGTGATAGTGGCAATATAAAGAGAAGGACCTAGAGAAGGTAATTTGGGATGTGGAATTGCTCTTTTCATCATCCAAGGACAAAGATATCCAATGAAGTGAAAGGCAACAAATGGAAAACAAATAGAAAGAGCTTCTTTCATGAAAAACTTAACCACAGGGATCTTTGCTGGGTGTTCCTTGAGATTGGCAGGACTGGAAAAAAATGAAATTGCTCCAGAGCAATCAGAACTCTCTATACTGCACTGAATAAAGGCACTCTGTGTATAGAAACTTGAGTTAGTGTATAAGGGACATGCTGGGTGAGAGGATATTTTTCTCTTGTAAGTTCTGCTGCAATTTTCATCTACAGGGCTTTTTGTATCTTCTTGTGAAGCAGCAATTCCATGGCTGGTGCAGTGGGCTGGGCTAACTGGGTGCACCGATCTTATCTGCAGGGGCATTTTTTGTGCTCCTGTCAACTTCAAATGTTGGGTTTAATACTCAGAGCCTGAAAGCATTCACAACTAGGCAACCTTTTATAGCTGATGGCAAATGTTAGCAGTGTTAGTGCTCTCAGAATGAGGGGCTCTGAGCCCATCAGGTGGAGAGAAATCTTCTGAGGTGCTATTGCTCACCAGGAATACACCTTAGAGTTCCAGAAGCATCACCAAGCTGTGCAAAATAAAGCTCTGAGAGTGAAAATGTGAAACATTTCTGTGTATATTACAGAGCACAGGATCAGGCTTCAGTGCTGCAGTAATAAAGAATTAATTGAAATACATGATTAGGCTAAGTGGGCGTTGCCTTGTGATTGAACATTAAAATGTATTTGGATTTAAAATTTTTGCTGAATGTTGACGGCAAGTGAGTGCTGCATGTGCCATGTTTTAAAGGAACAGGGTGGAAACTGGATCCCAGCTTTCAGGACAGCATTGCTGAGGGCTTGGGACTGAAGTCTGGAACTGGTACCAGTTTTAACAGCCTCATCCATGTTTTTGCACACAATCCCCGAGGGGCTGTTTTGGGGTTTTGTTGGTGTGATTGAAGTGCAGCAGCTTAACTGGGTGGTTTAATTCAGTGCTGAGTGTAGAGAGCAGCAAATGAGATCTGCTGGGGAAAGACTTTTCCAGCTGCTGCTCCTCATGGCTTTGGGTGCTTTGGTATTACACCTGCTGAGTGTTCCAATAGACCTGATCCTTCAGCACCCAACAAAAACCAGGGGAAAATTCCCTGACTTCAGCAGGAGCAGCCTGGGACTGAAATTAAAATACTGACAAAGAAGGATGGGAAACAAACAAGATTGGAAACAACTAGCTCTGTGGTGGTTCTTGCAATAAATATCTTCAGCTTCTTGTAAATATAATAGAGGAATAAAGAATAGACCTCATTTTCTTGGAGGAAGTCTGTGTTGTACCTAGTGCAGAAATTATTTTTTTTTAATGTCTAAGTATTAGCCTATAATGTAATAATCTTTTTTCCCACTAATTGTATTTAAAATCTTGATTCCAAGGGCTGTTTTTGCCCTCTCTGCTATACTGAGCTCGGGGCAGTCCTGAGCTATTTTAATATCCATGGTGTAGGAGAGCATTACAAATCTGAGTGAGGTAAATGCTGCTGTTAAAAGGGATTGGCAGAAGGTGTTTTAGTGCAAGAAAACTCTTCTCCTTCCCTGCCTGGTGTAGAAGGTGGGTGATAATGTTGGGGTTTTGGCAGTGTTTTTGGGGAGGGTTCTTTAAATGCTTCAATCTTATTGTTGAGCCACTTGAAATATGTTCCCCTTTCCTCTGCAGATAACAAGGAACTTTACCTTGCAAAGGCATTTCACAAGGCATTTCTAGAAGTTAATGAGGAAGGATCAGAAGCTGCTGCTGCCTCAGGTACCTGACTGAAAAGCAGAATTAAATCAAATGTCTGAGTATTCTGTGCTAATTAATTTTTTACAACTGATTTGCTGTACAGCCAGGAAAGCTGAATAGCAGCATGGAGACACAGCATAACGAGTGTGCTGCTTGCAGGAGAGAATTCTACAAATCAGAACTGTTGGCATTTTTGTAACATGTTTTACAAAGAATTTAGAGCATCCTGTAAAAAAACCTCTTCTTTAGTCTTCTTTCTGATTGTCAGCAGAGTACAGACTGCAGTTTCTGTTTCCTTCATGAGGAAAGGAGCATTCATCATTTTTCACCTGCTAATTGAGGTGGTCAGGAGCATTTGATCCAGGAGAGTTAGAAGGAGACGAGGGTTGTTGTGGCAGCTGCATTTTAATAAGCTCACATCCAGAGACACAAGATGGGAAGTGCTGAATGCACAACCAGAGCTGTCCCCTGTTAATGCTGGGAGCAGGTGCTTGGTTTACAAGAATGGCACATGAAAATAAGTTTAATTTGTTGTCCATATGTATCATTAGGTGATTTCTAATTGCCTCTGCTCTGCCAGTCTTTGAGGAAAGGAAGAATTACTTGCCAGATCTGGGTCGAATTGTGCCCAACTGTCTCTATGCACATGATCCAGTCTTTATGAACAGTGGAGTGAAAATTTAGAAGTAAATTAAACACTAAGAATTAGCAATAATATCCTGGAGAAATCCATGCACCTCCAAATAAAAATAACAAAGGGCCAAATTCTGCCTGATTCACAGTCAATTTTACCTTCAGCTCTGCATTATGTAAAAACACCAACCAAAAGCTGCAGGATCAGCCTATTGAATTTTTACATATTCCCTGGTTATGAAAGGTTCCCTTTCCCTCTGCACTGTGTAAAACAGGTCAGCAGTGCTGGTTAATGCACTGAGTGAGCAGCACTCATAACTCCTCTGAAGGTTCTGGATCTTTGAATTTATATGCTGCTCCCTCAGCCTGGGAAATTGCAGCACACCCTGCATTGTTAATCATTCTTCAAGCCAGAACAGGCAATTACTCTGCAGGTCTCTCTCCTTTCCAGGGAATATTTTCCTGCTGTTTTTTGGTGTTGGGTGGAGGATTTCAGTGGCTGCACAAAGGTCTCTGCTGAAGAGCAGAAGGGACTGAGCTGTTTGACAAGTTGCCTGTGTTCTGTTTCCTCTAGGAATGATTGCTATCAGCAGAATGGCAGTGCTCTATCCCCAAGTCATAGTGGACCATCCCTTCTTCTTTTTGGTCAGAAATAGAAGAACAGGTGAGATTGTTGCAGACTTCTCTGAGTTTTTCACAGCACATGCTCAAGCAGTCAAAGGAAAAATTCATGTTTTGACTAACAGACTGGGCTTGTATTATGAATTTTCCTTAGTTTATTTTAAAATACCTAATATTGAAAAACTCACCTTTTCCGTGGCCCTGAATCTCTCTCCAAATAAAACACCAACATGTGACATAACTCTGAAAAAAGCTCACAGAAGAGAAAAATTCTCCATTTCTGCTGTGAGAACAGAGTGTTACTGCCCTGAGTATCCATAATCATTGCACTCCCTGAGAGCTTGGCTGCAGTCAGACCAGTGAAATGCGTTCCCAGTACCAAATGATTTGCATAATGGAGGGACATTACAGCTGGGAATAATTCTCTTGTGCTCTCCAAGTGCTCTGTGGCAGGTGAGGGATGAGAGCAGCACTCACCAGCAAAGGGGGCAAAGAAATAAGTAATTCCTGAGGCTGATATTTGTAATTTGCTGCAACAATGTGGATGTGACTGGGTGATCAAACATTGCTGTGCCCCCACAGAGGTTTTCTGGGTCTGTGTTTGTGCTCCCACCACAGGATCAGTGTTCACTAAACAATTCAGTGGCAGTGATGTTCAGTCTGGTTAGGCAGAGTCGCTGGTGGGATTTCATTCCAGCACAGCACTGGATGAGCCACTGAGAAGAGAATGAACTCCATCCCAGCTGAAACCAGGCCAGCAAGGCAGGATACCAACTCTTAGGGGGTTTTTAACAATAATAAAATTGAATATTCTTACTGTTGTAGACACATTAGAGAGAAGATATATCTGGAGGAGGGTATCTGGCTTTTATTGCTACTCAATAGCCAAAAATCTCCCCAAAAAGAAAAGTTCAAATCAGGACAGAGTGAAACTTGGTCACTTTGGGGCTGTTCTTAAAATTGCAGAACCCTTGTTGTGTGTAGAAAGAGGAGTTGCAAACAACTGTAGCTAAAGCTTCAAAACTTGTTACTAATCCAGAAATCTGAGGTTGGAAACCTTTTGAAAAAATCCTTTTGCTTTCCCTTCTTCTCCAGACAAGCCCAAGTGCTCAGGTTTGATTTCTGCCTTCAGAAAGGGCTCTTGAGCCATTTCCTGTACCGAGTTCTGAGCCATTTGTTCCTGTGACAATCACACAGCCCTGCTCTGGAGGTTATTGTTGGTATTCATCATCTTAAATCCTCAGCTTCTCCTTCTGGCTCTGACACCTTTCCCTCCCTTCCTCCTTCCCCTCTTTTCTCCGCAGGTACCGTGTTATTCATGGGAAGGGTAATGCACCCTGAGGCGATGAATTCAAGTGGCCACGACTTTGAAAAGCTTTAACTGCCACCAGCCACCAAAAGGAGGAGATAAGCACATAAAGTTTGAAGTTAATATATTTAAGGTTTGCTGTGTTTTTCCCCCCAAGATACTGTTTCAAAACGCTTTCGGATCTAACTGTGTGCAAGTCAGTTCCCAGAGGAAAGCTTACAGTATTAAAGTAATGGTTCTGTTTCTGTCATTGTGATTGCTGTGTCCTTAAAATAAAGTTGTGTACATGTCAACAATTGTTTCTTGTTCTAGTGAGTTGTAAAGCAGAAAACCGCAGATCCATTATTTGTAATTTTTTTACAGTCCAAAAGAGTGACTTGATCAATGAGACAGGAGCAGAGCGTGTGCAGCTCTGAATAATGCAGATGGCAGAGCTTGGTGGGCATTTCTAGAGCTGAAGAAGCACAAGTGGACACTGTGATCTCAGGACATCACAGCCTGTGATGCCTGATCAGAGGGAATGGAACAAACCCGAGCTGAGTGGATTTGATTCTCTGACTGTGGTAGACTTTGTGTGAACTCTCCCACGTGTTTCTCGAGTTGTGCTTTTCTGGATGCTCCTGCATGTGACTCTGCCACTGCCCCCCCTAAGTGTTGATGCCAATAAAAGCTGATCGCATGAATATCTGAGACTGTCAGTGTAGAAAGCTCTGTGTGTGACTCCAGTAAAGGACTTCAGTAGTAATGGCATTTGTGTGGACATATTTTTTCTCCCCCACAGCAGTTCTACTCTTCAATCTCTCGATTCAAGGCTCTAGAATGTTCTTTCTCCAAAAAAAACCACCCCAAAACCACCCCAACTCAAGTTTAAGTGTCTAAAAATGTTCAATTCATAAATAAATATCTAAAGGAACAATATCATCCTTTTCATTTCCTAACTTTTTCTTGAGAACACGCTGACAGAGAGGAGAATGACATGCAGCACAAGTAAATATTAGCAGGGGCATGAGTTGCTGTTTCCATTTGGAAGAGGAAGAGCATTACCCATTGTCAGCAGAGAGACATATAATTATTTCCTCCCTCATTGTGCAAAATACAAAAAGAACAGAGGTTATTAAAAAGGTGAGAGAGAAAAGGAGGGAGGAGCTCCTTTGTAACAGATCATAAATACAAACCTTTGGATAATAAATGGGTTTTTCTCAGTCAATAGACGTTTTCTCTTTGGAATTCTATGGGAACAAAATGGATTTTGGCTGAAGTGCAGTCACAGGCTTCCCTGGCATTCACTCACTTCAGAACAGCAGAGTTGTTGCTCCCAAAGTTATTCATGCAAAGAGAACTTCCCAAATCTGACACGTTGTAGACTCTTTTTCTGCTGCTGGTGCAGCTCCTGCAGGTCAGACCAGGACATGAGCTGGGAATGCTCCCTTCAAGAAAAGCCTTTTGAACACATTTCCAGCCCTGCCTCCTTGAATTGTTTCACAAATGGGGTTCCTGAGTGTGTTGCTGGTGCTTATTACCTTTCTGTATTATAGTCTGGACTGGGTAAGACAGCTTTTGTATTCAAATTTAGATGAAAATGGTAATTTTAGCTTTGTGTAGGCTAAAAGTGTTGTGCTGGGGAGGGAAAAGGGAGTTCTGTTCAGAAGGAGCAGAGGCTGATTTTACCAAGACCAGAACTGTCTCGCTGCAGGTAAAATGAGCTTTGATGTGGGTTACACAAGGGCTGGTCCTTCAAATTTAAATAGTTCTGTGGACATCCCCTCATGTCTGTAAAAGTGACCCAAATGCTGAGAGTATCCTGTGGGGTTAATCTTAGGGGAGCCTGTTTTTTTAAGCTTTTGAACATTTTTAACATTTTTTTTCAGGCTAATTTTTGTGGCGTTCACTCTGACTGAGAAAGATGTGAGAAACCTTCATTCATGTTTGTTTTCAGTCCATCAAAAGTTCTTCCTGACCAATTTTTGTCTTTTCTTTGTTGCAGTTCCTTGCAACAAAAATATTCCTTACTAAGGGAAGGGCTGAAAAGAGATTTGAGCTAAAGTTTTGAATTTTGGAAGGACAGCTGCCAGGCAGAAGGGTTTATGGAGGGTATCAGGCAAATGCACAGAATTCCCCTGCAGCTGCACTGAGCAAAAGTACAATGGAATGATGCAGAATCACAAATTCCAAATCAAATTCCCAGAATTGCCTGAGTGGGCACACAGGAGAACCAGCAGGAGCAGAAATGCAAACACTTGTGATTTCGCTTGCTGCTCTCCCAGGCCTTACACATGCAAAATAACCTTTGTTGTTGTTGTTACTTGAAAATTGAGAATTACCTGGTTTACAACAACATGAATTGATTTATTTCCACAGTTTTCAGTAGTAATAATATCTTAGGTATTGTTGCCAGTTAATAGGTATATGAATGATGTTCCATGAGGGTTTTTAGTCCAGATTTTGTATAATGTTCATTTCAAAGATGCTACTGCTCCTTCACTACAAAACTAGAAAAAACTATTTGTCTTTTGGGGTTTTTTTGGGGTGGGGGTTTTGTTGGGNGGAAAAAAATGGGATTTTTTTGGGAAAATTTGAAATTTTTGAGAGTTTTTGAGGGAAAATTTGGGGTTTTTGGGGTGGAAAATGGGGGGTTGGGGGGAAAAAATTGGGATTTTTAAGGTAAAAAATGGGGGTTTTTAAAGAAAATTCTGATTTTTTTTTGGTTTTTTTGGGGGTGTTTTTTTGTTTGTTTGTTTTGGTAGGGGGAATTTGTCAGTTGTAGCTCATCTATGAGTTTAGGTGTGCAGTCTTCAATTTAAAACTGTTTCGTGTTGGAAGTTCTATCAGCAAATAAATCACTGAAACTTCTCTAATTGTGCTGATTAAGTGACCCATGGTGGGACAGAGCTGCAGTAGCAGTTGCCTGATGGGATCATCATCTTCTTGCATACATGTCTTGGAGTTCAGGGAGTCCAGCATTTCCACAGCTGCACTTGGAAATGTTTTCCCCAAGAATCCCTTCAGCAGTGGTGCTTCTACTGAAAATTGATTTATTTGACTGCCAGGATCCCACTTGTGCGTGACCTTGAGCACCTGAGGGGTTTTGTAGAGTCTGTATTCAACCAAAATTTGTCATGTTGTGTGAGTCAGAGTGGGTTTGTTGCTGTTCCAAGCACGAATTTTCATTTTCCTTCCACAAGCCTTGATGTTGGCAGAGTGAACTCCTGTATCAGTGTGTGGGAATCAAGGACATGAGATTCCTCAAGGAAACAAGATCTCGGTGTTAAACCAGAGACAAACAAACCCCAAACTTAGTCAGGGCTCTTTTGGCTAATTTTTATTTGTCAGTGGTGGACAAAAGAAGAAACCACAAGATGTCACTCTATCCTAAGGAGCTGAGAAGGACTTTCCTTTTGACAGGAATCCTGTGGGAGTGTTGCAGAGCTGGATGTCCTGAACAGAGCTCAAGTACAGGGAGATGTCAGCACAGCTAATGAGAGATGCTGAGTTTGGAGCAGAGTTAGCCCCAGTTCTGGGATTAATCCTCACAGGTGGGGGGGAACAAACCCCCAAACACCTGCTTTGTGTTGTGAACCTCACTGTGATCCTTGAGAAGGGATTGCTGGAGGAAGATCATTGCTCCCAGGGGAGGCTTTGTCCTGCATGATGCCTCGTGTGCTTGATGTGGGGTGAGATGTCAGGAGTGGGTTGTTCTTTAACCTGTGCCCATGGACAGCCTCAGAGCTGTCCTGGGGTTATTTCAGAGAGCCACCGCTGCAACAGGACACAGAATTCCTTTTCTACAAGAGAGAAATAACTGGGATTGACTCATTGATGTGCTGGACCTATTCTGCTGTTCTCCTTTGATTGCCTCTTCAATTTCCCCCCTTCCCTTCCCTTCCCTTCCCTCTGTGCCTCACACAGTCCCTGGAATTCCTGCCCGAGCAGATTCCCTGGCACAATGAGCTTCCACCACTGTTCAAGGGGTTCTCCCTTCCTGGAAAGGAGGCTGCATTGTTCCTGTAAGGATTTTCTTAAAATGACCACAAGGCCAACTCCGAAAGTGTTTACAAGCTCGTTCTTAAGTTGTTCCTGTCCCTTTTACTGGACATTTCTCACTTTTGTCCCTGCAGTGGAAAACAGGAGTGTGTGGGTTAGAAAAAGCTGGATCAAAGCAAAGGAAAGCAGTGCCTTGGTAACTCAGATAACACCAGCAAGGAGTTGATTCCCTGGTGAGCTGCTCTGCCTCTCCCGGCACAGCTGGGGAGGAACTGTGTGTTCATTCAGCTCGGGAATCCGGAGCTCCCAGGGAGGTTTGGATCAGGCTGCTTCAGTTTCAGGGTTCCCGACAGACAGAAGGCTCCGGCTGCTCGCTGGGACCTCTGTGAGCTGCTCCAGCAGCTCCTGGGGCTTCCAGCTGGGCCGGCTCGGGGCTGGGAAACAAAGTTCTGCATGAGAAACCACCCTCAATGCACAACGGTGAGACTTTGAAACTCATTAACACTCGGTATCTGTCACCCCCTCCGCAAGGGCTTCTCAAATGCCATCCTTTTTATACAGCATCCACAGGAAGATTTTTATTTTATTTTTTTTTTTTTTCATTTTACAGCACTAATTAGAAGCCCAAGTCATGGGCCAGTTGCTGCAGGCATCAGGCAAACTGAACGAAAAGCTGGGCAGAAATAGGGGATGAAATGCAGCTGGAATTGCAGTTTACAGACAGTGGCCAGGCCGAGGGGCTGGTGAAGGACATCAGGCTCAGCCAGGCACTCTGGCAGGCAGGAAAATGGAGAAAGGTGCAAAAGATAAATGTACCAGCCCAGATCCAGGTATTGATTGTAAAATTCTGGGTCTGCAAAGAGCTGGCTGAGGAAAGAATTGGAATTGTTGCTGCAGCTCAGGAGCTGAGCCCATTGCCTGGGTTTTTATCTTTGCAGCCACACTGAATCACAATGGGAATGATGGCTCAGATATGACCCAGGCTTTACTGATAACAAGTTGTTTTACTGTCTCTCATAAACACACACATCCTCCCAGTGGAAGAGTGATCCTTTTGGACAAACCGAGGGAAAATTCCTACAGAAAAAATGATTCTGTGTTTGTGCAGAAATGCTTTTAAGAAAGGAAGGAAAAAGATACTGAGGAAATCTGGATTGTGTCTAAATTGTGTTTTTAATGTTCTCATTGAGGGATTGGAATTGCCCATGGGAAAAGATGAGCTTCAACCATTCCTTTAAATATTCTAATGCTACCAGAAGAGTTTGAAGCCAGTCATAGTTTTTTTACTCTATTTACAGATATTTGTTTAAAGTCACATTTGTTTTAACCCCAGCCTGGAATCTGTGCAGGTGGTAACTGGGTGATCATTTTCCCTGAGCAGAGTGAATGAAATATATTAAAACATGACAAGAAATAAAAGATATCAGGAAGCCCCTTTTGCCCTGAGACCTGTAAGGATCACACTCTGGGCAATGTCAAATCTCACTGGTCACCAACACTGTGGTATAAAAATCTGTTTATTTGGGGCTTTTGTCATTGTCACTGTATTTTGTAAATGCATCTTTCTAAAGGCAACAGCCAAAGAGCCAGCACAACCTGACACAGGAATAATAACATTGCTGAAGTTTATTACAAGACAAATACTGGTCTCAAAATTCTTTGGCTCTGCTGGGAAATGTTCAGCTTAGGTCGGGCTGCAGCTTGGAGTCAGCAGTGTGCAGTGACAGTCTGGCATTTTCCAGGAGCAGGACCGTGTAAAGCTCTCCTGCCAACTCCAAACCAAGGAATGTCTTCATCAGCTGAGCTGCTTCTGGCAGGATGCTTGGAACCAGCTGAGCTTCAAGGTCTCTTCCAACCCAAACCATTCTTTGATTTTGTGATTCTATTAAAGCCCTCAGCAAAATCCAGAGAGGTAAAAGAGGCCAGTTCTGCTGCTGCTGCTGCCTGGTTTTACATTTGTCTCCATCGATTTTTCCTCCTCAGAGTTTTCTCCTTGGTCTATACAAAAGGAAAATCAGAGACAGTGTGCTCCAGTTTATAAGCTCACTTCAGATTTTCTGATTAGAACTCATTTGTGAATCATCCCAGTATTTCAGAGCCAGCCTTACTGCCGCATTCCATGGGGAGCAAAGTGACCAGGCTGACTGGAGTGATTTTAATCCATTTATTTCCCAGTGTCATTCCACATTTAGTGTGCACATACTTCTAGATAAAAGTGTTCTGAGGAGGTGATCTCTTAATTACTGAGCTTTAGAATTTTAACCCACATGGGACAGGGGGTTTGGGACCATGAGTAGAACAGTCTTGTATTAGCAGCTCTGGTGAGCACATCCAGGCACATCATCCTCAGGGAGAGATGCAGTGAACAGAAATCAGGGAATGTCTGCTTCCATAACCTTCAATGCTTCAATCCAGCAGACAATCTTGTATTGTCCAAAGGACTCAGAGCAAAGAGCATCATCAGAAAAAGCTACATTGTCATCTGCAGCCTGTTCCAAATCCCTTTGTGGTCCCTCACAAAGAAAGTGCCATTACTTTCAGTCAGTTCTGAGCCCTGTGCAGGTTTCTCTCAGGCTGTGCCCTGAAGTTTGAGTTCAAAGAACTGGCTGGGAACTGACAAACCTGGAATTTTTTGTGACTAGAAAAAATTTGCCCAATTTTGCCCAATTTGCAAAAATTGCTTCAGGACACTTACCTGAAAATATGAATTGGCTTCTAATCACAGCATTTCTACAGGGAAAAAAAAAAAAAAAGGTGATGACTGTACTCATGCAAGATGTAGAATTTAGAAAATTGCATTTTGTCTGTGTACACATTCACTCATTGAATGGGGATGTATTATGGGAACCACAAATCCTGTTATTATTTTTCTATGGAAAATAACCCAAACCTAAGCTATTACTGCATGGAAAAGTGAGATCATGGAGTACAAACTGATGAAGCCACTCTGTGCCTCTTGCTTTAGAGGCTGGAGGACTTTTCCTTGGTGCAGGATGCCTGTGAGGGAATAAAAAGGTTCTTTCCCCCCTCCCTTTCTCAGTCACTGCCTTGGCTGAGTTCCTCTCTTTCAGTTGAATGATGAATTCTGGCTTCTTGAAACTGACGGCAGCAAATTCCTCTGCCTGCAACCACAGCACAGGGAACCCACCAGGTTAACAGGAGGAGACAGATGAAGGCAGAGAATGAAGGGATATCAGTGTTTAACACCAGGGGCAGTGGCAAAGCTCCCCAACCTCTGGTGACACTGAAGAGGAGCCACAACCCCCATGGGAGGAGCTGGCAGAGCTCTCCTGACAGAATTGCTTTGGTATTTTCTAGATAGAGCAACTTCCTAGTGGATTTATTGGCAGTGCAATATTGTCCTGAGCACAAGTTAATTCAGGCTCTCTTAGCCTTGATGATAACACTTGCTTAAAATATGCTTCCTCCTATGGATGACAAGAGTGCAGAGATTATATTTTGATAGTTCCATGACAAGTGACATCCAAAAAGCAACAGAGAAGGGCTATTTTTCAGAAGGGCCATTAACCAGCTGGCAGCCTGTTTTCCACCCTTCACGGCAAGCATGATAATCTGAACAACATTCAGGAGCAAGGCTGATCAAAGTCTCTGCTCTTTTCCCAGGAAATGCATCCTGAATACTCCATAGAGAAAGGTTTTCAAGTGGAAAGGTTGTTTTACATTTCTATCTCCCTCAGTGCTGCAAAGCCTGGCTTATTTTTTAGGCTTTCTGTACAAAGCCTTATTTTTTTTACTAGAGCTTGGGGAGTATTAATTTTGCAAGTGTGTTCACAGTCAGCACAGACATCTGAAGACACCATCTGATAAACCAAGGGGTATCTGTGACAGCCTGGAGCTTTTGTGTGTCACGGCAATGGTGACTTCAGCTGCTGTAACACTATCTAAACCTGCACAGGAAACAGCAGCTCAGGCTCATCCCTGCCCAGCACAGCTGGCAGAGCAGATAAAAATCAGTATTTATTCCTGGTGTCAATCTCAGAACTTAACCAGCACCTTGCTGTTAAAATTTGGCCTCAGTGGGGCAAAGGGAAATGCTCTTTTTCCCAGCTGTTCACATCTGGGAGCTGAAGGGAGGTGCTGGCCCAGTCTCTGCTATGAGGGTGGTTTCCCTTCTGTCCTGCCCCTGCAATCCCTGGCTGGAGTTTGGTTCAATCCAGGGCTTTGCCTGCCTGCCTTTCCCTCCCCTGGCACTGCAGAGGGAGGGGATGTGGATGTGGGGTTTGACTCCAGGCTGCAGCTGGGGCTGTGCCAGGGCTCTGCTCTGTCCCTTTGGCCTCATCCCAAATGATCCATTCCTCAGGAAACACCATGGAACAGACAGGGAGACCCTGAGGATGAGTGGCCAACAGGGACAGCTGGCCTGGTGCCGCTGGGGGAGAACCCAGGCATGGGAGAATTCAGGGATGGGAGAACCCAGGGATGGGAGAACCCAGGGATGGGAGAATCCAGGGATGGGAGAACCCAGGGATGGGAGAACCCAGGGATGGGAGAATCCCCTCTGGTTTGGCTCTGGGCTAAGGGCCCTGCCCTGGTACACTGCCATGGTGTCTCTCTAATGCTGAAAATGGGAACAATATGATGCTGGAAATTGCTGACTGTAAAACAAGATTAAGGTTGATGTGCAGAACAAGCCCTGTCCCAAACTGCTGGAAAAATCACCCTCTGGCCAAATCACCCTCTGGCCAAATCACCCACTGACCAAATCCCCCTCTGGCCAAATCATCCCCTGGCCAAATCACTCCCTGGCCAAATCCCCCCTTGACCAAATCACCCACTGGCCAAATCCCCCTCTGGCCAAATCCTCCTCTGGCCAAATCCTCCTCTGGCCAAATTCCCTACTGCCCAAATCCCCCCCTGACCAAATTCCCCACTGACCAAATGCCCCCTGTCCTGCCTGGCCCCAAGTGCCAGCGGATTTATGCGGCAGGAAAACCCAGTGAACAACCAGAGCGTTTCAGAACAAGCTGACAAATCTGCAGCACTTGGGACCAGCAGCTGATGCTCCCTCCGAGATGTAACACGACTCCTATAATCACAGAAATATATTTAAATTTTGTTTATTTAAACCAGCCCTGTGTTTTGCTGGGAGCATTCATCATCTGGTGTCGCGCGGCGGATACGAAATGTCACCCCCTGAGTCACATCCCCAGCGACTCTGTTAGCAATGCTCTGGCTCTGCTCCACAGCTGGAGGAAAAAAAAGGGCTTCATGCCTTGCTGGCTGTGGAGCAAACAGGCTCTTGCAGCTTCATTTTGCATTCAGCAGCTCTCCCAAAAACAGTGAAGGCAGCATGAAAAATGAGGAGGAACACGACTGAAGCTCGGCTGCTGATCTTTCACAACTCAACTGAGAAAAATGCCAGGTCTGAAAGGAGACTTTAAGCACAGGTAGCAGCAGAAATATTAAACTGCCTTAATCAAGAAAAGAACACCTGGTCACTGAGTCATTTAACAAATGAGGACAAGGCTCTCTTCTTCCCCCAGTGCGAGGCAAAAAAAGAAAATTCTGATTTCCCAGCTGGGAATAGAGCAGGAGCTGGCAGTGAAGTGAAGCAGCTGAAAGATGGTTTAGTTAATGGTTGAGACTGGTTCAGTGACCTGGCAGGCCTGGGACTGGGGAATATTGTGACATAAAGTAGTTTAACAGCACCTTCATAGGCCCTCCAGGCCAGCAGTGGGCTTGGAGCCCCTTAGAAGTCCAAAGGCCAGGATGGATGTGCAGCGTATGGGTTTTAATCCTTTTTATTTTCCCTTAAAGAAAAGCTGCTTCTCCCATCAGTTCTGTTAAAGCAGAAACCTGTGGTGGGGAATGACCTCTGAAAAACAGAGATCTGTCCTCAGAGGGGATTTGGGGCTGAAAAGAGCTAAAGCAGAGGGAGGCACTGGGTGAAATCATTCCCCTTCCAGCCCCTGGTTTGTCTTCACTGGGCCCTGATTGAAACCCAGCCTTGGGCAGGAGAAGCTGATGCAGGTGGATGGAGCCCTGCCCTGCTCAGGGATTACAGGCTGGGCTCTGGGAAGTCCCAACAGCAGCTCTGGGGTCCTGCAGTGCCAGAACTGGTATGGAAAGGCAGCACTGAGGAGAGTAAAGGCAAGGTAAACCACTCAGATGAAAATGCTTTAAGGTCTTCTTGGGTTCTGAACATTTCTGAGTCCATAATCTCTTCCCCACTGAAGGCAGCAGACCTGACTTAAAATAGATATTTACAGCTGTGCCTTGTGGATGGGAAATGTTTGTAGCTGAGAAATGCTCTGCTTAGCAGGTACAGCTCCTCAGCTGTGGGACAAAGAGTTGGAAAACCATCCCAGGAATGGTTCAGTTCCCCCAGCACTGCTGGGAAGAGGACGTGGTGTAGCCCTCAGGACACAGGGATGTGATACAGCAACTGCAGTCTCTGACTTTGAGCAGGAACACATTTTCCTTCCATTTAATTTCTTCTGGCAGGCCGTGCCAGCTCCTGACTTTGCAAGCAGGAATTGTGGACAGCTACAGCGTGTCTGCCTCCTGCCCATAAAAGAAGCACTGGAGAGAAGTTCATTCTTTTTTTATGTAACACAAGGCTGCCATTTGCTCCAAATGAAAGCAAGTGGGAGCAAATTATTTGGATTTCCTGACAAAAGCTGTGTGGAACACAACACCTTTAATAACAACAGTTGATTCTTCTCATAATGCTCCTCTCCTCTTTTCCCCATGATCACAGGAGGCCCTGCTTGCTGCTCTCAGCTAGAGAACATCTTTATTATCCTTGCAGACACTGAATAACAAGGCATTCATTTGAACTTAATTTTTTTTGGCAATGAGACTCGGGGAAAGAATAGGGATAAAAAAAAATGGGAGATGTCAGGAACAAGTTCTGCCTGTAAATACACGTTCAGAGTTCTCAGTTCCTTCTTTGATTGGAATGGGGACAGGCAGCTCTGAATTTTAAACAACTGAGTTATGTTTGTCATTCAACTGCATTGTTTCCCCATGTTTTCCTGTCCTTTCCCTCCTTTCTAAGCCTGTGTAGAGCTGGATACTTTTTACCACCTTGGCCCAGCAATACAATTATTTTTCCATCCCATACTTAAAGAGATTATGTCTATTTGTCTCAAATATCTCACATTTGACAATCTGGAAAAACCTCTTTAATAAAGAAGTGCTCTGGTGACTCGCAACTCTTCCTGCATTTGCAAGATCTGGTTTTCAGGAAGGCAGGGGTTTGATGGATGAAATAAACCAATTTTTTTCAATATATTTCAAGTAATCAATTCTAAACAAAAAAAAAGAAAACATAACTCTTTAGCAGCTGGCAGCAGTTTCAAATAAATACAAGCAAATGATGGAAGTGTAATGGCATCTGCAGTGATGGAAGTTAGAGAGGAGAATAACCAGAGATGCTGCTTCCAACCACACAGGGGAAAAGGAGGCTTACTAGGCTGCAACAGGAAATTGTCTATCAAAACGAATTTAGAATGATTTTCATATGATTAAAATTACCTGATGAGACTTCTGTTTGATAAATTAGGAAGTACTTAATGAATCTCGTGCTCCGGCAGGAATTATTAACAATTAACTGGTGAGAAGATGAAACACGAGCTCCATAACAAAGAGGGGGATGGAGGAAATGAGGGTGACCTCACACTGGAGGTCTCATCTCTGGGTGGCTCCATCAAACCCCTGATTTGTTTGTTCTGGCAGCTTCCCATGAGACGTTTTCAGTGTTGAGGATTAGGCAGGAATGGCAGCTGGGGAAGTGGAGGGTGACAGGAAACTCATTAAAACGGGTGGCACTTTGTCACTGAGCTCCAAGCCATGACCTGTGGGAAGGTTTTGTCCTCTTTGGGGTGATCTGGCAGGTACCTTTGGGGTTTTTCCACTTCCACACGTGGGCTTGGTTCTGCTCCAGCTGAATTCCCTGGCTTTGCTCCTGAGGGCTACAAGGTTAATCAGGATCTCACGTGCATCCCTGGGGTAGGGATGCAATGACTTCATTCAATAGAAAAGGCATGTTTTGAGGTAAAAGGAAAAATATACCTCATTTCAGTGAGATAAATAAAGGGAGAAATCAGCCATCAGGAGTGTTGTGTGCTGCCAGCTTCACTTGGGATACAATTATGTTTTTCATACAGGCAAAAAAAAAAAAAAGAGATAGTGAGTTATGTCCATTGTTTCTTTAGAAAAGAAAGTTTTGAGAAAGAAAATTTTGAAATGTCACTTCTTTGCTGTCTTTCCTCAGTGACAGAAAAAGTTTAATTCATCCAGAAATTGTTGACCTTCATTTTGTTAGAAAAGACAGATTTGATACTGGAATAGGCCTCTCCTAAAACCAAATAAAAATGCTTTCTTCGTTCCATAAACATCTTTTCTTATAGCTTCACCCAAGGACTATTAAATCAAGGAAAGGCTCCCTCTTCAGTGCCAGGCATTGTCATTATTGACTTGCAAGCCCATTGTTTTTCCAGAAGAGAGAACCAAATTTCAGCCCTTGTTGCTTGGTTACAGCCCCTCCAACCCTTTTGGAACCCATGGGTTTGTAACACCTTAGAAAACCAGACATATATAGTTTTCACTTCAATTATTTATGCAGCTTGTTGTTGATTCCTTTTTGTCTGGTGACCCTGATGAAATGTTTCACTTCACTCTGCTCTCCTCCTGCCCAAGGCTTTATTCTGTTGTCCTTGGCTTTTCCCTGGGAATGCTCTCCAAGCCCGACCAGTGGGAATCAAATACTTTCCTGGAATCCTGAATGGGCAGGACAAAAAGAAATGTGTTGCCTGGGTAACTCAGCAAAATAACCAGATAGTCTGAGTGTTAGCCTGCTTATCTGCCCAGGCACAGATGAGCATTTGTGCATCAAAACTCGGTTCTTTTTCTAGGGCTGTGCACATCAGACCTCTGAAATAGCCCAAGAGATTCTCTCTTTCTAACTGACTCATCCAGCATGGATGCCCTGGATTCCTGGATGTGTTCAAACCAGGTAAGATCAATAAAAGTTAACTTTCTGCTGGTGCTGAAGTGTTTTGTTACGTGTTTAAGTCTGATTTTACTGTTGCCATTGGCCTAATGATGGTTTGACATCACCAATATGCATCAAGTTAACACCAATTTAAAAAAAAAAGGATTTTACATAAAGAACATAAAATTATATCAACAAACTGATTTATCCCTGAATCAGAAAAAATGTTGTTATAATAGAGAAATGTCTTTTAAATATTCTTTAATGACGATTAACAAAATGTCAACTCAGGAACTCAGCCAGTAAACCCAGACTTTAAAGCCAGACTGTTCATCCAGTCTGGTCTTAACGAAGTCAGTGGCTGGGAATCCTGTGTGAATGCTGACCCTGGGCACAGGAACAGAATTTCTGCTACCACAGTGCCAGGATTTCATGGTCTGAGCATCTCAGTTATTTCTGTATAAAAGGAGAAGGGATAATATAATTTCCTTTCTTCCTCTTCTTTGTCTGTCTGCTCTGTTCAATTAAAGCACAAACTCTCTGGAGCAAACTCTGTTTTCCTGACTTTCTGTGGTGCCCAGAACAACGGGGCCTCTGGTGGCCTACAGCAATGGCAATAATTGGGATAGTTTCTGTCATGAATCAGACCTCAGGATGAGTTGGATTCTGTCCACTTCCTACATATTTCATGGACATGCAGGGGAAAATCCAATGGGACAAAGAATGATGTGAGAGGCACAGGGTTGAGACAGATCCCCACCCCCTCTTTACCCAATTCAAAGACAAAATTACTGGTCAAAATTAGATGAAGTGGGAAAAACTATTTCTTTCTTGCAGAGCTGGGACACGCTGCTGAATTTCTTGTCAGAAGCACATTTTTATGGGCAGGTTGTAAAGATCTGAAAAATAGTGTTTATAATGGAAAGGCCGACACCATGTAAAATATGTCGTTCCTCTGAAATAGCACAGAGATAATTTTTCATGGGCTTTATGAGGAATGCTTTTGCCATAAAAGATCTGAAGCCCATTAGGCTGTGATGGGGACCAATACCTTTCATTTTATAGACAGAGGAAAAATGGCAAGTAGAAAGGCTCCCAAATTACAATCTTGTTTGATTTAGATATTAATTTCTTTATTCTTAGCAGACAGAGAAATGACTCGCTCAAGTGACCTGATGAATCTCTTAATACCCCATCCTCGCCCACCCCGTAATAAACTCAGTTCTGAGCACATAAAGTTTTAATGAAACCTGTGTGGAACGACTACTTTGTTGAATTTCACATAACGATCTGTCAGCTCAACATTTGGAACCACAGAACGCCTGTGCATGGAGCTGAAATTCCCTAATTACCATCATTCCCCTCTGCTTTTACTGGCACAGCGAAATTTGCCAGCAGAATTTTCTAAGAGAAGGTTTTGAAGCCTTCAGCAACCTCTGGGGAAAGCACAGACCTTTCTGTACAGAAAGGCCTTGTAATGATCAGCCTTTGTAATGACCGAAAAGAGAAACAGCGAAATGTGAAGGAAAAGGAGGATAAGTAATATTTTTTCTATGAAGAAGCTGAAAGGTAGAAAAGTCTAAACCACAGAGGTTTTGACTATATGGTGGTATAAATGTATATTATAAAGTTGGCTTTTCACAAGATGTGTACCGTATGATTAATAGCGTTGTGGTAAGGATATAGGATGTAAGTTTTTTATTTCTGCTTTTAGAAAATTAAGCATAGTGGTAGTAGTTGATATAATCTGCTTAAACTGTCTGTTTGGTCGGGATAACATCCAGTGAACATGGAAAGAAGACTCTACTATTAATATACCAACCATCAGCATCTCCCATCTGAAGAAAGTACAGACCAAGGCCCAAGCTGGAGGTGATAATGAAGACACAGCCCAGAAACACAAATGCTCTAAAAAGGCAGACCCAAGGAGGGGCAATGCAAAATAGTTCCTAAAATATGGAAACTAGTTTATGGAAAAATATGAATATTCATCAAACTGATGCAATAGAAAGGGTATTTAAGAAGTGTCTCTGATATAGCAGAGTGTGGATTTGGCTGAATGTCAAGTCACCCAGCCGTACTTTGCTTTTTTATCTTTTAATTGTCTTAATTTTTTATTAAATCTATCTCTTAAAATTTACCAAAAAAGTGAATCTCGTTTTTCACATATGGCATTTCCAATTGAATATCCCAGGGCAGAGGAGATTGTATACTTTTTCCACATGGATTTTAATCTATTTATCTCCTCTTTTCTCAGTGCAGAGCCCAGGAGCTGGAGTGAGGAAGGAGCTGTGCCTGTGGTGTGGGAGCTGCAGATCAATAGGGCAGGATTTACAGCTCCACTCTAACCTTCCCCTAAAACCTGGTTCCACCACTCCTGTTGGAGTTTAAAAGCCATCTGTGAACTTCAGCAGGGACTAACCGCAGCCACCCTGAGCTGCTGCAATTCCATCCTGGGACCCTGCCAGGGGTGCACTTTGTCTGGTTGGACAAACAAAAACCAAACGCATTTTGAAGGGAATAATTCACTTGGCCGATTCTCAGAACCTGCAGCTTTAAGAAAAAAAAAAATAATGTAAAAACCAGACACAAACCTGACCTGTTGGTTCTCACCAAGAGAAGAAATCTCTTGTTTTCATTCTCAGCTGCAAATTGGAAGAAGGAAGCCTGGAAGATTTTAGGAAGATTTTTCCTAAAATGTCTGAGCACGTACATGAGGCGAGAACGCCCAACAGAGCAAAGAGGTGCTCATGAAGAACTTTCCTGAATATGACATAAAATGTCAGCCTCTTTAAAGAGTTTCTTTTCATCCAACAGAGACATTGACAAGGCATTTAAACAAGCCATTAGTGAAGCAGGAGATCTTTCAGAAAACGAAAATACCAACTTCAAGTGGGGCAAAACTGTGACAGCAACTGGTGAAAGCGAAGCCGCCGCAGCGAGCGGAGCAGAGACCCAGCTGGACGATCACGTATCCTGCCACAGGTATCACCAACCCATCTTTAGGCACCTGCTGGAAAGACAGTTCACTGATACCAGCTCGATCAGGCCCAGGAATTTGTTTGATGTGCTTAAGGGATCGGTAACAATAGCTCCCCTAACGTGACTGCGTTGCGAGGTGACAGCGTTTCCCTGGAGACACTGAACCCCATCCAGCCCAGGCCGGGAAGGATCCTGGCAGGTTCCCCCTTCTCCAGAAGCTCTGGAAGTCCCTCCCTGAGCAGGGGCAGAGATGGGAAGATAAGCTCTGCCTGTAGACAAATAGCCCCGTGCAAGATGCGAGGATTTGATGCAGCAGCCAGACATGTCTGAAAGGTAGGAGGGTGCAAGGAGACACGAACCTGTAGTCATTGCTTGACATGCTTTGACAACAGGGATAGAGTTACAGGATTGAGTGTCTTCTTTTTTTTTTTTTTAAATGTACCAGCCTGTATTGCTGTGCAGGGAAAGCAGGAATTCATACAGAGCTGTTTTTCCTTGGTGTCTCATTGCTTGAGTGCTGAAAGGAAAAGCTGTCCCAACAAAAAACATGGAACTTGTCGTGAAAATGTTGTGAAAGGCACGTGGATTGGGATGTGGGCTTTGCATCAGGGAAAGTTGGATCCATAAGGAAAAAGTTAGTTAATATGCTAAGAGTGTACCATTATGGTGATAGGACCTAATTAAGTTAATTATGTCTTTAGGGGGGGTAGTTTTATGAAGCATAAAGCAAGATAATTGATGCTACAGCTATCAGCAAGGAGGCTTTGTAGCCATAACTTACAGGTGTGTTTGTCACTAAATTACGCTCAGAAGAACTGCTTCAAAATGTTGCATAATGTCTCATAAAACTCCTATAAAAATAATTGAAAGGTAATAGAGCATGCAAACACTATGTCCATATCTCCTACTCTCCTAAGTTCAGAGAGTTCTCATAATAAATGTTTGCATACAAGCAGAGCTGCTCTGGAGCAGTAAATTGTGTGCATTTGAAATGAAGCACAGCCTGAATTCTGAGTTTGCCTTCTTTTAAATACTTGCACGATTTGTGTCAGTGAGTTGCCCCTGCAGTTCATTTATGTGGATGGCTTTGGCATTTGCCATGGACTGGGACAACATAAATAACTGGGTGTTTGGAACTTGGGAGCAAGCACCTACTGGGCAGACCCAGAACTCTTAGATCCAGCTCTCAGAGCCTGCAAAATCAGCAGCTCTCACCCAGTGATACAAACTCTTTGCTTTGGGAGGATTTATTGCTCTTTTCTTAGTTTCTCTAGTCTGGATTTTTTTTTTTTTTTCTTAAAGATGATCTTAAAACACATTTGATTTGGTTTCTTCCTTTAGAAGGTTTTTCCCTTCCATAGTATCAGGACTGAATGGACTGAGAGCTCTTTGCTGCTAAATAAGAACCTGACCAGGCTTCACTAAGATCAACCACATAGGAGCACTAGGATCAACCACATTCCATCAGATGTGGGCTGTGATTCAGTGGGATGTAGCCAGCACCACGGGAATTCTGACTCTGGATATGTGAAGAGTTAGTACAAATAGCCCTACCACTTGTTCCCAAACCTTTCATCCAGGGCATTGCAGATTTAAGGGGAGAGCAGCCGTGGTTCAGTGAGAGCTAAGCCTGCTCAAGGATGCTGATTCCTCAAGAGCAGCTGGGGATAAGGCTGTGGGAAGATAGACCAAAACTGCTCAAAAGGCTGGGACAAAAAGCCTTTCAAATCCCAAATGCAGGAGTTTGCTCATAACCTCCTTTATCTTTTTCTCCTCTTTAACTGAGTTTCCCGTTTTCTGTGCTGCAGAGCTGAACCTGTGCTGTGGAGTCTCAGATGTTTGTTTGTCGAGGCTGCTGTTTCATCAGGAGGAAGGAGTCTTTTGTCTGACACTCCTTTCTTAACAGCCAAATATCTGAAATATACACAAGAGGGACTTTTCACTCCCTTTCTCACTCAATGTCTTTCATTGGTGTCGTTTCAGAAGTAGCACAGCTTTAGCTCTTCAAAGTCTTTTCGTGGGCTTTTAATATGTCCTATGCTTAAAGGCAGCTGGACTCAAATGGACTTGCACTGCACTGAGGAAACCTGGAGCATTCTGGGCTCTGGGGAAACCTGGCCAAGGTGTCAGTGGGAGGAGAACATTCCACAGCCACAGGGCTGACACCAACATCTGGATGAGGTGGGACTTTGATCAGGGAGCTCTGCAGTGAATGGTTTTCCAAGGAATGGCCTGGTATCTCCTCAACCATGTTCTGAAAAAGTTCTGTTCTTATTGGTGACAGTTTGAAAAGCTCTTCAGGCACTGGATTCCTCACAGGGACTTCCACTGAGGAGAATAATGTAAAATACAAGAGGTTGGCCATGAGTGCTTCCAGTTTTCCCACAGTTACTGTGCTCCCTCTTGTCAGCTCACACCGAGCACCCCAGACTTCAGGGTGCCTGCAAAGAATTGCTTGGTTCCACAATTTTGTGGGATTTTGTTTCTTATCGAGATGAAAAAAAAAAGTTGTGCCTGGATTTGGTATCAGTGGCAAAGCTGTAGCCATGATAGGGACTGGGCTGGGGGCCAGCCCCAGAAATTAGAAGCTGGTCACACACAAGAATTTTTTTTTCCCCCATTACCTTTTGAAGTTTCCTTTCCAAACCTCTATTATAGAATTCTTAAAATATAGTCAAGTACCTCTGCTTAAAAGACATCATAAATACTCCCCCACACCCCCCAGAAAGAGGGAGAATGGAGGAATGCAATTGCCACAGAGGGTTTCCATTAGTGAAATTAATTCTTCTCTCGTAAGAATTTAGGTCCATGATTTATGATAACCACCAATTTCTCACTGCAGGCGAAGTGAGAGGAAATGACTCAGCCTGGACAGACATCATGAATCTAATTTTTTTTTTTTCCCTTAATGCTTGACATAATCTAGTGTGCTGCTCCCTGAGGTGCCATTGGAGATTCATATCCAGCCGAAGGGCCTCACAATCAAGGCAGGAAATTTTGTTCCTTTCATGTATTGTGGGACCTGTAATTGCTTGGAATTGCATCCTGCCTGGTCCATTGCCACTCCTTTCGCATCAGTTTTGCAGCAAAATTGGAAGGTAAACAAAGCAAGGGAGAGAAAACTGTGTGGCACTTGCTCCTCCAGAAAAATCTTCTGTGACATAATGTGGGGGTCCAGCTGGTGCTTATTAAACTCAGGCAGTTTGGAGTGAAAGATGCTCCTTTCTGTCACTCTTTCCCATGGAAATCTCACTACCCACCTGATTGGGGAAGTAGTATCCATCACTTCTTGTAATTTTTTTGGGGAGACTTTAAGTTTTATTTGCCATCACCGATACAGAATTTGGTGAGTGGGTTTCCTGCCAGGAGATCAGAACAGATATCATGTTAAATGGCTCAGCTAAAATGTTTTATCCCACATTTCCAGGGACTTGGGAGTGTATATTCCCGTCTCAGCAGAGGAGGTAGTATCTAGCTGAGAGGAAGGTAGGTTTTGAAAAGTCTTGCAGTTATAAATAGTCATTTGAATGCATCCTAAAAGATCACTTCCAAACTGAGAAAAATAGCAGATCTTTTTCTTAAACACAAAAGAGTTTCTACAAATTTCTTTGGTCTGATCTCATTTAACATACAAGGAGGTAAAAGCAGAACAAACACCAAGATAGAGCTAAACAAGAATTCCCATCACTTTTTTTTGTTTTCTGGGGGTTTATTTCCCATTTACCCAATGTAAATTCTCTTTTCCCAGGTTTGCTGTGTGTGAGCTCCTGCTGCTCCGTAACACACACACCCCACGAGGGGCTGTTTGCCTCCAGGTGACCTCCAGGAGTGTCTCAGTAAATAGCTGCTATTTTCCAAACTGCTGAGCTCACACAGGTGCCTGGAAGTCACCTACAGTTCACTGGGGCTGCTCTGACCCCATTAAAACCCAGAAAGCAGAAGGGAGGAGAGCTCTCTGTCAGAGCTGCTCCTGCACTGAGGTCACCAGGACATGAGGGTTGGCCAATAATCTGTAATTGTCCATTTTAACCAGTGTTTTTTAGCCTGTCTGTTACTCCCAGTAGGAGATTTTCTTTGCCTTCCTCCCCAAACCATCCTAAAGCTGCGTTTTTATTCTGTATTTCTGCTCCTGACTCCAGTTGTTTTATGATGCTGACTGACAGCTGAGGCTCCCTGGCAAGAGCTCCCTGAGCCCGTAGAGTAAATGTCACATTACAGTGCTGGGTGCACACCCTGACTAAATTAAATCATTGTTTTTGTGGTGAATTCCTAAATTGCAGCTGCCAGTCTGCAAGTTCTTCAATCCCTCTGAAGCACAATGGGAGAAACTGCCCCATTTGGGGTATATAAAATGTGATTTTTGGAAGTGTTCTTAGGCAAGGGACTAAGAGAGCACACAAACACACAACTTGATTGACTTGGTAACCCTGGAGGTCTTTCCCAGCACTAATGATTCTGTAATTTGAAGACTCTATTGAACAAAGTTCAGCTTTTCTCCAGAGCCCTAAGGATCCCCTAGAACACATCCAAGAGATTAAAATAAATGTACTCATACAAGTAAAATAATGAGTTTAAAACACACGTCCAATGGAACATTAAATAACATTTAATTCATATTAAAATAAATAACTGAGGTATCTTTTCATCCAGCCCAGATCCATAAGAGCAGGGCTCTCCTGGGTAGAAGGGAACAAACACATCATGCTGTTGAACAAGTTCAGCTCTCAATTTTCTCCAAGACAAAGTTTTTTCTAACAAACTCGAGTAAAATCCTCTTTCTGATGTTTGGACATACCTGTGAAAGGCTCCTGTGTGTAGGGAAATGCAGCTCAGGTGAGGAGATTGCCCATGGTTTGGCCTCAGGATGTGGCTGTTGCCTGCTGGCAAATCCTACCCCCAGCTATCCTGTATTTTCTGTAATTATTTGCTGTAATTATAAAACAAAACCAATACAATTTGCATTTCTTTGGGCATAATCTACACTGGCTTAACATCTCCTCTCTAGCTCCTCAGGTCTGACTACAAGCAACCAAAAGTTCTTTAACTCCTATTCCTCCTGCTGCTCCATCCTTGGTGATGCACAAAATATTCCATCAATTTTACCCCAAACCAGAGGAATCCTCGGGCACAGCTGGGACTCCAGGCTGCCCTTCCCAGTAAGTGTTGGCTTTTCTGATCTGACTGAATGTTTGTAGAAAAGAGACTTTGGCAAAGAGGAGCTAAGGCAGAAATCTCTTCCTCAGCTTTGAAGCGGAATTTTGTTTACCTCCTTTTATCTTCCAAAACTGGAACGGAATAAAAATAATATTCTGTTCTTTGGGGACAAGATTTGCCTCAACCTTTGAGCTCTGAGCACCAAGCTGATGCCATGGGCAGGTGGATAATGAGCCCTGAGAAGGCTCTCTCCAACATTTGAGCCAATTTATTGGAGTTAACTGGGATGAGCTGTGGCAAACTCCCCTTCAGTGTGAATCCCCACTGCATTTACCAGCTCCTGCACATGGCTCTGACTGGAGGGATTTCTGTAATAAGGCCAGAAATAAGAGAAAGCACAATGTCAAAACCTCGAGAGCTTTCACTGATCTTTTTCTATCTTTATTTTGCCTTTTTTTTTTTTTTTTTAAGCTTCCTTCTGACTCCTTCAAGTACCTTGGCTGGTGTGACCTGGAGGAACACGGCGTTCGAGGAGATCAGCTCCGCTGTCCCCGAGTCAGGGAAGGTAAAGATCAAAAACACACCTTGACACCTCAGCCCCAGCTCTACTGACTCAAAGAGTACATCTTTAAAAGTGATCAGCTTAAATCATGCAGCTTGCCATCCTTTTTGAAAAGGGGCAGGATTTCACCTCATAGTGCCCATGGTTGCTTTTTTTATTTTTAAGCGTTAGAAAATTATGCTTTGTCATTTCCAAAATGAAAAACAACTTGCCTGAGCTGCAAATTGAAATTTTTTAGTATTAATGTGGTGCTGATTACTCCTCTCAGAAGTTCATTAACGTTTGACTGCTCAGAATGCAAGAAAGCAAGAGGGAAACCCAATCCTGCAAACAGTGGCACATATATTGAATTTTAAGGCTAAATTGGCTCAATTAAAATCTATCGACACACTCAAGAACAGATGGGTTTTAAATTCCAGTATTTGCATGTTTGGGAGTAAACAGTGGAGAATCTCCAGCCTTTAATCAGGAATTTGTAGATGTCCATAGCTCTAAACATTTCATTAAGTCTTCAAGTCTCCAGTGTGTGTCTGTCCCAATACAAATGAGGTTTGCAGTGGGGCTGTTGATCCTGGTCACTGCTCTGGAAGCTGCAAACATTTTCCTTTCTCAGGACAATCAAAGGCTAATTCACAGCATGGCAAGGGAAAAAAAAAGGATTTCAGAACTCAGATCCCTGTGAACAACCCTTCAGAAATAGTTTTCATTCTGAGCTGCAGCAGGTCTGTCATTTACCAGCCGTGCACAAAATCATCATGACTGTGGATTGCTGGCTGAATTATGGGCCTGGAAATGGTAGAAAAATTTTTTCCATTAATTTATATCTCAGAAGCCTGGAAACTTACACACCTATAATATCATATATATTTCTTCATTACAGAACCTTCCCAGCAATATATATATTTATTCTTCCAGGAAGTGACTAAGTGCCAGTTCTATATCACATCCTCAACTGTAAATCTTTCTCTCTGACCAGGGCCCTCAGAAGAAGAGTTGTTTTTCAGAAAAGAAGAATATACCCTGAGAAGAAGAAAACAAGTAACTGACACGGAGAAATGGGAAAAGAGGCTGCAGGAGAACTGGGAAAACTGTGCTGTAAAACTTTCTCATTAACACTTTGTAGTTGTAAAGAAGCCAAATAATGATGTGCTGGCTGCTCCCTGCACTGAATAGGTTAAAACCTGTTATAAGGAAGGTGTCCCTGGCTATGGCAGGGGGTGGAATTGGATGAATTTTAAATTCTCTGCCAACCCAGACCATTCTGTGAGGACTCTATGAATATTCATACCTGGCTGCTGCTCAGCACTTTGGTGCCAGATGAGTTTAGAAGCCAAACCAATAATCACAATCACTTAGTCCTGCTCCCTCCCCACACACACTGGTAGCCCCACTCACAGAGGAAGGAGGAGATGGACACAAAAATTCATGTTTGAGAGATGGTTTCTTTCTTTCTTTCAAAGAATTAAGGAGTCCATCACTATGAGGTGATTCATCTGAGGTGAATTTGGCTCTTGGTACCACCAGTTATTATAAAAGCAGCAGCACAAAATGTATTCCCATTTTAACTACCTCTGACTAATTCTATATTTAATAGAATTATAGAGCTATTAAAAGGCAAGAAAGAAAAAAAAAAAAGTGATTTCTCTTATTTTTCCCTCCCCAGGAGTTGAACCTTTCCTTCCAGGACCTGGGTGATCTTTACCAGGTGGAAAACTTCAAGAGAATCCTCCGAAGGTTAATTCGGGTGGAGAAGCTTTGGTTGGTGGACAATTCCTTGACAGACCTAAGTGCCATAAGGTTGCCAAGGTAGACAAAATGTCCTGTTTCTATTTTTATCTAATATCACAGAAATCAAAATTTTACTGAAGGGACATCTGGAGCTCTTGAGAGCTGCCAAATCTGTTCTTGGGGGGGTGCTGGGTTGGGAATCCATCAGTTTATTGCTGTTCTGAGTTCATGTCATCCCCAGGCTGGAAATATCCACTGAGGGGATCAGATGATGTCCCCTTTATTCCTGGGGAATAATTAATGAGTCCTGTCAGCTTCAGGGAGATCTGTGCCAAAAGGGGAAGTTGTTGAACAGGGGAGGAATCTCTGTGAAGAGACAGTGGAACATAACCCAAGCAGAGAGGCCAAGCACGACCACGAAAACTATAAATTTATTTTACCATCCATCTGCTCCTACTCTGCTGTGGTGTATTTAGGTGTATGGAGAGCTGTAGTATTGAGAACAGAAATAATGATGCATCTGTTGCACAATAGAAAGGAATTAGGGAATATAAAGTGTCGGGATCTGATCTGGCAGTCCATGACTAGGCAAAAATAGCACAAACATAAAACCAGTGTATAAGACCCATCCCTGTTGGAGGGATTCCTTCCCAGATGTGAAAGTGATGCCATACACTTTGTACCTTACAGATGCAGAGAGCTAAATGTAAATAAAAACCACTTTACATCCTTCAAACAGCTGCCAAAGATCCCTCAGATTCAGCACTTATCTCTGGCTGAAAATAACATCACGACCCTAAGTGGGATTTCAGACTTCAGGCACACTCCACTCGAATCCCTCATCCTCAAGAGGAATCCTTGTGAGTTCCAGGAAAGATACAGACAACTGTAAGTCTGACCCCCTCGTGGCTAACAAAAGTGATAAACACAAAAAACCTTGTTTGTCAGAGTTTAAAAGGAGTGGGATCTCAAATCCAACAAGCTTTCTAAAGAAGCTTCTCAATTTTTCATAGTTTCAATGCTCCAGGAACGTGGGTTTGTGAGTTATTATGTGATAAAAGCCCCCAAAATATTCAGAAACTGCCTATGATGCTTTTTAATGGCATGACTGGCAGTTCTGGAACTGAGCTGAGCCCATGGATCAAGTTTAGAGACAGTGAGCAGGGCAGATAAATTAAATTCCCTTTTATTAATAGAAGCTACCTATTACTCAAACTCTCCTCAGTCTCAATGTATCCTTGGTGGGTTCTGCAAGGAGCCTAAATTGCATTACATGTCAGAGATGGAATCAGGAGGATGTTTTGAAAGACGGGAGCAAAAGCAGGAGAAAATTAAGTTCCCTTCATTTGATTTTTCTGGATTCCCCCCTGTGGCAGGGCTGGGGAAGCTGCTGTGCCTTGAGCAGCCCCTCAGTGAAAGTTGTGCTGCAGCCTTTGGGATGTGATGGAGATTTAACATAAAAGTTCCACTGGGAATGGAAATTCTAATCCAAGACATTGCAATCCAAGAAAAATCAGGAGAATATAATCTATTCTAAGTCTCACTCTTAGAAAATCTGCATGGTTGCATGTTTTTCCCCACTACAAACACAGCCAGGTGTTGATGTTTTAAAGATGAACCTTGCAGAGTGTGTCTGGAATGGGACACATCTCCTCCCATCACTTCCTGGGAGGGGGAAAAAAGAAAGGAGAAATTAAAAAGAGATTTTTAATGGACACCTTTCTGAGTTTCCAGTAGGTTTTCCCTTGAGTCTTGTGGGCATCCCTTTGGCAGTGGGGTGGTGTTGCTGGTGCTTTCTAAAGGCAGGGAGGCAGACACCAGCACGGAAGGGGAAAAGTAAATTTTAAATCATGGATTTCACATCTTATTTGCATGTCTAAAAGTCCAGGAGAACAAAAGCAGAAAATCACCTTTTAACAATTCCTCATCGTGTTTCTGCTCTCAATCTGCCAGTTCTTAGGGCAATTAAATATTACTGTTTGGTATAACTCTGGTATTATGTTCATTCTCAGTGTTGGAAGACAGATTCTTGAAGTGCTTTATCTTTATTGAGTGTGAGGATGTAAAAGAAGTGCAATAGAGAGAAATCTGAGAGTTTTAATTAGCTCTTTATCAGATGAATTCTGCAACAAATGGCAAATCAAGATTTCCAACAACCCAAATCTATTTCAGATATGTTTGAACCCACTGTTCCTTTTTTACAGTGTCTCTTTTGTTCTCAGCATTCCCCAGAATTATTTTTCTCAATTTCTGTTTGTTCTTTTATCTCTCTTTAAGTGTGTTCTCCAATTTGCCAAACCTGAAAATGCTGGATGGTATCCCAAAGCTGCCAGAGGACTGCTCACCCCCTGCTGTCAGGTTTTTTTACAGAATGTGTACTATACTCTAGCACTGTATTTTTGTAGGATCACAACTGTGCTACAACCACCTGGCTTAAAAGAGACAATAAATCTTGCTTATGGAAGGGTTTTTTTAGTGGTTTTTTTTTTAATGGTCAAAGAGATATTGAAACAGAAATAAAACATTTTTGAGTGCATTTGTGGATATGGGTATGTAAATAAGACACATAATGTTCTACTGAATATCATGAGTTCGGTGTATTAAAAATCGTGTGTGATTGTCTCATCTAGGAACTCTGTGTCCACAAAAACTCACCATTATTGACTCCCACTGCATTTAATCAAAATATATCCAAGCTGAGATCCCAAATTCATTGTGGGAAACGACACAGGGATGAACATCCAAAGAAAAGGAAGACAAACCCCACAACTGAATGAAAAGCCCCACCAATGTCCAAGTGCTCATTAAGGAGCTTTGTGCATGGGAAAAGCTGATCCACCCAATCATTTCGACCCTTAGAAATAATAAAAAAAAAATAATGATTAAAAAGGGTCTTGGGGAGAACTGGGGAGACAAATCATGAAAAGGAGACTTTTGTGTCACTGCTGACATTGTTTGGGGATGTCCTGTTGCTTAACAGAGGCTCCTCAAAGCAAAGCCACGGGAGGGGAAGACCTGTGGAAGCTGACAGGGGATTTGTAAAGGCTCTCAGGATATCTGGATGCAATTATCTTTGAGAGGGATCTGTCCTTGGCTTTGATTGCTCTGCTGTCCACTCCTGGGGGTTCTGCTCCCAACCAGCACAAATTGCTGCGCCACCAACGGTGCAGGGGAAGAATGACAGAGCCCTGAAAATGAGGCCAATTAAGAGAATTGCCTAATTCCAGAGCCAGTCAATAAATCCTCTGCTGTGTGCTGGCTGCAGGGGCAAGTGGGTTCAGCTGCAGGGAGGAGGGAGGAGAGCTCAGCCCTGCAGGGCTCTGCAGTGCCATGACTTAACCAGCACAAAGGTCTGTTCAACATCTGTACTGCATCCAGGCAAGAGAAATCACCAGCCTGGAAAGTTTCCAGGCTCTCCCTTAGGGCTGTCCTTGCCTCTGCCACAGCTTAGCAGCCAAAACTGGTTATCAAAATATTGCATGAATGAAATAGTAAGATTTTAAATGTATAACAGGGATTCTGGCTTCAGAGGATTTTCTACAGCAGTGACAGGAAAAGGCAGTGGAGCACTGCAAAGAAGTGTCAGCTTGATGGTCACCCTCAGGAAATACTGAATTTTGGAGAAGCAAAGCAGTATTTACAGGCTCACAGGGCTGGATCAGCAGATCCTGTCAGTGGGATCCATCCCAGCACTGGGAACAGAGCAGACTGTGACAAACCCCTCCATAAACACCCCCCAGGATCAGGAGGGAAATTCAACAACACACAGCAAAGAGCTTTTACAGGTTCAGAGAGAGATGATGTGGTTTACACAGAAACAACAACACAGCCAGGGCTTTGAAACAGGGAAACAGAGCATTGTGTGCTGTACATGGCAAACAGAACAGGAACCTTTGCTGTGGAGGGGATAAGAACAGAAAACATGAAGGCTTTCTGTGGACTGAGGATAGTTGTCTACCTCAGGTACAGAAATGAATCCACATGCCCTATAATGCATTATCATTATAAAGAAGCCCTGTTGTGTCTGGGAGTGGAAGGTTGAACACAAAGGATTAAAAATATTCTTTTTAGCTGAGGGTTTGTGTGTGAGAACACAGTGTGCTTGGAAAAGAGGGAGGGAACTACAGCAGAGGGGAAACAGAGTCTGAGGGACCAGCCTTACTGAGCACCTTATCTTTACTGACCACCTTTCCTCACTGACCACCTCACCTTTACTGACCACCTCACCTTTACTGACCACCTTACCCTCATTGACCATCTTGCATTTACTGACCACTTTACTGACTATCTCACCTTTACTGACCACCTTACATTTACTGACCACTTTACTGACCACCTTATCCTCACTGACCACCTCACCTTTAGTGACCACCTCACCTTTACTGACTATCTCACCTTTACTGACCACCTTACATTTACTGACCACTTTACTGACCAGCTTATCCTCACTGACCACCTCACCTTTAGTGACCACCTCACCTTTACTGACTATCTCACCTTTACTGACCACCTTACATTTACTGACCATTTTACTGACCACCTTTTCCTCACTGACCATCTCACCTTTACTGAGCACCTCATCCTCATTGACCACCTCACTTTTACTGACCACTTTATCCTCACTGACCACCTTACCTTCATTGACCACCTTGCCCTTTGTGACCACCTCACCTTTACTGCCCACCTCATCTTTACTGACCACTTTACCCTCAGTGACCACCCTGCTGACCCTGACCTGGCCAAGCCAAGAGCAGCTGGGCACTGCTGTGGGTCTGTGCCTGGAAACTGGAAAGGCAAAGAGGCTTTTCCCAAAGCATCAGACCCGAAGGAGTGTTCAAGGCATCAGTGCTGGAATCACAACATGAAGCACTCCAGGGCCAGGCTCTCTTCCCAGAATTCAGCATCACAGAGTGAGGCTGAGATGGGAAATTACTCCAGTCCCATGGGCAGACATCTCAGTTACCAGCTCCTGGTAAAGTTACCACCCACCTCTTGCAGATGTAATTAGGAGCTGCTCCAGCCTCTCCTGGGAACAGGCTCAGAGGTTCTGCTGCTCAGACCTGAGTGCTGGGTCACTCACGAGAGAAAGGCACAGACACTGATTGATTCTTTCTGAACAGGAAGTTGGTTTCAGCTCTCATAATTTTTCATTTCATTATTTTAATGCTCTGGCTCTGGGATCCCAGGGAAGTATGAGGTAATGCTGGGGAGCCTTGCTGATTTTATTTAAAGTGCATCCAGTTTGAGTTGTTTTGCTGCAAAGGGATTGAAAGGAGAACCACAGAACCACAGAATGGTTTAGGTTGGAAGGGACAGAAAAGCCCCTCTAATTCAAGCCCCTGCCATGGGTTACTCCAAGCTCCATCCAGCCTGGCCTTGGACACTTGCAGGGATCCAGGGGCAGCCACAGCTTCTCTGGGAAACCTGTGCCTCCTCACCCTCACAGGGAAGAATTTCTTCCATCCATTCTGAAATGTAAAATAACAGCTGCCAGCAGGGAGCTCAGTATCAAAGTGTCATGAAATCAATTTCCAATTACTTACAAAGATTCCTTTGAACCTGACATTTCATTAAAATTTAGCCAAGTGTTCCCAAAGTCTTGCTTAACATCCTAGGACAGGTCCAGGGCTGATGACAGCCCAAAGCTGTCTCGTTGAGCTGTCTCTTCACTTCTCATTATTTCTAAATCTCTCAATACAAATTAGAAAAGTTTGAATAGAAAAATTTGAGCAATATCAAATTTAAAAAAAAAAAACAACTTGTGAACTGAGGTATCTCAGCCTTGGTTGAGTACAGAGAGACCACAGGTAAGAAAAAGAGCCAGGAAGAGAGCTGCATATTGTAACTGTCAAGGTCTTTAAAACCGTGTAATTTTGTAAAAGCTGCCAAATAATGCCAAAAGCTGCCAAACAACAGCCTGTCTGTGGTTTGTGGGGAAACTCTTGTGACTGTTCAGGGCTGTGGCCTATTTTGAGCTGTAACAAGTACATAACAGTGTACTGTGAGAATAATGCCTGACTTCAATGCCTTCAATGCCTTCAACAGCTTCAGCTTAGACTCAGACTCCAACTCCTTTTACCCTGACTTCAGCTGAGACTTCAATAAACTTTAAGTTCAACTCAAACCGTGACCTATTTTTGCTCAAGCTTTGACTTAAGGCTCCGTGCTTGGATTACCTTTGCACCTCCTTTTTGAAGTCCCATCTCTCAGTGCTGGGCTGGGGGTCAGGGGTGCCTTTCCTGCTGTGTATGTGGCACATCTTGTTCCCTCTGCTGCCACCGAAATCTCCCAGGACCTGCTGCTGCTGTGCTCCCATCCAATCTCTGTCTCTTTTGTTTATTTGTTTCTAACACAAACTGGCTTTGCAGTGAGTGAATTCTGTGTGCTGTGGGGGAAAGGTGTCTTTGTGAAGCTGTGTGCCTGACCTGGGAATAACTGATGGAAATTCCTGTGCTCCTGATGTATGGTACCACAATGTCTTCTTCCTGAAGGACTGAGGAGCTCCCTCAGGACTGAGCTGAACTCACCATTCCTCCTCCAGCCTCCTTATGTTGTTTTAATCAAGCTGTAATTAATCTCTTTCTTTCAAACAAATTGTTTTCCTCGTTTACTTGGAGGCGCAGCCTTTAGTTTGCACTGGGGCTGCATGGGCAGCGTGCTGCCTGCAGGAGAGCCAAGGTGCAATCCCAGAGAGGAGGAATCACTTCCCAGATATCCTCAGCTCTTGTCCTTTCCTGGAGCTGAAGGGAGCTCTGCTGTCCCCAGCTCATTCTCAGCCACAGGGATTTGCAGCTCCCTCAGCACCAATTTTATTCCCTAGAATCTCCTTTTCCTCATTCCACTGGATAATCCTGTTTGAACAAACCCCATTGATTGGAAGAGAAGACATTCCCAGGGTTTGGGGCTTATCAATTTGATAGATGTCTCTCTGAGCACTGGGAACTGTCACAGCCATTAATATTGTCTGGGGTGAAATAATATGACCTGAACAATCCAACAATGAGAACTGGAGAGAGAAGAGCAGCCACAAAACCCTGGCCAATGAACTGAAGTGCAGCTGCCAGAAGTTCAAATGAATTAGGGAAAAAAAAAAAAAAAAGGGTTTTATTCAGTGGAATGAACTACAGCCAAAAGAAACACAGATTTCACAGAGAAACACTGAACTTTCTGACAATAATAACCAGCTGCAATTTGCCACTCTTTCTTCCTTAAGCCATTCTGGGTCTCTTGGTTGTTGAGGTTTTGCTGAAAGTTGTGCCCAGCATGCCTGAAAGAGCCCACCTGAGGGAGCTGCCACTAGGTCTGGGCTTTAAAGTGCCTTTTTTTTCCTCTTTGTGCTAATTTTTTGGGTTGTGCAAATTATTCTCCAGTGCTTCCTGCAGGCCTCAAAGAATTCCATTTCATAGGATTTCTAAAAGGATTTCTAAAAGGATAACATGCCCCTTATTATGGAGCTCCTTAAACCTGCCTAGATGCTCATGTTAGAGGCCTCTTTTAGAGCCACAATGTGCTGGTTCTGTGCAGAGAGACTCCCAAAACCCCCTGTGGGGCTGAGCACAGTCACCTATCTCTTCCCAGGCTGTTTCTGCTGGGCACCGTTTAACCATTTCTTCCTAAGAATGATGAAATTGTAGTTTCCCCACCTGAGATTTCACCTTCAGATGAAGCCAAATGGATATTTTCACTCTCTGTGAAATTTTGGGGGGGATGTTTCCAGGCAGCCCCAGGTGCTGCCTGTGCTGTTATCAGACATCATTCCTTGTTACCAAAGGCACCTGGAGGGGCTGAGCTTCTCTCCCAGGTGTCATTCCACAATAAATTCCTTGCTGGGACTCATGGTGGTGCCCATGGATAGACATCACCTTGTGGGACACTCCAGGTTGGGATGGATCCTTCAGGACCAGCCTCACCCAGGTAAGGGGAGATCCTGCACCCAAAGGTGCCCAGGTTGTCCCACCAATTTTCCAGGACCAGTGTCACCAGGAGCTGTTTCCACATCCCCTGTTGGGATGTTGGAAGTGCCTGTGCTGAGTGCAGGGCTGGGATTTGGGAGCAGCATTGGGGCTCCAGTGTCCCAGGAATGCCAGACTCTGCTTTGCTCAGGGGCTTTACTCAACAGGTATTTATTTACCCAGTGTTTTTCCCAGATGGAATCATGTCCAGTACAGCTTTTTCATCCCCTCTGCTGCCAGTGGGGATTGGGCTGTTATATACAGAGGAAAGTTGTTCTCATAATCAGTTTTTGAGGGCTTTTGTTGCTAAGTTTTTATTGTATGATGGAGAGTCTCTGCTGCTTTAACATTACACAATGTCTCAGCTCCTAATCCTTTCTCAACCAAGCAAATATATTTTGTTTTCTTGAGAGATAACTGAAATCCTGCTTAAAACACAAAGCAAAGCCAAACAACAAATAACAACAACAACAACAACAAAACTCTTGTACAATGAAATTGCATGAGTAACACCGAGGAATAATTTCAAAGGCAGAAAAACCTCTCCACAAAGGTAACTCCAGCCAGGAACTGCTGTCTGCAGGAATGGTTTTAAAGTATTTCCACGTTTTTCATGTTCTTTTCTTTGACTTTTAGTGCAAGGCCATCTGTGCTGAGCAGCTGATTCTTGTGGTCCCCTGAGTGGCTGCCACAGATTGGCTTCAGAGTGTATAATAAGGACTAAAACCTGCTGGAAGAATAAATTCTTAAACCTTCCCCCTGCCAGATAAAGTTTGCTATAACTAATTTAGCCCCTGAAGGAACAAGTCTATTAGCCCTTTGATAGCTAATTTAATTCCTGGTAATTTATTGTGCTGGATGGGTTGGGAAAACAGATTTAAATGCCTTTTGGAGGCTAATAAGAAATCATCAGGGGATCTAAAACACTGTGGAAAAGGAAAATGGTTGAAAGATGAGGCTGGGAGAGCTGGAAGTGGGTTCTGTGAGGAAATGGGCAGCTTGAAGGGGGATCTGAGGGCAAGTGCAGTGTCTGGGGAGAGGATAAGGTGAAGAACCTGGACTGAGGAAAAATAAAGATTTTTAGGCTGGTTTGTCCTCTCAGTGTTTTGGCAGTTCCTGCTTTTCACTGTGAGACAAAAAGGTGTGTGATGAAGTAGGGGACAAGGGTTAAACCTGAGATTTCTCCTCCATAACCTGAGGAATTTATGTCACTTATTTGATTTTTATCTGTTGTTCCCATAGACCTTTATCTGTAGGTAAGGCCACAAGGTGCTGATTTGTGCAGATCCCCTGCTGCCTTCTGTTGTTGACTCTGGAGCTGGCCCTGTGCTCCCCAAGTGCCCAGCCAGCAGCAAAGCAAGTCCTGTGTATGGAAACCCAAACGGAGATCATTTATTGGCACTTGCTGGTTTCTGGCATCCCAGGCTAGGGAAGGATTCAGGGAGAAGCAAAGCTGCTCCTGCCTGCAGGACATCCTGAATTTTAACCTGCAGTGCCCTCAGACTCTGCCATCCCATTTCAGCAGGCACAGCACACCTCCACCTCACCAAAACCCACCTCTGGGCTCTGTGTCTGCTCTTCCCCTGATGAGTTTTGTGGCACCACAGCTGCTGCCTGATCTGATTTGATGACTGCCATGTGTGAGCAATTTCCCTGCCATAAACCACTGCAGCTTCCTGCTCTGCTCAGGCTTGGAACAGGACAACATTTCAAGGCATATAGAACATATAGAAACCTTTTTCCTCTTCCTTTCTGTAGTCCTGTCATAGGAAATTTTTTTTTCTTTTTTCTTTTTTTTTTTGTGTCAGTTTTCTGGAACACGGCTTCTTCTTCTTCTCTCTGTCCCTCTTTAAGATGCAGCCATGACACCATTAGGGAATAACTTGTCTGCCTGAAGCAGAAGGTGCTCAGAGAGCAGAACACACAGAAACAAACCCCACATTTTAAAGGGGTGTTTGCACAGTTCAGTCAGTCACTGCAAGTTTCAGGGGGATGAGCCCTGTGAGGCTTGAGAGGTTTTCTGCCACCTCAGAGTGCACTGAAACCTTTGATGCCTGGGGAAGGCTGACCTGGAACAGAGACTGGACAAAGCTGGATAATAAAGTAGAGATTTATTGAAAGGCCTTTAAGGATCCACCTTGGGCAGGGCAAGAGCCTGGCCAGGGCTACACCCAAGGTGGACCAAAAATAGTCACAAAATGCCTGGCCACTCACGAGGTCTCACACTTTTATAAGTTTTGGCCCATTTGCATTTTGGGTTTAATTGTCGAATTACAGCATCAGGTTGTGAGGTCTCATCCTTCTTGTTTTCTCTCTTCAGTCCACCCTTGTTTGTGCTTTTGTGCCTGCAAGTTGTACTTACTGTCCTTGGTCAAGTTGTACTTATTGTCCTTGGTCTCCATCAGGAAAAGGATTTGTTTTGTGTCCCTGCTGTGTGCAGAGCTGAGTGACACTGGCTGTGAGCTCAGAACTGCCCCCCTGGGCAGCACAGAACCTGAAATACAGGAAAGATAAAACTTCAGGCATCACCTTGTGGGGACATCCCTTCCCCTGGATGATTCTCCCTGTTGGAGAGGAGCTGCTGCCCTCAGGAGCCGAGCCCAGGGCATGGAGGCAGCTCTCCAAACCTCCAGTCCTTGCAGAGGCACAGCTGTCAGGGCTGACAGGTTGTTAGAGATTCATGTTCACTTATGAGCCATGAAATAAAGCTCATCTCCCCTGCAATTTACTGCTATGCAGTGCCATTGATTTTTATGGGAGCTGCCTGGTGTTTCATAGCAGAGTGTAATTCTGCTCCTTTTTTCTTGGACATTTCCAATTTGCCCATCGTTCACTTAATGGCTCAGTCAAGAGCCCACTGAGCTTTTTATAGTATTTAAATGGGAGGCATTAGCATAGCATGGATGCTTTAATACACCTATATATGAATCTTTAATGCATTCTTATTGATCAAGTCCTTATGTGGTAATAGAGGACTGTCCTCCCTGTTTACACAGACAGGAAACTCAGGCACAGAAGGGAAAATTATTCAAATGTTGTGTGCAGGATTCAGCAGCAAAGAACTCAAATCCACTTATCCTGAGCTGTAGAATCCCAGAATGGTTTGGGCTGGAAGGGACCTTAAAGATCATCCAGTTCCAACACCTTCCACTGCTCCAAACCTTGTCTAGCCTGGCTTTGAACACTTCCAGGGATCCAAGGGCAGCCATATCTTCTATAGGTGCCTTCTCACCCTCCCAGGGAAGAATTTCCTCTCAATATCCCCCTCTAATCCTCCCCTTGGTCAGCTTAAACTCATTCCCATTGTCCTGTCACTCCAGTCCCTCCTAAACACTTCCTGTCCATCCTTCTTGAACTCCCCTCAGGTACTGAAAGGACACAATTGGGTCACCCCAAGCTCTTTCCCAGGCTGAAGAACCCCAGCTGTCCTAGCCTTTCCTCACAGCAGTGTCGCTCCATCCCTCTGTCCTGACTCCTGGATCCTCTGAGAAGGTTTTTGCTGCTGTTTTTGTTGCAATTTTTTGTGTCCAGGAGTAGCCTCATTGTCTCTGCCTCTCTGTTACTGTTTTTTCCCAGCTCTGTTTGGACTGGTGAGGTTGAACCCTGCTCTGCCCCTGAGCCTTGATTTACAATTAGATGAGAGAACTGTTGCAAAGGAGCTAAAACAGGTCATAGGGTTTAAAAGGCCCGAAAGGAAATAATTAATTTACGAGGGTAAATTGTTGGTAAGATGATGTGAGCGTGTGGAAACAGCTCTCGGGGTCATTAAAAAACAAGAACAGATTTATTGACTGATCAGATGTCAATAAGCTTCCCTTACAAGCGTGGACATTGTATCCTGTGAGGGAGCTGGGACGGGCAGGGAAGGGATCTGCCATGGCTCATGCAATATTAAACAGAATTCCTCTCTACTTAATCCTCTTATTAGGTATTGCATTACCTGGGCTGTCAGGGCTGGGGAGGGTGAGGCAGGCAGGGAGCTGTCACCTCCTGAGCACGTTTTTCAATGCTTTGTGCACCAAGGGATGTTCCAGCCACCCATCTGCACCTGTGCCCTGCAGGAGGTAACACCCAAATGGGCCCAAATTTGGTGAGGAATGGGGAAAACTCACCAAAGGTTTGCCATTCCTCAGGCCTGGCAGTGAGATGGGTGTCCTGCCCTGCAGGGAATGGATGTGCTTTGCCCACTGGTGGCTCAGTTATTGAGGGTGAGGCTGACACTGAGGATGGCCTTTCCCTCCCTGTCCACAAGGAACCAAACAAACCAAGCTCATCCTGTGAGGCCTGAAGCCTTGATTCCTTATTTCTTCTGTGTTTTCCTTGTCTGAATTCTCTGAGATGAGATCTGTGGACTTTGGAGGTCGGGAGGAGGTTCCAAACCCCACTGGGGATCAGTCAGCACAAGAGGGACTTCTGCAGCTCCCCTGGAATCTCAGTGCCAGCTCCTTTGGGTCTGAGCACAATTATCCCAAGACAAGCACTGTCAGAAGGCAAAATGCAGCTTTGTGGGGGCAAAGAAACAAAACTGGAAGCTGACTCTGTGCTTTTACCCAAGTTGGAAGCTGCTTCCCACAGGAGGCACCTTCAGCAAAGTCCAGCAGCTGCTGGGAATGGGAAGAGGTGACGTGGGATAAGCAAATCACAGATCAGGTTATTCACCAACAGAATTGGCAGTTGTGGGATCGTCCTGTAAGGGAGAAAACATGGATTTTTAAATTATTTTTTTTGTCCTCTGCTGCTTAAAATACCAGCAACCCAAGGTAGAGCCTAATCTGTGATGCTGTACCTGGAATGAAAAACACCACATCTGTTGCAAACCAAAGAGATTTAAGGCCCCTCTCTCTGGAAAGCCAGGGCTCTTTGAAATATTCATGAATCTTCAGCAGTTTCCTAAGATACAGAGGAATGTCAAATAATCTCCTCTTCTATTTTTTCCACACTGAAACGTTTAATAGCTTGAGCTGTGAAACCTTTGCAAGATGGAAAAGTCCCTTTCCTTGTCTCCTCAGGACACACTGATTGTGATTCCTGTGATGCAGATGGTCCCCCCAGAGCAGGGGGGCAGCTCAGGTGTGGACTGAGGTTAATTTATTGGGGGATGTTACCTGCAAAGCCTTCCATCCAAGAGGCTCAATAAAGCAGTTTTTTGGTGCTGAGGGGCAGACCTGAGGTGTCAGTGCCATTCATGGGGATCCATGTGGAGCACTGGAAAACCAGAACAGCTGCCGGAGACAAGGAAAGCTGAACAGGAGGAATAAAACAGGGTGAGAAAGGCAAGAGCTGGGCTTTGTGCTGCATTCAGGCAGCACTAGACCACAGGTTTCTTTGAGGCACTCTGACAGGAGGCTTTGGATGGGGAATGCAGCAGGCGCTGAGGTAAATTGCAAATTTAATGATGTTTGCTGTGAGGACAAGCCCTGAGGGGGATGTCTGACAGTGTGGAACCACCAGTGCAGAATAACCTGGAGAGCTGCTAATTACAGCACAGCCCAAACCCATGTGGAAAGTGAGGCAGGCTGAATGTTCTGGCCTGTTCTTTCCTCATCCTTGCACCAAGTCCCCTCACTTTGCAAAGAGGGACTTCCAAATATTTCCAAATTATTTGGGATTTCCCCCAAAGAATCCACAGGAACTCAGTTTTTTTGGGATTTGGAGATCTCCTGGTTGGGTCCCTGAAGTTCCATACAAAAATACCAGTGAGAAACTTCATTCTGAACAACTTCTCAAATTTTGAAACTGCAGAAGAATTTTCCAATATTCTGATTTTAAACTTTCTCCAGAATCAATCTCAGCATCTCTTCAGGAAAAACATGGATCGAGGCTTTGCAGATCTGTCACTGTGAATTATAACACCTCCACAAAGACTTTCTCCAAATCACAGCATTATTTTCAACAAATTTATTTTAAAACTCGTCAAAATATTGATTTTGAGGTTGGAAACATCTCAGCATTTTTCATTATTGCACCACATCCCTTCACTTTACAACCAAATCGACCCATTAACAGCCATCTGGTGTGGTGTCCAACAGGGAGGGGAACCTTTTCCATCTCCAACTTGCCTTTGTTTCCTGGAGCATTTGGCAGCCCAAGGAGTGCAGTTGGCTCTTCTGAGCCACATCATGCTCATGTTCCTCAGGGAAAGAGGTCAGTGGGATATTCATAAAGATATTCATGAAGGTCTCTCTTGGGTTGCAGGAGAGTCTGGAAAGTCAGAACTGAGCCCATCTACAAGAGCCTTTTGCCCAAGGCTCAGGTAAATAGAATTCTGCACAAATGAGTTCATGTAATAGATATTTCTGTATATCTGTGTATTCAGAGATGTAGAATTCCAGGATGGTTTGGGTTGGAAGAGACCTTACAGCTCATCCAGTTCCACCCCCCGCCAAGGGCAGGGACACCTTCCACTATTCCAGGGTGCTCAAGGTCTTATCCAACCTGAAATCTCCAGGGATGGGGAGTCCACAACCTCCTTGGGACACTTGTTCCTGTTTCTAATTGCCTTCACAGCAAAGAATTTCTTTTAATAACCAGCCTAAACTTTCCTTCTTCCAATTTATATATATTTATTTGAGTGTATATATATATATATATATGTATATTAAACCATCTCAGCTTAATGCATGGGAGCTGTCACATTCCTCACCTCTCACCACAAATGACTGCAAAATTGACTGTCTGAAATGCAGGAATTCCATTGGAATGTCTGCTGTACACAGAGAGCTCACGGATTGTGCCGCCAGGAGTGTCCCGCATTGCCCTGGGCCCCTCACCACAACTGCAGATTTCCAGGGGTAACTTTGCATCCCCTGATGGGAAGGATTGAGCTTGGCTTTTCCACAGGTCAGGAAGACCCTGCAGATCTTGCCTACCTCTCTGATCCCACACAGTCTGGGAATTAATTCCATAATCTCATTTTCACAGAACTGACAACTTGTTCTGCTGAACACCCAGCAGTAGCATTTGTTCATTAATTAGAGGCTGCTGCCTTTTCCAAAGTGCCATCTATGACTATTTTCTGTTCTCTTTGGTACAAGACTGTGGCTAAAACTTCCTGGGAAATTTAACCTTTCATTAAAGCTCACCTTTTTATCTCCTTCAACTCATTGTTACCCTCATAACTGCACCAAAGGCAGCTCTCTGATGCTGTGACAGCTTTTCCAGGCTCTGGGATGGGCATTCCCTGGAGGGGCTGCTCCTGCAGCTCCCAGGGCACCAAGAGTGTGTTCCAGATATCTTTGGGGTGCTGTGGTGAAGTAAGTGGCTGATAAATGGAGCATTTATGATGGAAAAATTGTCCTGATAGTTTTGCCACATCTGAAACTTCAGTGGAGCATTAATTTGGGCAGTGGAAATGCAGATGTGGAGCTGAGGGAACAGCTGGCAGCAGAGGGGAGAAGAGGAAAGGCCAGGAACTTGTACATGTAAGGGTTGGGGACTAAAACAGTGAGAGTAAAATACCCCAGGTCAAAACTCTGTTGCAAAATAGGTTTTTTTGGACTGACAAAACCATTTGCTGTGTGGCTGAAAACGTGAAAAATATCCAGTTTTATATTGGTGATCATGATCTGGCGGTCCAGCAGGACTCTGGGGCTAAACTTGGGCTCAGTCTGGAGGTTTCTTTTCAAAATCCTTGTCCAAATCCCTGTGCTGGCTTCTCTCTGCTTCTCTCACTGCAAGAAGGTTTAGTACTTCCTTAAAATGGCTGGAGAACAAAACCTGCATTAAAGTCCAGTGATTGTTTTTCAAGGAATTGTAAGTTATTGATCCCAGAATGCCTGTGGGTTTTCTGTGCTGTGCTTCAGCACAGGTAAAGCTGTTGTTCTTCTCATCAGCTGAGTCACTGTAACAGAGCTGATGGACACCTAAAACATGGAAAAAAAAAAAAAACCCTGAACTTTACTAGCAGATATAGCAACATTATTTTGGGCTTTTTTTATTCTCTTTAGCTGTGACGATGATGATGAACAGTTCTGCATTTGAACCAGCAAGAAGGAAACCCTGTTTGCTGTGTCAGATGTACCAAAGGCAACTTTTCCTCCTGCTCTGGATGCAGAGCTTTGTTTTCTCGCTGCCCCCAGCCTGCAGACACTTTGCGTGTGTGTGTTTATCCCCGATGCAGCTCCGGGAGCTCTGTAAACACGGAATTTACGTGCTCAGACTCGCAAAGCCAAGGGAAGGTTGTGTTGAGCAGGGAGTGCCCTGCGGCTCCTTCCCCTGGAAACCCGAGCAGAGGTGGGTACAAGGTGTCAACCCCCAATTTCGGCGACAAATGGATTTGCGGGCTGCGTTCCCAACCTCAGCCTTTCCTGTGAGCTTTTCAGTGCACACGGAGCAGCCTCACCGAGGCTGGAGCATTCCCTGAGTCATGGAATGAATTCTAGAGTTTATTGTTTGCATTGTGTTATTTTTTCCTGTGTTCATGGCTGGAGCAGCTCTTACCATGCTCTTGACTGACCTTTCAGCTTGTGGTGGGCAGGATCCTCTGGTGATGCCCAAGCCAATTCAAAGTTGTCTCTTGGTCAACAATTCATCGCAGCCTTTCAATTAATTACTGCAATGACAAATTAACTCAATGACCAAACAAGCTATTTCTGGTCAGAATTTCATTATGGGGTTTTCTGTTGTTGTTTCAGTGGGAGGTTGAAGGCTCCTGCCTCACTGGGTGTTTCTCTGGGTGTGTTCTCTCCCGAGTTTTCTGTAGCATGGATTTTCCATGCTGGGTTTTCCCAGTGTTCTCCCCCTGCTCCCTGAACTGTGTCCAGTATTTTGAGCAGTCCCTGCCAGCCCTGGTCATGGGATGCCCATGGCTGCTCTGCTGCTGCCAAATCCCAAAGGGATGGAATTTTCCCTTTGAATTCCAACTTCCCCTCTCGTTAGTCCTCAACCAGAGCATCCTGCTGGGATCACACTCCGGGAAACTGAGCATCCCCCTGTGCTGTTCATCCTCTGCTCCAAGGCTGGGGCTGTGGCCCAGCTCCACTTGTTTTTAGGTCACAGAAACTCATTAAATTCTCGATTTAGCCAAGCATTTGGCATTCCCTGAATTCCAAGGATCCTGCGGCAATGAGGAGCAGCTCAGCTACACCGTGGTCCCCCAGGGTCTGGCACTGTGACCCTTGTCAGGCACAGAGGTGGGAATATCATTAACAAAAATATTCCCCTTCCCTGAAAATGCTGTCAGGGCTCCATCCCTTCCCCTGCCTGTCCCTGCTTCCTGTATTAACATGAAATCCAAACATATCCTTAGGAAAACTGACACAAACCCCTCATGCTTGTGAAAGATCAGTAACTACATTCTTGTTTATTGACTGCAGTCAAGTTTTATTATGCCTCAAATAATTAAATACTGCAACCATGACATTAAAAATACAGGCCAATTTAACAAAATAATTGTATTCTGAAGATTATGTACATATTATACATTTTACAGTCTCATGTAAACTTTTTTTTTATACATAAGGTAAGTCTGATTTATGGTAACTAGAAAAACCCAAAATACTCACTGACAAAGATCTTCCTATGAAACATAAGGACTGGATCTGGGACAATTAGGAAAATTGCAATGAATGGAAACCAACTATAAAACATAATATAATCAAGTTAGTAGAAAAATGAATTAAATTACATTCATATAAAAAATTAAACTAAAAACATTGCTATGCATCATTATTNAAAAAAAAAAAAAAAAAAGGGACAAACACCCCCACACTCCCTCTCCCTTTATATATTAACACAGCCTTTGATGGAGAGCTCCCCTGTGCCTCATTTCCAGCAATGGGGCATAGCCTGGGAAATCCAGATTCCCATTCTCCTTTAACATATATTAAATAACTAGTGTCTGTACCAATACAAATATTGTATAATTCATGCACTGGGATTATGTTGAGGGTAGCCCACACCAAGGCACAATTTTTGTGTCATTTCCCACCCTCCCCACCCCCCGCTCAGGTTTTCAGCATGCAGTGCTGGAAATGTTTGCTGGGCTAAACAACTTCTGTGGCCTCTGGCTCCAGTCTGAGTCTCACCCTGGGCCACACAGAAATCCTTCCAGCAGATTTTTGTTGTAAATAAATAAGGAAAAGAAGGTAAAGGCCTTTAAGTTCAACATCTTGCACCAACTGTGTCAGCTCAGCTACCACACCCTGCAGAAAACATGGCACTGAGGCAACACCATTCTGGTCAAATATTTTATATATTAACTAGGACAAGGAAATTGCTGCTGCTGTAAATCTTCATCCCTGTGACAGCTGTAGTGTTTTGATTTGGCATAATGGAGCTCCAAGCCTAAATTGGTTTTTAGCTCCCAGCTCCTCTCAGCACAGCCCCATTTGCATGAGCAGCCAGGTACTGCTTGTAATTGAAGTACCTGGGAAGGCTCATTAAAATAAATGCATAATTGAACCGTATCTAAACAGCTGCCAAAATTAACAGCTGGTAACTTGGCTGCATTCTGAAGGCTTGTAAAATTTGCATATTTCATAACTGTTCTGCACCTAGGAAAGGCCTGGTCCTGCAAAGGGAGGACTTTGTGAGGTTACAAGGAATAAGCAGCCCTTGGTCAGAATAAATCCATGGAAGACAATGAGCTGGAGTGACTGAAGTCACCTGGATTTAGGCACTAGGAATGTTCCTTCAGTGTTGAGTGCACCTGACAGGACACCAAACATTCTGGCAGGCCTGGACAAGGTGAAAGTGTATCCAAAATGACCTCTACAAATCGTGCCCAGAGTTACAAAAAATTCAACCTAGAGGATGTCTGGTTATGTACAGCCTGGATAAAAAAAGAAATCCTAATTTAGAGTATCAAAATACTGTATTCATATAAACACAGGACAGCACCTAATAGAAAAGTAAAAAGTGGAAAAACACAAGTTTTGTTGGTTTTTTTTTTGAAATTAAATACTGTAAAAAAAGTTGTAAAAAAAAAAACACAACAGGAATTTGTGTACTGGAAAAAGAGAAATGAAGGGAGGAACTACATCTCCCCTCGTCTGTGAGTTTTTGCTGCAACAGCTCTGCCTTCCTCCTCCTCCTCCTCCTCTTCCTCCTCATAATTTTCTTCATGAATTTCTTTCTGGTTGTTGTCTTGCATTTCTTGCTCTTGGTCTGTCACTCTGTTACTCTTTTCATCTGCCTGATTGGGGAAAACAAAACAAAACAAAAACTTGTAACAGATTCAGTGCCAGTTTCACTATAGCTCATTTTAGGGCAATTAAATGATCTTCAGCTGCAGTTGTGAGAGCCGATGGGCAGAAACAGGAAAAAAAAAAAAAAAAGATTTTTTCAAACCCTCCAGGGAGCAAGAATTGACAAAGAGATGGAAGGGTGAACTCAAGAAAGCTGAGACAGCATGAGATGTTAAGCTGTATGATCCAAAGCAAGCCAGAACAATTATTATGTCACATCCCTATGCCATAACCAGCTGTGGAAAGGGTTTGATCCTGTCCCTGACCCCTGGGCTTGCACAGGACTCACATTTTCCTCGTTTTCCCCATAGGGCTCCTCTGCATTGTGCTCCAGCTCTCGTTTCTTCTCCTCAGTCAGATCCTCCTGCACCTGCAAAGCACAGGAGATGTTCTGTATGGTTTAATTGCCTTTCAGAGAGTGGCCTGTGGCACAACTGGGCACATTTTTCACAGTGATATTTTTACAGAACAAAGATTCTAAAGAAGGGAGAAGAGAGCAGGGAGAGGTTAAAGGAGGATAAAAAGAACCATAACCACCCAACGCTCAGGGAATTCTCTTCCTCTGAGAACATCTAACTTTTAAATACCATTCTCACAGACAAGAGTCTGTGGAGAGAGCAGGTCATGCTGAATCTGTATCCCTGATGTTCAGCTTTTGAATCTCTCATTTCTTTCTGTTCTGTCAGCACTCTCCCTCCATTCCATGCCCCACTTCCCATGTTAGGTGCAAATTTGCAATAGGAATGTTTTGTAGTAAACTTGATTTCCTTTTGGGAAGTGCTGCTTGTACTTGTCTGCTCCAAACAGCTCCTGTGAGCTGGGTCAGAGGCATCCATCACACCAGCATCACTTTGGGAAAGATGTGAACAGCAATGGATAATATCTGAGTCCACCTGCTAAAGAAACTGATCCCCACTGCAGCATCTCTTTTCTCTCTTAATTGCTCAATCCATCCCTGCTCTCTCTTCCCTCCTTCCAGTCAGCACAGTGGGCACATCCTTTATGAGATGAGTATAAATTGCTTCCTGGAAACCAAAGAGCAGCTGCCAAAGGCCAGCTCTGCCCAGTTCCCAGTGGCCTGCTTGGATGTGAGCAGCAGCATTTTGCATTGGTGAATGCTAAGTGCATCCCAGCTAATCCAAAGTGCTCCCCATGAGGGAGTGGCAGCAGCCAATTCCAGCGCTTTTTTTTTAAAGGGATTTTGTGGGAAGCAGAAATAGGGATTGATCAGGTACCACTGAGGGGCTGTGGGGTAGCTCAGCCTACACAATGAGTTTGACATGAAGGAGAAAGTCCCTTCCCTCCTTCTCTCCTCCAGCTCCATGTGCTGTCAGCTTCCTGAGCAACTCCATGAACTGCAGCCTGGATTGCTCAGGAGGAGCACAGATAAATCAAAGTCAGAGCTAAAGAGTAAGTAAATGGCCAAGGAAGCAGTTTGCTCAGAACTGCAGTGTGTGATTAGAGATTAATGAGGTTTTCTGTGACCTTGAGGTATCCAGGAATTTTTTCCTTGTGTTGTGAAAGGCTTAATCTTTTCAATTATTGCACAATTAATGCTGTGTGGCATGGAAGACTAATGGATTGCAGCACAAGAGCATGAGCAACCCAGAGTGTATCCAGAAGGGGACAGCAGAGTAATGGCAAAGACTTCCCAGGTTTGCTAAAGTCACACAAAGTGAATCCTGCAGTTCTAAAAGACACCAAGGTTGAGTGTTAATGGAGTTGTGCTCTGCTGCCTGAGCCTACACCTGCCTTGGGTCTGTGTTCTTACCTCCTCTTCTCCCTCTTCCTGGTATTGTTCATCCACATTATCCTCCTGCTGGTCAGGATTTCCTGCCATCTGCACAGAGATCACATAAAAATTCAGTTCTGTGAGCTTGCCTAATAACCAGAGGGCTGAAGATTAAAGCTTCTTGTTCTGGAACTCAAGCTCTCTGTAAGGCTAAAGTAACAATAATGGCAGGAGAAGTTTTAGTGCATTCATTAGCAGCTGTGAGAGCCCAGCTCTGTGATTTAAAATTGCCCTCAATTAAAAAATAGCAGGATGAATATAAGAAAAATCACTTCAGAGAATAGAGCAAGACTTTCCATACTAAGCAGGAAGACAATGGAATATTCACCCCATTGAAGACCAGTGGCATAAAAATTCAGACTCTCTCTGCCTGGAGGAGTTTACAGCTCCAACACAGTTGAAATGTGCAGCTTTAACCTCCTGAAGGAGCCCCAGAGGTGCCTCTTTTGCCTTTACCCACCACCAAGTGCTCCTCCATTCCTGGATGTCCTTGTTTCTGACCCGTTTCCTTGTGCTTTTCATTTTCATCAGGCAGGTTCTCTTCTCTCTCTTGCTCAGCTTCTTCAAATTCATCTTCTCCCTGATTATTGGGGTCATCAGCAGGATTCACATCTTCCATGCCTGCCTTCTGCAATTTACAGGATTAGCGTTAAACACTTTTAGCTCATGGTCCAGTTGCATTTCCCTTGAAAGAACTGCAGAATGGGCTGTCAGAGCCAGCTCCATCCCCACTGGCAGCAGCAGGATCAGGGGTCACTGAGGCACCTCAGCAGTGAGCAGGGACAGAGGTGCAGGTGCCTGTCTGCTGAAACTCACAGACTGTGAGCACTTCTGTCCCAGAGGCTGCTGAATAACCTGTGTTTACTGACCAGCTGACAGTGCCTGATAAGGCCAAGTGAACAAAGATAAGGGTTTAATGCTCACATTGGCATCATTCAGTATCAGCCTGTCCTGCTCTATTCACCTTGGCTATGTCTACATGAAAACAGAACACTTTTCACCTTTGCCATGCAGAAAAGATGCATTTTCTGCTTATCATTCCATAAAAGCAGTTTTCTATCTTTATAGACAACAAGTTAAAGATCCCTTAGAAATATTCACTGCCACATCTTAATTTGCTGAATGGGAGGGGAGTAAGGGAGATGCACTTGATGCTGACAGCACCAGGCAAGGTGGAGCTTGGGGGAAGGCACAGGGTGATTCTCCTGCCCCTGATGTCAGTGCAGTCCATGTCAGGGCTCAGTTCAGTGCTGACCTACATCCTCTTTCAGCACCTCACACCTCTGTACTGACTCCAGCTGGCTACAGTGGCTCTGGAGCTGCCCTTTAATTAATGACAGCATGAAAAATAGCAACCCCTCTCATTCTGACTGGGCACTGCTGGTATTTTTTGAAGCCAAATGAACCTGTTTAAGACCCAGCTAAGACCAAATCCTTTATTCCACCAAAAGCACAGATCAAAGGAATGTGGAAATAAACACCTTGCTTCTAACAAGGAAGCTTTTTTTCCTTTTATTTCTTCCCAATGAGTTAAGGACACCTTTAAAAAGATTTTAGATGTTGTTTTCAACTGTCAAGCCTGTCTCCCTAGCAGACCTCTGCTTATCTCATTTCTATAAGGTGCAATTATGTCAGACAAGACCTGTGGGTTCTCACGTCAGTAACACTGCAACCCTCAGCATCTTAATTCATACTTACTGATTCATCAGCCTGCTGATTTTCTGCCTGATGTTCTGCTTCTTGCTGTTCATTTGCATTATTCTGATCATCATCTTCACCTTCATCCTGGTGCTGGTTGTCGTGTTCATAAGCTGAAGAATTTTTTAGGTGATTATTGGTTTATGAAAGTTTTTAGTTATCCTTTTAAAAAAGTCTCCTACAGACAAGGTTCCACATGTGCTTTTGGCAGTGGGCAGCCTCTACATAAACAGGTAATACTCACAGAATTGAGTTACTCCTAATAGGAAATAGAAATTAAAAGACCAGGCCAGGTTGGATGAGGCATTGAACAACCTGGGCTAGTGGAAGGTGTCCCTGTCCATGGCAGGGGTGTGGAATGAGATAAGCCCCTTCCAACCCAAACAATTCCATGATTCTGTAACTTAAAGAGATCAAACAAACCCATGAGCAAAGCCAGGAACAGAACCAAGATCCACAGAGCCTGGTAATAACAGCTCAGTCAAAAGGACACTTTTCCTTTCAGAAATGTGGACATGATCTTTGGTAATTCCTCTATTTCACTCAGTCACTTCAGCCATGGTTATTTGAGCTTCTGGTTTTAAATTGCAAGTTTATGTTTCACTTGAATCCAATCTGGATATGAAATGAATATTAAAGTCTCCCATGCAAGGCAGTGCACAGAGAGCCTGTGAGCATGGCAGGGACAGAAATTCCCTCTTACCTCCTTCCTCTTCCTGAATACCTTGTTCTTCCTCCCCTTGTACAATGTCCTGGTCCATGTTATCATAATGAGCCTGTTGGCTGAGAACATTAAAAGCCAAGCATCATTTCAGTTTCAAAAATGTGTTTTCTGCTTTAATAAACACCCCCCCCCCCTCACCTGCAGCTCTGCCTCTCTCAGCAGCTGCCAGAGCAGCCCCCAGTTTCATGCTCTGTTATCTGATGTTTTCTCACATCACCTTTCCTGAGAAATGCTTGACAGAACAGAGACTTTCTAGTGCTGCTACACTGACTTTGTTTTGTGTGTCTCTGCATGTGGAGTCTGCAGTCCTGAAGGATATGGGTCAGGCACAGAGTCAAGTCAGGACTCTGAATTTTAGGGAACAAACCTCCAGCTCTTCAAGGAATTAGCCAACAGGACCCCCTGGAAACCTGCCCTCAGGCACAAGGAAGCAGAACAAAGCTGACAACACAAAACCCAGAGCACAACAAAGGCATAAGGGAGAATTGAACCTGAGGCTGTTTCTGTGGAGTTTCTCCCCTTGCTCTGCCTGTCTCTGCAGCTGGAGCTCTCTCTCCTGGAGCTGCTGCTGCCTCAGGAGCTGCCCTCGCAGCCTCTGCTGGTGCAGGGATTCCTGCTGCTGCCTCAGCTGCTTGGCCTCCTCTGCTCTCCTGGCTCCAAGGTGCTGCTGCTCCAGCTGCTGCTCATAAGCTGCTTTCTGTCTCTCTGTTGGCAATACCTGTCACAGAAATGTGTTAGTCACAGATTAATCATCCTCTCAGCGATGGGAAACAAGCAGGGAGAAAACTGTCCAGAGGGAAACACAAGCTCCATGCAATCACAGCAAAGTGATTTTTAAGTTTTTGTGTCCCTGCTTGGAGTTAAAATGTTTTTTGGAACACAGACTGGAAGTGTTGGGGTGTTTGTGGGGTAAACAGGGAAGAAAGGAGATTGTGGGCTAAGGAAAGCCAATGCTTTTCCTATAAATAATAATAAACCTCCCAACACATTACACAGTAAAAGGAGGTTTTGATGACTGATGAGACAGCAAAAGTTTCCACTGATTTAAGTGGTAATCTCAGGGGGAGCTGCTTTTAGCCTTAAGTGAGACTCTGCACATCTTTTTATACTCAGCAATAACTTAGATTAACTCCAGTCTCACAGCTTAACCCATTGCTGCTGCTCTGACCCTCTGCACCTCTTCAGCAACAGCTTCTCACTACACCAGAGTGACACAATTAATCTGCCAGGACAGAAAGTGTTTACAAAGCCTAAAGTGAGACCAGTGAAATACATTTTCCACTGCTGATCCAATCTAGGATGTAAATCCAGGATTTGCTGGTTTTTATTTAGAGCTGCACTGATTTCCCCTGGCTATTTTAGTCATGTTTGCCTGGCAGTTAAAATTCCCTGTCAAACAACAGTGAGCAGTGAGCTGGCAATGTGTTTGCAGAAGGCAGGTACCTCTGACAAGGAAACACTCTGCAATTTGTTGAGATGCATCAAGTTACCAAAGGAGAGCAGTTCCCCATCCCAGCCTCCCTCTCACCTCCTGAGTTCATTATCAGCTACCACGGGCCTCGGGTTTAGAGTGGGAGACAGGATTCAGTCTGCTGCTCTTTTTCTGTCTTTCCATCTGTTACTTTTTATCAGCAGAATTAATGTTCATTAAGATCTGGCCAGCACTGCAGTACAAGTGTGCTCAAGTTCAGCCTGAATCCTATTGCTTCCAAGTGCTTTGAATCCCTAATTTTCTATAAATGTGACAGTAATTTTATCTAAAAAACAGTGAGTGCTCTGAATGCCAAACTCTCTATAAATCTTTACTTTGTCTAGAAACAGGTGACTGCAACACCAGGCCAGCAGTGGTAAGAGAAGCCTCCATTTAAAGAGCAGATTTAATCACTTAGGAAAGAGCTCCCTACCTCTGAGTGCAGGTGATCACCCAACATGTTGGTTTCCTCTTCCTTTTGCTCCTGCTTTTTCCATTCGTGCTCCTCTGGGCCCTGGTCCTGTTCCTCCTCCAGGTGCTCAGGCTGCCCTGCCTGCTCCATTTCTTCCTCTTCAAGCTCCTTTTTGCGTTCTTCTTCCATCTGCTCTGCCCTCTGCTCCTCATCCTCTCCAGCCTCTTGCTGCTCCTGGATGTTCAGCTCCTTGGCATTCTGGCCCTGGTGAGCCCTTCCCTGCTCATGGAAAGGCTCAGCCCTGGCCTGGTCCTGGCTGTTTATTTCTTCTCTCTCCTTTGGCTTCTCATTCTGCAAAACAGACACAGGATTATGTGTGTACAACACATTTATGGATTTCTGCTTGAACAGAGCCAAGGATCTTGGATCTTTTATCCCAGCCCAGGGCTGTTGTCAGGAGGGCCAAATGTCTAGTTTGGAATGAGCTCCTCCTGCCAAGTGGGATCATTACCTGGTTTGTGGCTGCACAGCTACACAAGGTGTTGTACAGTTCCACCACAAAGCTAAGCCTCATTTTAGCTGAAGTGGAATAAAACCCCTTACAATTCTGAAAAGCCAGCTTTGTGTTTTAGACAGACTGGCTTAGACAGCGCTGGCTTTGGCAGAACTGGATTCACAGCTGGACTCAAAGATCTTGAAGCTCTTTTCCAACCTAAATGATTCCATGATTTTTATTTCTTCTAGGTTCTGCTGGCCAAAAATTCTTGTCAAACAGAATCACAACTGGCTTTTCTTAACTTCTAGATTACACATTCAAGATTCACATCTTACATGTAAATCTTCTTACATTCAAGGTTTTCTGCTTGAGCCTTGGTGTGCCAATTTTAAATACACTGACTTCAATGTGCCATTGGAACCTTATAAAATAAAAATTTCTTCAGAACTTCTGAAAGCTTTCTGTAACACTTGAGGTAGCTAAAATTTTACATTTCTTATTAAAAAAAATTCGATTTTGAGCAACTTCTTCAAACAGATGGCATAAATACACTTAAAAGTGAACTAGTCATATGAGAAAAGATCATCCTGAATAGATTTTCTTACTACTCAGCAATTAAACCATTCCTCACTGCTTTCCTCCAGAAGTGACACAAAGGTGCACAGCCAAACACACATACTCCTAAGAGACACTGAGCACATTTTGGTGAATAATCAGAGCCACTCCTGGGGTGGCTGAAGCCTTTTACCTGGTGCTGCTGCTCATCCCCAGCTCCATGCTGCTCCGGGGGGCGGCTCTGGGGGGACGGGCCCTGCGCCTCAGGCTGCTCATTCCCTCCTTCCCCCTTCTCTGGGTCTTGGAAACTTGGGATTTTTTTGAGGGTGTCCTTCAGCTGTTTGTATTCCTCCACCTGAGTCTAAAGCCAACATGCGAATTACAGTGTGTCCAAATTAATTTCTTAATCAAATGTAGTCACCTTGGAGTGAAGTCGTTGGTGGGACATGTGGTAGAAAACTTGATACTCCAGGGAGGAGAAATATTAAATTTATTTTTTTTTTCTCCAAACATTAGAAGACACTGATCCATCAGGATCTTTTCAAAGTGCACATGCATACAAAGTGTATCAAAACCATCTCTGTGGGACAAAGAGGAGGAGTTGTTTTATTCATGCCAAGCAAGAGAAGTGTCAGAAGGGGATGATGCAGCTTTCCTGGCAGACCAAAGCGAGGGAAGTCAAGAGCACCACAACTTCTCCTTTGCTGGTAGAAAGAAGTGCAGTTCTTTCAGAAACAGAAGTTTTAAAGTACATCTATGTGTCATGAAAATGCCAAGTGCTCAACATTTAGACAGGTGTTAGACAAGACAACAGCCAACATACGGAACTGAGGCAAAGAAAGTCACAGTGGTGAAAAGCAAGAGGAAAAATAGAAGGGAAAAAAAGAAGTAGAGGGAAAATGTAAATTTCTAAAGGCTTCCTGAAATGCAACAGCAAAATGTTGGAATTTTATTTGCTGTTTGACTTTGGACAGGATCAGGAAGCTTTAAAGAAAATCCAGCAGGATTGGTACCCCAATCCCTGGCTCTGCAGCAGAAAGATTTCCAATTAAAATGGATTTTTTGGGGTGGGCAGGGTGTATAAAAGCTGACCAGCTGCATACACAACAGGTACCACACCAGAGAGTTTCCCTGCTGCTCCAGGGAAGGTGTGGGTGTGTTTAAGAATCTCCACAAGCCTATGGACCCCTAAAACAGAATGGCCTAAAGGGAAAGCAGAGTGCACAGTGATTACTCCTGTCAGTCCAGGGGGATGCCTCTGCTCCCTGATTAACTGCTGAAGAGGATAAACTTCAGAGGAAAAAGGAGTATTTACTGAACATAAAACTAATACTCAGGTGTGAGATTTCTTTTTGTCACCACTCAGTGACCACGCAGAGAGATGAACACACTGGGATATGTTAGAAAGTGTCCAGAGGAGGCCATGGAGAAGCTCCCAGGGCTGGAGCCCCTCTGCTCTGGAGCCAGGCTGGGAGAGCTGGGAGTGCTCACCTGGAGAAGAAAAAGATCCAAGGAGAGCTCAGAGCCCCTGCCAGGGCCTAAAGGGGCTCAGGAGAGCTGGAGAGGGACTGGGAACAAGGGGCAGCGGCCTTACGCTGATGGAGGAGAAGTTAAGATTTGATATTAAGAATAAATTCTTTAAGGCTGGTGAGATCCTGGCACAGGCTGCCCAGAGAGGTTGTGGACTCCCCATCCCTGGAAATGTCCAAGGCCAGGCTGGATAGGGCTGGGAGCAATCTGGGATAGTGGAAGGTGTCCCTGCTCATGGCAGGAGGAGGAATTAGATGAGCTTTAAGGTCCCTTCCAACCCAAACCATTCCATGATATTTAAACAGTGCCCATCCAGATCAGAATTCAAGTACTCTGTTCTACTGCAGAGTCACTAAACTGAACATTCTGATTCCAGGCCACAGCTTAAAAGGTGCTGATACTGGCAGAAAACAGGGTTTATTAAAATATTTAATTAATCTGCCTGGCTGGGAAAAACACAAAGACTAAAACACTTTAAAGATTCAGGTCAGTGCAGTATTGACTATTGGTGTTCAATGTTTAGAATACATCTAGAAACAGAAGGATCATTTATGGAGCTGGCAAAGAATCCCTTGGGGACTTTCTGCAGCTGGTTTGCAAGAGAAACTACACAAAGGTGTGAAATATCCTCTGTTTTCAAGGCATGTGCAAGACCCTTCTCTGGAGGGTCCTCACAGGACAAATGTCACACCCTGACTGCAGACAGAGAGGCTTTGTGTGACACAGGCTGTCTAATTAAAGAGCTGAATCAAAGCCAGGAGTGTGGGGAGCTTCCCTTTGGGTTTGGTGAACCTTAAATCAGCTCCTCCACGTGGCCTTGTGGAATTTCAGATGTTATCAGCACACACCACACAGCAAACATGGCCAGTGGGAGAAGAGCTCAAAATTAGCTGCCACTGAGGTTTAGTACTGCAGATTATGATTCTTCAGATATTCAGATATGAGGGACCTTCCTGATCTTTCCCTATTTTTAGGTATCTACACATATTGACAGGCACAACAAGCAGAACTGGGGAAAAAAAATAGATTCAATGTTTTTAATGCTGCTAACGATTTTGTGGACTGTGAAAATGCCTAAATGAAGAAAATCAGTCAGGAATAAAAATAACTTCACATTGCCTCATTGCCTTTCCCTCTGATCTTTCACCAAAAGTCTTCCTTCTGCTGCAACATCACTCCCACTTTCAGATTCCCTGTGGTCTCCACAGCTTGTACTGGCACAGCTGACTGAGCCTGCAACAGTTTGTGCTTCATGGATAGTTCACTTGGAAATGACATTTGAGAAACTTTATGCTGCTGGCTCTTCTAAGAACTAATTTGAGTTCCACCTGGAGTTTAGACACCTCCATACACATCTCCATCTATGTTCTGCTGCTGCTGCTGCTGCACTGATGTGGACTGCCCAGAGCAGCTGGATCCCTGGGAGTGTCCAAGCCCAGGCTGGATGGGGTTTGGAGCAGTCTGGGACAGTGGAAGGTGTCCCTGCCCATGGACGAGCTTTTTCCAGACCATTCTGGAATTCCACGAAAGCCTCACCACCTTTGCAGTTACACCCAAGAAGAGATTTTTCATCCAGATGTCAGAGATAAAGGTCAGAGCGCAGGATGCTGACAGCAGCTCCATCAGAGAGGACAGAGACAGAAAGGCACCGACAGCTCTCAGGGCAGCAGAGACTCTTTCCTCAGGACACACAAGCACTGCTGGGCTGGCCCACAGCCTGCTCTGCCCCCCTGGGAGCTGCTGCAGCCCCTGGGGAGCAGCCATGCACTCCTGGGACCCCCATGCCAAAGGCACATGCAGCCCCCTGCAGCCAGCCCGGCCAGGAGAGATTGGGGAGACAGAGATTTGGGAAGCTGAGAGCTGGCAGGAGCTGCTTTCCTTCTGACCTGAGCAGCAGCTAGTGCACTCTTGTGGTCTTCCAATGTCACCACAAGCTCGTTGTGCTGGGACAGTAAGTTCTTATGCTGTTGCTACACAAAAAGAAGAACATCACACGTGTCACATAAAGTTCATTCTAAAGATCAGGTAGGGAGGCTGGGGGCGGTTTTGACCTAGGAAGATAATTCGATTTATTTTGAAAAGAAAATCCTTAACTGGAATGAAGCACTTATGTATTTCACATGGAATGCATATTAAACAGGCAGAGGAAGTAAGCACACCAGGGAAGGCAATTTGGAGGCCAGGATTTGTGTAACTAAAATAAAATTAGAAGTAGGGTTGGATGTTGATGAACATTAAAAAAAAAAAAACAGAGCTAGAAAACATTAGGCACTGGGTTTTACCAAACTCCAATTTTTAAGTTGTAAAACCAAATTCTGATTTCTATACCAAGTACTTTTCCTTTTTTTTTTTTTTTTATTTTTATGGGCATCTACCTGAAGTGCAGGTGGCCAAAGACAAATCCAGTTCAGCCTATTCCTCTCCTTTTTCCACATAACAGAAACTACAGCACAGTTTGCCTTGGGAAAATTTCTTCCTAATGATCATTAAAGTTCCCCTCAGAGCAAAGCCTACCTTGACATCCTGGAGCTGGGTGTGAATGTCTTGGTGAGCTTTCCTCAGCTGCCTGTTCTCCTCCCGTAGGTTATACAGGGATTCTGTTCAAAAGAAATGAGAAGAAATACAGAGTTTAAACCTGGCTGGATTTATAACACCAGGCTAAGCAGCAAAATTAAGACTATAACACAATCTACATAAAATCCCACATGAGTGCTGTAATAAAAATTAGGTAGAACAATTGTATGGTTTGTTTTTCTTACCTGTCTCCCCAGCCCTATTAAAAGCTTTCAATTTTCAAGCAGAAAATTGTAACATTTGGTGAAATTTTCCATCAGTGCACCCTGCCTGCACCTGGAATTCTGCATCACTGCTCCTGCTGGGTGCTGCAGATGGCAAAATTCCCTATGGAAATCTGAATCCTGGAAAGGCAGACAGGAAGGCACCCTCCTCTCTTTCCCCACATCACACCTGGCAAATGAGAATTTTCTGTCACAGGACCCAGCTATTCCTTTGGAAGGGATGCCCAGATGGCGCCAAAAGCTTCTGCGATCAGGAACAGGGGCTTCTATCCCCACTTTTTACATAATGATGTTGTGGAGCCAACAAACAACCTCTGCCTGCAGTGCAGACAAGGCTGCAAACAGCTCCAGAACCAAGCCCTGTGTTAGGGACAGGTGGCAGAGAAGGCTCTGATGGACACAGCCCCATCCTTTTGTTCTATGGAATTGTGTAATGAGGATGCAAGAGGCCTGAAAACTGCCCAGAATCTCCAGTGGGACATTGGATGCCAAAAGTAAAAACTGAATTCATCACCCAAGTGTGCAGGTGCAACGTGCTCCAGAGGAGCTGGTCCATACAGGACAAAAAGGAGATATAAAATGTAAATAAAGTCACTTCAGAAGGAGGCATAATTACATCTCTGCTAGCCATGGCAAATATTTTTACAAAACAGAAGAGGCAGACCTTTTTTTTCCAGGTTTATATTGGTCTTAGAATTAAAAATTAAAGACTGACTCTACAACCTCTGACACTTGACAGGGTTTTAAGTGCTGGGTTTTGCTATTTCTGTAACCCAGACAGAAACACAGAGCATCTATGAACAGAATTCAGAGAAAGGCCTCAGAAAATCATCAATAAAATGTAACTTGTCAGGAGGCAGAAGATGTATGAACGACCTGTGAGTGAGAACAGAGAAAATGCCTCTCTCACACCACAAAAAACACAACACCCAACACCCAGCTGAATGTGGGCAGGCAGATACAGGTTAAATTTACCCTTCAGCTTGGAGATTTCCTGCTCCTTTTCCTGCTGCAGCTGTAGGTATCGCTCCTTGTGATCACTGAATGTCCTGCTAAACTCCTCTCCTTGTTTCCTGTGATCCTCCTCAAGGTCAGCGTGCTGTTTCTTTAGTTCTTCGTGTTGACTCTGCAAATACCAAGTTGGGACACTGGAGCAGCTCTGTATCTGCAGATCTGGCTAATATTGTCTTTGGCAATTTGTTTAGTAAGTGCAGATGAATAGGAAGCATTCATAACAGGAAGGTTATTATTCAAAGCATGCACATTGCAGCTCTTTCTGAGCACAAAATGATCTCTGTGACGAGCAGGCTCCTGTCCCAGGGCTGTGTCACCTCACCCCAGAGCTGCACTGTCCCCCTGGGAGCTGCTGAATGTGTCTCAGAAAATCCCTACGTGCCAAACTGCATGAGAGCTGATAAGTCAGCATTCCCTGACTTGCATCTGATAAGATTAAATCACTCACTGGAAAGCCTGACTAAGAAAAACTGCAGGAAACCATCTTTGAAAAGTCAGAGGAAGGCACTGCCCACAGCCTGACTCTCTGCAGTGATGCCAGAAGCCAGGCAGGCTCTGTGTCCCCACACAACCAGCTCCACAGTTCCTCTGTCCCAGTCACCCACCTTCAGCATCTGGTGCTGCACGCTCAGGGCGCTGTATCTGCTGTTGGAGTCTTGCTGGAAAACAAAAACACTCGTGTGAAACCCCCTGACACTGCCCTGAGCTCTGCACATGCAGCTTCTGGGAGTCACCAGCCAAGGGATGGCGTCCCCAGGACACAAACCCATCTCTCCCCTGGCTTTGGAGCTCCCACACTCTGCACCTACTGCAGCAACAACCTATTCTAACTCCTGTTCTTCAGCTCCCAAACTGTTCCCCAGTTTCAACATGAAGCAGCCATAAAATCCTAATTTACTTGCTTTATAAAGAGTTCTCTACAGGTCTCTGGGTCCTCTGCCAGATAGAGCTTTCCTTCTGGCACTTGGTGTATAAAACAAAGTTTCTTGATGTTTTTATACTTTCCAGTTCAAAGCCCATGTGTTAGAAAGCTGTCACTGTTCTTTTCCCTAGGGGGTAAGCTACAAAAAGATTTCTAACACCTTCTTATTCCCCCTTTCCCCTTAAATAAAACAACATTACATTGGAACTACCATAATATAAACAGGGGATTATTTTCTAAATTAATTTTCTGGAGAGGTATTAGTATCTCCCACTATAACTCAAATAATTAGGAATTGGAGAGCACTTATGAATGCAGAGTAGAACTGGGATAAGTGAGAGCTCTTTCAATTAATATTTTGCAAGATCTCTTCCTTTGAACAGTCATAATTGCCAAGTATTTCCTTTTCCTTGCAACTCAAATAGCACCAGCTATTAAAAACTTGTACTAGGAATGATGACTTACCCTTCCTTTATTTAGTGTTTCCTGTGCTTCTAGTTTATAAACAAGAAAATCTGCAACATAAAAGGGAAAGTACTGATGAGAAAAAAAGCACCAGGAAGATAAGAATCTGCGCTTGAATAACTTGACTGTTGAGTACATAAATTCTCTTTCAGAGATGAATATTCATGCAGAAACAATTTTCAAAGGATCTTAAGAAAAAAAAAGAAAAAGAACCTATGGAAAATTTTACAAAATGCACAAACTTTAAAAAGTTTCATAAAATATTTTCACTTCAAGGTTTCACACCATAGTGAGAGATGCAGAGCTCAGGCTCAAATCTACAGACAGGTAATTAAATTTGATACATGGAATTTCTCAGCAGAGAGGCCCAAGAGCATCATTCCAAAGGAAAAGGGCATTTATAAATGGTGCATTATTGAAATAATAAACCATTTTCTCATTTATTTCTCCACCTCTCTTTTTCCAGGGTTTGAAAAGGCATCTCCCCCTGGAGTAGCAGCAGGACCATTGCAGGGCCATTCTACACTAGATGGCACCAGAAACCCACCGAGACACGGTGAGAATCATTCCTTACTCCTTGTCAGCTTTGCTAAACTTGTACTTTTAATTCAGCAGCTGAGTCCTCAGTTTTAGGAAGAACAGAGGCTTTACCCTGAAAATTGCAGTGAATTTAGAGGCTGAGGAAACTCAGAGGATTGAATCCTGCTGAACTTCCACAGAGGTGTAAGAAATACAATTTGTGTTTGCCTCACACACCCCCAGAATTTAGTTTTAATCAGCAAAAGCTATATTAGCATGTGCTCACCCTAAAGTAAAATTACTGATTCTAAGTTTAATTTGCAGCTGATGGAATGCAGGAAAAGATCCCATGGTTTTAGTACAAGTTTTGAATTTCTGGCATGCCAGGACAGGACTTACACATGCCCATATCCCAAATACACGTTGGTTTTTTTATGTATATGGTTACAAACATACTCTCTGTGCATATTACTTCATATGGCAGTCATCTGTAAATAGGATTAAAAATACGATTGCTTTTAAAAAGATCCAGTTAAAAAAAGATTAAATAAAAAAGAACTACTAGAAAGAGCAGCACAACTCTGCCAAGTGGATCCTAATATACTGCTTATATATTAAACAACTGATTTAAAATTGAAGAAAAACCATTTGAAATTACTTTCTACTATAATCAATTTCAATGTCAAAGTGAAAAGTACATTTTTACCTTCTTTTGCTTTCTTATGTTCCAGCCTTTCCTTTTGCAATGACTTTTCTAATCTCGACCGGTGCTCATACACAACTGGAAAGAGAAATTTTGTACACAACCCATTTAAAAAGTAACACACACAAACCTCACCATCCACCCCAACACACCCAGGGAGTGTTGGCACAGGATGCACCAGGAAAATACAAGTGGAATGAAGTCATGGGATAAAGGGCTGCCTGTAACCCTTGTGTCAGTAACTTTTTCCCTTTTTGCACCCTTTATCAATCCCAAATCCTGACTTATTTGCTTTGCTAAACAAGGAATGTGATCACCAGGTGAGGCATTTGTTCGTGGAGGGAGCCAGCTGTGCTGAAGCTACCAAACCCTCTCTGCTTCTCAGGAATGCAGGGACGTTTTCCATGTTTCCATCCTCCCCTGCCTTGTTTGCACAGAGACAAGGAAATGAGACAGGACAGCTGCTCTGCCAGAGGAATTCCTGGCAGCACACGAAGTGTCACAAGGAGGGAAGGGAGATGCCCAAGGGCAGGAGAGCTCCAGGAGCTGCTGCAGGGCTCTGCTGTCCAGGCTGAGGCATGGGGAACCTGGGAGCCACCCCAAATTCTTCCCAAAACTGGGAATACAGTATTCCTCTGCACGGTCTCCCAGCAAAAGGGACTCCCAAAGACTGTCCAAGCTGCCCGTGAGTCCTCTGCAGACACCATCCCAAAATGGGGTTTACATTTATGACTTTGTTTGTTGTGTCCAGGTGTGTTTAGGACATCCAACATCCTCTGGCACAAAGTTCCCCATCTGGCTGCCAGCAAAGCAGGAGGTATTTCGTACCTTTCTGTACTTTGGACATGGAGTTTGGGATGTGGCACATCAGTCCCTATCTACCCTTTCCTCACCTCTCGTTATCTAAAACAGCCAAGTTTGCAGAAAAGATATTAATTAAAACTCATGGAAATGTACAATTATGTGTGTTTAAACTCAGTTTAACACAAGTACCTTTCACTGCCCAAATTACAGTTTTAATGAGTTATTAATTTGTATTAAAACAATGAGTGATTTTTCCATCAAAACCAGGAAACTCATTTTCTGAGAATAAATTGGTGAATGCAAGCCTTCAACAAGAAGCACCAAATAAAGATTTGCATCTTGGCAGCCACAGAAAACTCCTCTTGCGCCTCAAAACATGTTCTTAATTCCACCAAGGTGCATTCTGCAGCCTTATCTACAAGTGTTTATGTTTTAGCTCCAAAGCTGGATTGCTAATCAATCCCTGGCACCTATCTCCACTTTGCTATTTATCTTCTAAAGTCAAGGGCATCAGTCAAGAGGATCCAATGTATCAACACCCTCTGGAAGAAAACAAGCAATGAATATTCAAAAAATCACCAGCAGGCTTGGAGAAGGGAAGGAAAAAAAAAAAGGCAGCACAAGACAGCACTACAGGGATGGTTTTATTTAGGCCCTGAAGGTGGTGAATGCTGAATTACTGTGCAAAAGGAACAGTGGCAGCTCAGCAGCGCAGGAGAGCAATGAAAATCCATAATGGGCTTCCCCTCCACTGCAATCAGGGTGGAACAGGGGTTTTGGCAAACACACGAAACCACAAATGGATTTGGAGAGAACATTTTCCATTCCACTCCTCCGTCTGCAAGTGCACCTTCCACAGCTCCTCCTGGTGCTTTAACAAGTGCTGGGGGGTGGGGGGAACCCTGCACAGCAAACCCATCCCAGGAGCAGGAGGAAAGGGGCAGGGAAGGCAGGATTTGGGGGTTAGGGACCTCCCAGAGCTCAGAGAATCCCTGCCCAGCTCGGGGTTTCACCCTGCACCTGCAGGGTCTGAACACAAGGCAGAGCATCCTCTCCTCCACCTGCTGAGTGCTAATCCTTGAAGTACTGGGACAAACATGGAGAAGTCCTAAAACAGCCCCTCAGGTGAGTAAAAAGGGCAAGGAAAACCCCCTCCCTTCACCTCTGCCCTCTGAGTTCAGTTACTGGTTGGCTTAACATGTTTCTCTCTGATAAAAGTCCATAAAGTGCAATGTACTGAAGGCGTTGATGAAAAATAATTATTGACAAAGCACAGCTCCCATGTTTTCGCACTTGCTCCTTTGGGGAGCAGGTTGGAGGTCAGACTTTGTAAATACATATTGGAGTTCATCTCTCATAAATTTGAATTATTTCCACCAGTTGGGAACTTTAGGAAGAGCCCAAACAAAGGGCTTGTTACTACAGCAGGAATTTCTCCTTCTTCACTGCCAGCCTGGATAAGAAACCTGAGCAAGACTCTGAAAGAAATAAATACACTGAAAAACAGGTTTTCTAGAAAAGTCCACCCTAGTAGGGGGTGTAAACTACATAAGGAATCTGACAAAATCCCATTGCTGGGATGCACAAATCATTTTTCCTAGGGTAAGCTTTTAATTTTGCACTGATCTTTGCACAAATAGTTGAACTTTATTTCTATATTATATTTAACAGAATGGTAAAAATGGTGGAGGGAAATGTTGTCATTTAATGGCTAATAGGCATTATTCCAAAACTGGAATTACTGCAGGTGTCATCTTAATTCTTGAAATTAATATGAAATTAATTTAATTAATTAATTAATTAATACCTATCGAATGTAACCTACACAAATGAACAAAGACCCACAAACTCACAGAGCCCAGAAACTCAACTGGTAATCTCACAGATCAATAAAAGATCTTTCACCTCCAGCATGGAAACACTGAACACTCCTGGAACTCATCCCAAAAAAATGGAGTCCTCAAGATATTCCCCATGAAGAGAAGGAGGTGAGGGAGAAGGGAGGTGTGGAATGCCCTGTGTGTCCCCAGATTACACCACTCCCACCAGGGCTGAACGTTAATTACAGCAGGGAGCTGATGAAATTCAGATTACTTAACAGTCAAGGTTCCTTCTCTTATCTTTGCTCTGCACCTCTAAGCAATAAAGCTCTTATTAAGCAAAATAAGTCATTATTGTACATGTAAAAGAAAGCATATCCTAGTTTATCAACAATTTTGTGACCTTGTTACTTCTAACATTTGGTCTGTCAGAAGGATTTTCCAGAGTCTAAAATGCCCCAGTTCCCTGGAAAATTAAGATTACCTTGGGGTTTAAATATACATGATACAAGAAATTTTACTAATTTCACCATGACTGCTTGCTACACAATTCTGAAATCTTTCTCTGAGCTTAGAGTAATACCTTTCACTTAAAACCAGCAGATTTCACTAGTCTTGGCAACACTCAGTGTTGTTTTCCCTCACACTGTGGCAGAGTTGAACTGAACCAGCAGGGTGGGGTAAACCACACTGGCACCTCTCTAGTGACACTGAGAACACAGACTAGCTGTAAAAATAGTTAATTCCCCGTTCTTGTCCCTGCAAATAGAACCATTTAAAATGTGAACCCATGGAAAAAGCTTTTCTGCTGAGAGTAAAGCATTTCCATGAGTCAAAGAGGGATCCCTTCAATAAGGGGTGTAGGATAAATTCTCTAATCCAATGACAATAATTAAAATTTTGACCTCAGATGACATTTCATGACTCCTCTGACACATTTAATGCTGGGAGGAGATATTAACATACCAAGACCTGCTCCCCAAGCTTCCAGCCCTGTATTTAAATCAGTGAATCTGCTTCCAAACAAGATCCACTGATTTCACCACTGATAATCTTATCAGGAACAGATTATCAAACTGCAGCAGCAGGATTCCCCACCAGGCTGGCCTCGGTGTCACTGTGTGAGCTCCATCTATTTGAGAAACTCAGCTGAGGGTTTATTCCCCCTTATGGATATTCCAGTGACACTGCAAATATCTTGGGAAAAAATGGAAGTATTTCCACAATAAAGAGTAGGAAATCTCTGTTTTAAGCACAGAGCAAGAAAACAATATTACAAAAAACATCTGTTTATCGTAGAATGGTTTGGCTTGGAAGGGACCTCAAAGCTCAGCTTGTTCCACCCCCCTGCCATGGGCAGGGACACTTTCACTTCCACTGGGCCAGGTGGCTCCAAGCCACGATATTTACAATATATTGAACAAAATATCGAAGCCATTTAGTAATTTCTGGCCTTGAAGTTTTCTGGTTTGAATTTCCACAAAAAGGACAGAAATAGAAACTAAGATAACGTGAAAGTGACTGTGTGTGAGGCTTCATTGTGGAACATCCAGGGATGGGCTGCTCTCATTCTGCCTTCTGCAAACCACAGCTGGCCCTCTGTGGACTATGGGAATCACCTTTACTTCCAAATAAACTCCTACACTTCGCAATTTGCTCACAAGATCAAGCAATGATTTTGTCTAATTAAAGCCAGTCCTGTCAAATTCCTCATGGAAAACCACACTGTGCATTGGCAGTTGTGCTTAAAAATTACCCCTGATTTGACTGAATTCCCTAAATCATTTATTTTGCTCATAGTAGTAATAATCTGAAAAGTTTGTATTTAATATCTGTATCTTTACATTCAGGGGATTTTTTTTTTTAAGAGAAAGCATAACATGTGCTTTCAGAGATCCTGCACCAAAAATGAGCTGTCAATTAAAATAAACCTGTTCCTCTGACTAAATGTTCCAGGAAGAAGTTTGAACAGAAAAGTTCCAGCAAGCAACTCTAGTTTTGCCCTCACTGCAGCACTGAAAAATGGGAAATGCTGGGGAATTTGGCACATTAATGCACTTTACCCCAGAAACACACACTTGTATTTCTAAGAGCTCATTGTGGCCTCTGTTCAATTGTAAGGATGACAGGAACATTAATTTCTAAACTGGAGCAAACATCTACATTTAACAGAATCCTTTTACTGCAGCCTGCCTCACATACTGCCTTTCTTAGAAGTCAATAACACCTCTAGGAAACAACAGATTTGAGATAAATCGGGACAGAAGGAAGGATTTATCATGTTCAAAGAGTAAACTGTAATAGCTGCTGCTAAAAATAAGTTGGAGAAGGGGTATTAAATGCGATTAAATATTTAATCCCTCACAGATAGGCTTCAGACCTGGCTTTTATCAGGAGGGAGATCATGTTTTCCAGAAATGATTTCCAGTGCACGCCACAAAAGGTTCCTTCCAACCCTTGGTACCACAGGTGGGATCAGCATCCCACCCTGCATTGCTGTTTTCTATACACCAACAGGTGATAAAGAAGGTGTTTTTTTTTTTTTGGAGTGATGATAAATTCAAATAGTTCAAACAAAACCTGTGTAGTGATTTTGGATTAAAATTAGCAAACGTTGACAAAAGCTGCAGAGACAACAGTTTTCTTCTCACATCACCTCTGAAACTATGGGTCTGCTCAACCCTCAGCTCCAGGAAACAGGGGCCTGTTCTTTCTCTCAAAAAGTGTTTTACAGTTTTTTCAATTTTATGAAGGTCTATAATGACTGTATCTATGGGGTGTCAGGATGTACATAAATATCTGTATTCAGAAATTAGTAAAAAATATAGCTTGAAAAAATCCCCACCCCATTCTATAGATGCACAAACTGCATCTGGAAATCAAGAGTTTGAGTTAGTGATTCATTTTTTGACTGAAAATGGCTTAGTTGAGTGTGGTGGTGTGGAAAGGAGGAGCAGGCTCCTCACTCTGCCCTCTGGGAACTCAGGCAGGCCAAACTTCTCTCATCATCTCTGTAATTAAGCATGGAAAGGACTGTCAAAGCCTGGGATCTGAGTCACCTCAGGGAAAGAACACAGCAGGATCATTTCAGGTACCTTAAAGAGGGGGAAAACGCAGAGGACGAGGTGGAGCAATTGTAGTTTCTTTTATTGCCTAATTAAAAATACAGAGTAGAAAATCTTGAGAGGTTTGGGTTGTGCCACATGGCCACAAAAAGATCAGAAGTGCACTCAGCTCACAAGACCTTAAACAAGGACAGAATCCAAACAGGTTGAATTCCTCAAGTGCTCACCTCAGGCTCTGACACAATGAGAAATTCACGCCCCTGAATCCTGAAAATCCCAAGAAAAATCACCCAACGAAGGATTCAGCTTTAATTACTTGCTCCGTAGAGTTAATTTTTTCCAGTAATCTGATTTATTTACCTTCCATTACCATCAAACCTCAAAGCAGCACCTGACTTTCAGCAGGGCAGATTAAATGACTTCTCCCCTGCAAGGATCCCATTCCAGAAGGAGCAAAGTGAACTCTGTCAGCCACAAATTGCTGGCAATATCCTCACCAGCACACCAGAGGAGCTGTAATGGGCACTCAAATCTCCCAGAGGGTGGAAACCTTACTCATAAGTTGCCCCACCCAAACTCACAGGCTGACAAGCAAGCAGCCAGCCCAGTGAGACAATGTGCTTGGAACATCATTTTTAAGGCTCAGGAATTCAGTCAGGCAGGAATGTGTGGCAGCAGATGACTGTCCAAGAAGCCAGAATGCAAACTCACCACCATCAACACATCCTGCCTCCCTCCTGCTGTCTCAGCTCTGTCACTGACAAGCTTTGGGAGGCTTAAATCATCATCAGGAACAAAGATTTTGGATCTATTTTGCATCATGTTGGCTACCAGGTCCTTGTGCCAAACTGGGGAGGGGGAACACCAAAATCCAGGGAACAAACCCACCCAATTACCTCATTCTGCTCAACATTCCTTCAGATCCTCAGCCCTGTGATCCTCAGCCAGGCTCCAGCTGGGGTGCACAGGGAATGCTGCAGCACTGGGAGAACTCTATCCTGGAACTGTTATGTCCACAAGGAAAGGGAACTTGGGCATGGAGTACAGCAATGCAAAAATATAAATGTGGGCACAGGCTCAAATTATCTTTCAAGTCAGAATTCAGCTGCTGGACATGGAAATTCTGCTGTGGACCTGGAAACAAACTTCCCTGAGTTAACTGATCTGTACAGAGCTCCAGCACCTTTTCTGTACTTGGGTTATGAGTAAAAGCTCATAACATTCCAGACAACCCAAAATCTTGAGGTTGAGCTGCAAAACAGACACACATCTATCTGGTTTACACATACTTATATGCAAATGCGTATCTATATAAATATACATTACACCATATACCTCTTCCACACTGAAATTCTGCACAATTTCAAGCCTTTCATGTGTTTTAAGCATTTAGAACATTAAATATCCATTGAAAATGTGAATGGAGATGAGAGCCAGGTGCTCAGAGCAGGTTACAAACCAAAGCTTTCCATCTCAGGAAGCCAGGTAGCAGAATTTGGGATGCTGCACTTGGGGAAGTACACACAGAACCAACCTCTCCCCTTACAGTGTTATCATGGATCTCTCGGGCAGCAACAAAACACTATCAAAGTACTACAGTGTCATATGCACCCTAAAAGTCACAGGAATAACAGGAATTCAGGATTCTGTTCTTAGGAAGAACAACCAAACACAGTAGTAGATGCTGCAGTAGATGTATATGAAAAATAAGCCATTAAAAGCAGTGCTGGCTCTTCCCAGCTGAGGGAATGTAATAGGGAAGTACACCCAGAACTCTGTGTGATGTCAGAGCAGCTCTGGCATCTGTGCAGTTTGCACAGAGATGATAAATATTAATCTCACCATTATCATGCAGAGATGATAAATATTAACCACTGAAGTGACACAGAACTGTGATCTAGTACTGCAGTGCATTGTGCAATTCCACAGACATAAAGCCAGCACAGACCTGACCCCCTCAGGGAGCCTTGATTTAGGACAACTGGCACAACAGATTCTACATTTGCTTTACAGCTGGTCCTTTCTAGCACTGGAGCAGAAACTTTTGATGAAATCCACACCTTGTCCACAGTAGGGAAAACTCTCAAGTCCAGAGACTGCTGGGCTGGCAGCCAAGATCACAGGACAGTCTCAGGCTGCACAGAGATTGCACAAAGCCATCAGACCCGTTAAGACTCTCACAGGAAGAGCAGAAAAAATTAAGTTAGTAAGAGGCACTAACTGTAGGCTGCTATTAGGATTAGGGATTAAAACAGATTAAACAGATTAAAATAGTACACGAGGGGTTACTTAACACCCAGAGGATGAGAAGACAGAAGCTGTAAGGGCTAAAAAGATGTCTGTAGACACTTTCAATCCTGCAGCAGTCACAGGTACAATCAGCCTCACCTGCAGCTCTCAGTGTGGTTCTGTTCTAGCAACTGAAGCCTGCTCCTGTAAGGCTCAAGACTTAGTTTGACAGTTTTAAAGGAGGCAGAGAGCATCAAGTTTTGCTTTTGTCACTTTAAGAAACACTAAGTAAGATTATCTCCATGTTTCAAATGTATATAGTGCTCAGAAAATGAGACTTTAAAATAATCGGCTTACTGAGCAGATCAGCTTCTCTATGAGAGACCTTAGAGATAACAATGACTTTTAGGTTTTCTCAGCAGTGAAAAAATTTGGTGTCATCTCTAAATTCTGCCCCTGGCATTCCCTTGGTGGATTACAAAAGCAGCTCTATGCCCAGCAGAACTTTGTTAGAGAAAAATGCCAAAGCTTGATATTCTTCTACAAAATCTGCAATCTGATCCTCTAAAGGGGGGGAGTTTAAGATCCCCCAGCCTTTCTAACCCAGTTATTGTGTTTCCCAGGTCTACCATCCTACTCTTTGTACCCTGAGCTTATTCCAAGGGGCACAAACACTTCTCAGCAGAGTGGCTGAAGCTGTGAACACCAGAGAGAGCAGAACCTCCCAAAACCACAGCTCTCTTCAGATCAGGTGTGTGTGTTAAACAATTCTGAGACTCTTCCTGCACCATTCCCCAGTGATCTGTGCATTCTGCCTTGGTATTTTCCCACGTATTCCCAGGGGATTGAGCCTCCTTCATGTGTTGCTGTGTTTGAGCAAAACAAGGCAATGAAAAAGATAAAAATCTAAGACAGCTGGCTTTTCATGGGAAGACAGAAAGAACAGCTCATTCGGGCATGAAGAACTGGCAAGTACCAAAAAGGAGAGATGAAAAAACCCATCAAAACATGAAAAATAGTAGAGGGGACAGAGGAGGTGAAAGGAGCTGCACTCTGAGCTACAGCTGAGGATCTTGATTCAGATTTAGGGCAGACCAAAGGCATTCAGGCCCTAAACTGCCACTGTGTCCATAAACTCAGGAGTGCCCATGCACCCCAGGCATTTCACAAATGGACTCAAGTTTCACTCACAAGCCCTGACAGGGGCACTCCCAAACTACTCTGTGTGCAGTCAGGAAAGCAACTGCCTTTGTAGGCTCCAGCAGTCACAACAAAACCCTAAAAAAAGTCAGAACAGGTGATACTTCACTGTTCTCCAAGAGATTCACTCCACTCAGACTTCCAGGGGCACAGCCAACCTGCCACAACACAGCCTCAGCATTCTCAAAAACACCACTTTTAGAAGTTGCATTTTATTTTTGCAGTTTACATTTAAACCTATAAAAGCCTCCTGATGAAATGGTTCTTCAGGAAATACAAGTCCAAGGTATCCTTTTCTGCCCAGCTTTAAAGTCTTATTCAATCACCCAGGAGAGCTGTGAACACCAACAAACCAACCCCTGTTGCTGCAGCCCCTCCTCTCCTTTAACTTTGCCCTCTAACTGGTTTCTTTTTAAAAGATTTCAGAGTGCTTCCATCATATTTCAGGGCCCAAAGTTATCTCTAGTCCAGGATCTATAGAGAAACTGGTCATGCTGCATGGAAAAGATAAGCTGAATTACTTTATCAGTGCGACACTTTAATTTTATTGTTCTCATAAAGCAAAAAAAGTCAAAGAATAATCTTTGGACAGCCAAGAGATGCAGCTCAGATATTCATAGTTGTTTTGTTGGTTTTGTTTTTTTGGTTTTTTTTTAACTTGGCAACAGGAACATTGTTGATTTAAAATCCAAGTCATTTAAAATCAAAAGTTCAAAGTGCAGTCAGATACTGCACCTGCAAACTGGACTTGCTGTCAGCATTGTGTGTTGTTTCCAAGGCTCCGCTTAAAGGAAATTCCTTCCTGTTGTTCCATAACAAAGAGTTAAATAGGGCAGGGTCAGGAATGGGTTTGGTGGTGGATATCACCAGTCAGCTCCAAGTGAGCTGGGTGTAGGCACAGGCTCTGAATTCCCTGTGTTCTCCTCACTAACAAACTCCTACTGCAAAAATCCAGGTGATTGTGCAGGGGAGGTCATTGCAGAAAGACAGGGAAGGAAAGTTTATTTCCCAGATCCCCTGGAGTTCTTAGAAATATAACTTCCCTTTATTTTAGTGGGACATTAGGCAGCTAGGGGCTGCTCCTGCATTTAGTATTTCTTTGGGCTCTCACCCTCCCTTAGGTGTAACAGCTACTTCCAGAACACAGGAAAATTTAAAGAACCATTTTTCATTGTAACATTTTATTTTTCCTTCTATTCTGTGACTTAATTGCCAGCAATTATTTTTTTAAACCGGGTTTACTGCTACCATACTTGGCATAGATAAATTTTCCTGCTTAATGGGCTTGATACACTGGCATGGATCCCAGACCCATGTGAGTTTATTGCATGGATCATCAAACCTATTAATGTTATCAGATCCTGGTCCATATTTCACATTTCCCATTGATACACTGAAACAAGCAAGAGAATTACAGAAAATGCAGCTCCCACAATTGCCTGCTGCTTCCACAAACACGCTTGGATGGCTACTCAAAATCATGAAAGGTTCAAACCAACAGCCCAGACCTCACACCTCTGATCCAGAGAATCTCCCCTCTGTGTCAGGATAAAGTTTGTTGCACGTTCTTCTTTGGCAAAGCCAGAAAAAAGCCAACTTGTCAAATTTTAGCTCGAGAACAAGATGTTCCTGTGTCCTCTGTTGGCAAGTGCACAGCCTAGCAAGAGTAGCCCTTTAGCCATCTGCCACACACCCCCTTGCCAGCCAAACGTTTAGACCTTTTTCTGTGACTAAAACAAAGGTTTCTGGCAAAGAGCTCCCTGCTATTACCTGGAAATGGCCTGAAACTGAAATACTAAGTAAGGATGTTGTCAGCTGGTTGACTAAACATGTTGAAGGAACAAACCACTGTAAGAATCTAACAGCATAAACCCAAGTCTGTGCTCTCTGCACATAAACTGTGCGCTGCCAGGCATGCTTTGATGGATGCTTCCACAGGGAAAAGGATGGCTGAGGATCACCCTGAAGTTTAGTGCTGCTACAGCAGATCCCTCTGATTCTTCTTTCATGCTATTTTGAGGAACTTGAAAGTTGGCTCTGAGCTTTGTCTGTGCTGACCTGATAACCCTGCACTTGACAATTAGAGGTGCTGAGGTCTTTCACTTCCCAGACCATTGATGTTTCAGGTACATCCCTGCTGCTTTGCTTCTGATTTCTTGCCATGGAGATGTCAGACATGGCCAACTTTTCATCTTCAACTATGGGACACTCACATCTGCTGCATCCTTAAACCAAGACACACAAGGATCTGTATTTATGTGGCACCTTTAAGCCAAGCCATTCAAAGTTATTCCAAAAGTAACAGAATAGCCTTACTCAAGTAACTTACTTGAACTTTACTTTTAAATCACCCTTTAGAACCACTTTATTAGAATACTCTTCTCCTCCATCCTGGAGTTATTTAGGGTCTATGCTGCCCAGGAGCTGCCCAGATGGATACTCAACATAAAAACCCTGCAAGACACCAGAGAATCCCACAAAAATCCCAGACTGGACACGGTCTGCACTGCACGCTCTGCCTTTCCCCATCTGTGCCAGGAACTGCCAAGTGCTGTGCAGTCCTTTGGGAATAAGAGTCACTGCGGGACGTGTGGGAGCCAGAGGGCAGGAGAGCTCTCTAGGAATCCACGATAAAACCTCACCCTGACCTCGGCAGGGCTGGAATCCCAAAAAGGGACACCCTACAAACCCCACAGGCTGGAGGAGAACAAGGGGGAGAAGGAGCAAAACTTTCTGAGAGAGGCTGGACAGCCGGAGGAAGAGGAGGAGGGTGTTCTGCAAGGCTTGGGGAAGGGCAGCAGAGCCTCCTGCCCAGGGAGTACCTTGTAACTGAGCCGAGAGCGACTCCTGATGCTGCTGGTACTTGAGCGCCGTGGCCTCAGCCTTCCTCAGCTGGCCCTGCAGCTCGTAGTAGAGCATCGCCCCGTACAGGAACCCGAACACCACGGTCAGCAGCAGCAGCGACTGGAAAATCCGCTTCTGTTTCCGGGAGCACATCCCGTTGCCCATGTCCCCGGCGGGGTCCCGAGGGCCCCCGCCCGTCACGGCTCAGCAGCGGGCGGGAGGCGGCGGCATCGGAGGCCCCGGGAGGAGCGGGAGGAG
>VWZU01001544.1:5880-36648 GCA_013397095.1 Sterrhoptilus dennistouni
TAATTGCAAATTTATAATAATTTGAAAAGGGGGAGGGGGTGGCTGGCATTCCAAGGGAGACTCCGATCTTCCTTGGCAGATACCTGTCTATTCAAACCAAGACAGCCATGTTCTTCCTTACTGTAACTTAAGTTTGTCTCGTTCACTTCTGAATGTACTTTTGCTCCATCTGCTCAGGAATTTTATTTTCCTTTTTTGTTTATTTTGAAGTATATAGATGTATCAAAAATACAGCTTAATTGCTCTGCAATGTTAAATTTGTTCTGTGCATAAAAGGAGGGAGAGGGACTTTTCATATGGGCAGACAGTAATAGGACAAGGGGCAATGGTTTTAACTGAAAGAGGCCTGTGTAGTTTAGATATTAGGAAGAAATTCTTTACTCAGAGAGTGGTGAGGCACTCTAACAGGTTGCCCAAAGAAGCTGTGGCTATGCTATCCCTGAAAGCGGCAAGATCCCAGGTTGGATGGGGCCCTGAACAACCTGATCTAATGAATGCCATCCCTGCCCATGTCAGGGGGATTGGGAGTAGGTGATCTTCAAGGTCCTTTTCAACACAAGCCATTCTATGAAACTGAAGATGCAAAGTGAAGTTGAGAATTATCAGAGTAATAATATCCCAACTACTTATATTTTCTTTTTCATAATAGAATTCAAAGTGATATCTCTCAAGATTAAACTTTGCTAATATCTGTAGGCATTTGCTTTGCACCAACTTTTTTTTTTGTAGGGAACTAAAATCTAATTTCAAGTCTTCTTTTCTAAAGACAGCTTTATTTATAATCCATGCTGATTACATCCCTGATTAATAGAGTTTCTCAAGAAGTATGCTATTTTCATACATCTTACACACTGGAAATGCTGTAGAGCTGAAAAAATTACCTTTTTTTCAGAAGAAGAGAGACAAATCAGGATAGAGGAAGTAATTTTTCAGCCATCTGTCTTCTCAAAACACACTACCAGCATTCATGCCTTGAGTTGAACCCCACAGCAGAATCCTTTCTAGAGACTGAAAGTAAGAAAACATGGGCAAAATAGGGAACAGTATTTGGCCAATGTGTTCTGTCTGATTCTGACTCTGTACATTGCTATGCATATAAACAATATTTAGGTGTCCTCTGAAGACCTGCTGAAGTGGAAACTCCTTTGGCAGCCTTGCAGCTTTTATGTCTCCAGGGTAAGTCTTGTGAAAAATGTAGCAGGTAGAACAGAATCAGAAAACTTCATAATGGTATTGAACAGCAGTATGATTTTAGAGCTGAATCTCATTTTTTTTTTTGTGAACTAACTGCTGCTGTGAATTTTCACTGGATGTCGTTTAAGTAAGCATTTGCATGTACAAAATTATATCAGATGTAATGAAATAGACTTACAGACTTTCTGGCGAAGTCTGTCAGATTTACTAGTGAATTATTTTATTTCTAGAGGCTTTGTGAACTATCTTATAGAATAGCATTTTTGTTGATACAGAGTTTGTGAATGGCATAATAAAAAGAGGGGAATAAAAAGGAAAAGTATTCTAAAAGTCTTTCAGGTATTTATTCTAAAGTCAAAGACACAGTTTTCCAAAGACCTGATTTAGAGTGGAGGCAATTCTAGATAAGCCATTCCTTCTGAATTAAAACATTTTATGGGAATGTTAGGAATATTTGTTTCATTTTAGCACATTTTAGAGATCTCAAAAATACTTTAGTTTTCTAATTTTCCTCTTCTGGATACTTGACTCTAGACTCCTTGTCATGTTAGTGAGAAAAACGCAACTAAAAAGAGTTTTATGACACCTGTTGATGTGACCTAAGAAGGGCTGTGTCCAATGTGGAAGTACTGAGGGTGCTCTCAGCCTTCCTGGGAAATGGATATAAGAGGCAGTGGTACCCTGTGCACCATTAGAAGTACCAACACTTGTCTTCAGCTACAGAAGAGCACCAACAACTTTTAACAGCTTTTGGTGTTCTCTACTGAATCTGGAAAGTACACTAGTTGGACAACTATTTCCCCTTTCTCCTTGTCTGCCTGGGCTGGGCTCTTGCATGGCTTTGGGGTCCAAGAAAAAAAAAAAAAAAAAAAAAAAAAAAAAAAAAAAAAAGAGAGAGAAAAGAAACAGAAAAAAGAAAACAGAAAAAAATAAAAGAAAAAAAGAAAAAAAAAGGCATCCAGAGAAACCCTAAATCCTTTCGTTGCATCTTTTCATAGCATTTCATGACTTCTTGCTGTTGTATTTATTTTAAGCTTAAAATAGGATACTTGAAAATCCATTTTCTTGAATTGAGAAATTTCACAGCATTTTTGGAAGTAATTTTCTTCTCTTGAAGTATCTTGTGTGATGTTTGCACAGCACAAGATAAAAATGTCTCCTCTATCCTCACACTTCCTTCTAACTGGATGGAAACAGACATAATTGCTTGAATATCTTTATATGCATTTTTATTTCTATCTCCTTTTCTTAAGTCTTCTCATCTTTCCTGGTTCCCAGACAGCCTCTGCACAACTACTTGATCCATCTTCATCAGGTTGCCATCTGATTAAATGATTGTCACAATGTACTAATACGGGGTTTATTGCACAATAGCATTTTAAGAGGTGTTGTGCACTTTCAATTTATAATAGTGGCTTTTAATTATGAACTGTACTAACTTTAATCTGTTTGGCTGAAAACAAAAAGCAGATCAGAGAGTTTTACCTCCAGTACTGTTATGATCTCCTTCCTTCAATCTCTGGTTATTATTGGTGCAGTTAAATATGTGGATAGTGAATTCTGGAAAACTGGTTGTCTGGGATATTGTTGATGTCATTCAAATACACTCTGTATGCTTTTGACTGTACTGGTGTGCAGATTTCCAGACTGTTTTAGAAGTATTTGAGTTTTGGCTAAGGTCTTCCTGGTCATGGACTAATGTTTGGTGGATTTAGTCTTTGATGGTGCTGAAGTTATGAGCAGAGCCAGCCAGAGGCTGGCTGTAAATTTTGCTTCCAGAAACCTCTCACTAGCACTCACTAGCAAGTTTCTGTTTCCAGAAACTTCTCACTTGCTGTTTCCCAGCAAGAGGTTTCCAAGTTTGTGGTTTCCATACATTTGAGCAAAATAGGGATTTTTTGCAGGGCTTATGTTTGAGGACTTCAGCTGTGCAGTGACACCTGAAGTGCCCCTTCTTTTGCCAAAGGAATATGTATCTAATACTGCGTTTTTTTCCCTAGCCTATCCAAGTGTCCACTGGGAGTGTTTGGCCTGTGCTCCCAAGCACATGCAGTGGCTCTTGGGGTTTCCTGTGCAGGGCCAGAGGTTGGACTTGATAATCCTGGTGTGTCCTTTCCAACTCAGGATATTCTATGATTCTATGACTCCAAACCCAGACCTCACAGCACAGGAATTAAGAACAGTGATCTGATTTCTTGGCCTTGACAGCTTACCTTCCAGAGGAGAGGCTGGGAAATTGGTTTTTAACAGTGACTCAGTGGCATCATCTTCAGCCAAGGCCCAACTAAAGCTACCTTTGTACTGAATAAGGAAGAAATCTGCATCCCAAATTTCCTTCATGCAAGCAAGTTCATGTCTTGTCTAGGGCCTTGTGTGGATTATAAAGCTATGGCTTTGCCTCTTTCCCCAAGATTGCAACACTGCTTACATTGCAGCTTTAAAAAAATTTTAATTATTTTGAAAATGGTCTTTCTAGTTCTGATCACTCTTAAAAATGTAGCCAAGCAAGACTATCATCTGTTAAATAAAAAGTCAGTCAGCCAGTCTTTGCTGCTCAGCTTTTGCTACCAATCTGTTATGCCTGTCACAACAAGTTGACAGATTGTCACAATAAATGGCACAAGTTTAGGATGTTGTTATGTTTAGCCTTTGTATGAAGTACTTTGAAACACATTTTAGTAGAGGAGTATAATTAAAGTATAGCAAATGAATTCTGAAAGAGGGGAATAACTTACATGGTATGCGGAGGTGGCCCTTCTTCCCAAGTGCTGCAGGCACCGGCCAGCCCTATCACCTCCACAACACAGGGGCCTTTTTGCTGATACAGCAGAGCTGCTGCGATAGCACGGGCAAATAAAGAGACAGGACTCTTCGTTGAACCAGTGAACTGAGGTTTATTTCAGCCCCAGGGCTGGGGCTCCAAAGAGACCCCGAGCACCTGAGTGCAGGACTTTTTAACAGAGGGAGGAACACAGGAGAGGGTAGAGCATGGGACCAATGGGAGCAATCTTAGGAGTGGCTCAGGAGGTATTAATCATCATAACAACCAATAAAGAGAACAGTGAGAGGGGAACCTCCGGTCCTAACCAATCACCCGGGGCCCTTTCTAGAACCTTCTACGCATTGGGCGAGGCTCCGGGGTGACTGGCAGGGCAGGTAACTCAGCAACCAAAGATTGACATCCAGGGAAAAGTGGTAAACAACCTAGGGGTAAACCAAAGGGAATAGAACAAGGGGGGAATATGGAACAAACCATATAGCAATTGAAATGTGATAAAACATATAAACTTGGGATAACCAGTCGAACTCGTCAACTCACCCCCACAACGGTAATTTAAAATTGTTAGAATAGTATTTTCTATTATTTTTTGTTTACCTGGGGGGAGTGTGAATTACTGCAAGTGACTGTGAAATCTGAGGAAATAAATATTGATAAGGAACTTACTGCCTAGAAGCAAACTACGAATTTGAATATTTATTTTACTTGCTCAAATTGCTTAATTGATAATTACTACTCCTCAGCAAGTTCAGATAATGCAGCCTGCCAAATATTCTCCCCATAAAGGAAGAAAACCTGGTGTTGGTTCCAAAAAATTAAAATACCTGGCCATTGGTATACTTTTTGTTGGGTATTCCTGTTCTGTCTGATTTTCCACAGATATCTGACATTTGTCTTTTTCTTCTTCTTTTTTTTTTTTTTTTTTTTTTTTTTTTTTTTTTTTTTTTTTTTTTTTTTTTTTTAATGTCCTGGAGTAGTCTCTTGGCAGAGATATAACTGTAGTTTCAGTTCTCACTCCTCTTACAGTCACTGATGCATCAATGGTCCTTTAAAACTTACATTTTCATCTATCCAACCCCATGTGTTAACTGACTCTACTGCAATCCCCTGTGAATTTTGACTCATTTGGCATTGTTAAAACCAAACCAAACTTTTTGAAACCATTCTGCTGTAAAACCACTTTCATGTCTGTCCTGAAAAAGTGTGTTTGAGATCTCTCAAAAAAATTATCTGCAAGGGTATGAATAAAAGTCAGATTTAATATTAAACTACAAAGCACAACAGGTTTGTTGGGAAGATTCAAGATTCACTCTACTTACAAAGGACAGCTGAGGCCCAATAAAGAAAGCAAGCAACAAGAAAACCAAACAAAAGCCAAGCAATTAAAACAGAAATTAATTGAAACTACCTAGCTGCATGTGTGTATCTGTGTGTAAAGACAGTGTAAACAAGAATTAAAAAGAATGTAGCCTAAAGCTTAACAACATTTAAGCTTAACTTAATTTATACCTTAATTTTTAGCTTAACCTTAACAATCTAATACAGAAATAACACTTAACAACATTTATCCTAAATTACAACTATACCTTAACGTAACTTCCAGATTTGCTGTAGCAAATGCGCAAATGGTATGCATGCAGACATATTCAGTGCAACATAAGGTACCTGTGGAAAAGTTCCCCTCAGAGGTCAGTGATTATACTCACTTCAGATGCTTTTGCATCTCCTGATGGGCCCTATTCTGGACTACTGTTTATAGGGGTGCAAGAGGGTGGGCTTCAGTCATAACAATGCTTCATCCTGGCCAGAGTTTGCATCTGTACTTTCTTTGAAAGTGTGAGAATAGGAATCCTATGCCATTCTGGCCAGAGAAATATTTTCCAAGGCTGGTCATGGGAAAAACAGAATATTGTTAGAAGTTCCTGCAAGTGGAGAGTGTTTTTTGATAAGCTCAGAGAGAGCTGAACCTAGGTGGCATTTTCAAGGATGAGGCCTAACAAGCATTTTCTCAGTGAACACCGCAGCCTGGAAAGGGGTTAAGGGGGAATACACCACCACAATATCTCAGGCCATCACTGTCAGCAGCATGGGTCATTTGTCATTCAGACCTATGACCTTGTTCAGCCTTGATCCCTCCTCATCTTGTTCTAGTCAAATGCTTTCAGAGGGACTATTCTTTACCTTACTGTACATAGAGGACTTCCCATCCATGCCCTTGTGTTTCTCTGTCTTGGTTTTCTGCAAATGCACATTTTTCCTTCTCACAGGAGGTGAATGCCCACTGATTTCCTATCCTTCTAACTGTGTCATTGGTGTTTTGGCTAAGCTCATTAGTTCCCATTTAATTACTTTCATTTGACTTCTCCTTGGCTGTGTAATTTCTTCTTTCCACTGTACTTCACAACACCCCATCCCCTGTCTGGGACTCTACTAGCGTGCTATACACCTCTCTTTCTCCCTCTCCTTTTGTTCTTACTCAGTTTTCCATGTTAGTACACAAGCCTCTGGTGTAATAGAGCTTTTGTTGCATTTTACTGAAAATTTTAATTTTCAAAGATGTACTGGGCAAGATTTCCAGCTCAGAGGGTGGCTAAAATACAGATGATCAGACTATCACTAGATTGTAATAGGGCAAAAAGCTCACCATTCTCCAAATGCTCACCCCTACAAGCTGGAAAAAGAAAAGACCTGCCAGTATTCTGCAACTGGTATAAACAGAGAAGTGTTCCTGGACTGCACAGTCACCTAACTCCTCTACTGAAATGCTTGCTTTTCACATATTCCAGCCAGACTACAATGCAGTGTGAGGGTGGAAAGCTTTTACCTATAGGTCTTGGCATATTGAAAGAGTCACCAGAAATGATGAAATAACAGTATTTCATATTTAAAATGCTGTTGTTTAGACTAGATTTCTGTACATGATTACATTTCAGAATGCTGCCAAAGCAAGCAAGATTTGTCATGTTTTTCCAAAGCAAGCAAGATTTGTCATGTTTTTCAAAATTAAAGAAGAAAAAAAATTGTCTTTTGGGTAAGGATGGGACAGGAACTGGGTACACCATATAATGTAGTTACCTTTCAAAAACCAATGCAATTTAAAAAAAATCCTAAGTGAATAAATATTATCGTTCATTTATATGTTCCCAGAGACAAATTTTCTAACTAAACAATTGCATCAACAAAGATAGATTTAGAATTCCCTTGGGGTTTTTGTGTTTTTGCAAACGAACACAAGAACCGGACCAAGCAACCTGTATATACCACAGCATTGTTAAAACGCCTACTCATGCCAGGGAGGTCACTGCTGTGGATGAGCCTTGCAGAGGCTGATCATTGAGTAAAATTTGTGAAAATATCTCCTCACTGAACCAGTTCTGCCTGCATGGGTTGGTGTACAGATGACCCTGTTCAGCCCTGTTGTAAGAGTCAAAACTTAGGACAAGGGTTTCCAGGGACTTTCTTTGTCTTGGTTTAACACTGGCCATATCTCTGTGCTGAGTCAAACAGCTGCAGTATGACCTCTCAGTCATTTTGCTCAAGTCCTTACAGCCCATGTTGTGGTGTTTACCAAGAGAGATGGTACTTGTTGCAGAGGTCCTCCTCACATGCAACAGTCAAGGCCAGCAGAAAAGACATATTATCCCCACCCTTTTGGTGAGGTGGAATTGGAGGATGAAACAGAAGGATTAACTGAACCATGATGGTTAGCCAAACTTAGAGAGTATTGAGACACATCGCTCTGGTTCCTTGGACAGGATCTGAAACAGAAGAGGTTTCCTCATGGTTTGTCTCAATGAGAAATTGCTTGGAAATAATGGGCAGCAGAAACACTGATTCAGTTTAGTAAAATTAATACATGAGGTAGAATTATTTCCACTATCAATAGTGTGGTCAGTTTCATAGAATAGCAAGAGAAAAATACAGTTCATGGATAAAGGAATCCAAGGAAACAGGTGAAGAATGAAGTCTAAATTTAAATACCCATGTGACTTCAACTAATTTCCTAAGAAATAACGAACTATGAGCAATGGCATTTTCAGTGGTGGTGGGATTCTAAAGAAATTAATATTAAAGTATTTGATTGAAAAACATTTGAATAATTTAATTGAATGTTCGATAGAAATGGAGAGAATGGTTCTTCAGGCCTGGTACTTAGGTTTCTGAAATCAGTGGAAACAGTGCTATATAATTATTTTGGTATGGCCTCAGTTTCACACTGGAGCAAGCAATGTGATCTAAAAGCTGACAAAGACCAGAGGGTGCACTAGACCTAAACAGGCCACCTGTTTACCCTGCATCAGTAGAGCAAAACATTTTTACAAACCTGAAAATCTAAGTAGTTCCCTGCAGTTACAGGCTTTGGATACCCATAAAGACTGTTTGACACCTGGAGTCTTATACAGTTTCCATAGTATTTGTCAGACAGGCTTGCAGAATTGATCGACAGTGCATCCCGTGTCATCTCTTTTACCCACATTCTGTTGATACCATCATCACAGTGCTATATATTAGATTTTCAAATGACACAGCCCTAGAAAAACAGCAAGGCTTCCCTTGCAAGGCAAGACATTGTTTATAGAAGGACACAGATGTTCTCAGAGCTCTGTGGCACTGCATTGTGTTGAGCAGTGTTCAGAGCTCAGGAGAGCTTCTGTTGCTTCACATTTACTAAATAGCTTCCATGAAATCTTCTGTTTCCTTCTTCCCTACTAGGTTTCTCACTTTTAAGTAGTCTTTCCCCCCACCACATATTCTTCCTACAATGAGCACTACCACATATTTAGATAAGACAAGACAGAACAGAAATCTAAGCATTTAGATTAGCATTTTTTACCTTAAATGGAATTTAATCTTAGAATACATATTTCCCTTCTGTGGTTTTGTTTGTTATTTTGTTTGGGGGTTAGGGGTTTTTTTGGGGGTTTTTTTTTTGTTTGTTTTGGTTTTGGTTTTTGGGTTTTTGTTGTTGTTGTTGTTTTGGTTTGGTTTGTTTTTTTTTTTTTGTTTTAGATTTTTGTTTTTCTGTTGTTGTTGGTTTTGTTAGTTTGGGTTTTTGGCTTGTTGTTGTTGCTTCCCTTAATCTCTTTTTTATCTAAGGTTGTTCATTTACAGAGCTACACCATTTAAGTGACTGGTACCTCTGAGACCATCTAACTGGTCCATCAAAGCAGGGTCTCTTAGCGCAGGTTGCCCAGGACCACAACCAGTCAGGATTTGCATATCTTCAGGAATGAAGTCTCTAGAACCTCTCTGAGCAATCTGCTCAACTGTTTGACTACCCTCCCAGCAAAAGTGTGGGAGTTTTTTAATGATTAATTGATATTAATTGTGATTCCATTTGTGTTATTTATCTGCTCACTGCGTACCCTTGAGAAAAATGTTCCTGTGTTTTCCTTACTCCCATCTGGAGTATACACATATACACACATGTGTAATCTTCCCCTCACACTCACCCTCCCTCACCTTCTCCAGGCTGAACAATTGCAACTCTCTGAGCATCTCCTGACAGACAAGGTAGCTCAGTTACTGCACAAGAATATATATAAGTCTGAAGTTATATTAACACAAAGCATATTAATTTTTTTTTTAATTATAAGTGGTGTGAAGGGACACCAGAATAAGCCAAAGTCAGGTGAAAGAATTATGGGATAATCTATATGAATGTCAATTCAGATTATTTTGGATTAAGACTCCTTCTTCTGTTTAAATAAAACTGGTGCTACTTCTGAAATTTGAATTGGTCTCAGTTTTCTTGGAAAATGGTTTTCTATATTTTGTTTCCTTCCATCTATTTTTGTCTCCTACACTCCAGTGTTTGTCATTTGTATGATTTTAATCCTTTACTCATGGCTTCATTGTGACACTCTCAGACCTAGAGATTTGGTGCTTCATTTCTTTGTTCCTCACATGCTTTTTGCATAACTTTGATAACAGTAAGAAAAATGCCATCACTGAGATTTACTTTTTTTTCACTTTACAAAGATGAAAAATAACAGGCAGTCTTTTAAGAAGATCAAATTAACCATTTTTCTCATTTTCTCTATGCATTGTTATGAAAACAGACTCAAGGACATACACACACTTCAGTCTACAGCTGCTGTCTAAATTTGTTCCAAATTTTTTGTTTATTCTGGTGATTCCAGACCTTACTTTTTTGACTATAAAGATACAAACAGTCTCTGTTAGATTAAGATTGCCTCTCCATAGCTAAGAGCTAACCTCTAATGTTTCGTATGCAAAAGCAAATTAAATCTAAAAGTGCAGACACTATCACTCCTAAATACTCACCATTCTGCTTGTAAGAGGGGAGAGCTGATCTCAAGAAAAACTGCTCTTGAATCTTCTCTGAACTGGCCTGTGTGTCATAATGTTTTTGGCTGGGCAGACTGATCGTCAGCTTTCCAGTGCAATTAAGTATTTTATGAATTGGGTGCAAAACCTCCTTAAGCAGCTAAGTCTGCAGTTCTGCCTCTCTGCAAGGAGGAATATTGTTTCCTCAAAGAAAATCTGTTTGATTGGTTTGTAGGGAGTGGGAGGCAGTTGTGGTATTTGGCACACTTCAGCACTCATCCCCCAGAGCTTCAAGAAAATAATTTCAAAGGACATTTCATGTCATCAGATGGCCAGTGAAAAAAAAGAGAAGCCCACTAGCAGCATAACTGTTCTCCTGCTGGTGTTGTGAGGCAGACAGAGGAAAGGAGAGGAAGGAAAATTTGGTAGATTGAACAATACAAGTTTATAAAGGCAAAACAAAAAAGATGCCATTACCAGCACTCCCATGTTTTTCAATTAAACCCTGCATTGCTTTTGAAACCTTAGACCACAGCTGATGACCCAGAGTAGAAGCTCAATTGTTTATGAAATCTTTAATTTCTGTTGCTGGGTGCTTCATATTTTACTTCATAACTGACATTGCATTGAGAGATAGAGGATCTCTCTGTTTATTATAAAGGGAGAGGCCATGTGCCAAATGCCCATTATATGAACAGTGGAGCAGAGCAAGACTTCTAGAGGATATTAAAAAGTCTAGTTATGTCATTTCATAACTAGCAGTAGTAAACTTATTTAAAGTGATATCTCAGCATATTTATTGAAAGCCAGGCATTTTTTAAGTCAGACTTGTGTCAGACTGCACATTAAAAAATCTGGAAACATTGAAAATGTTTATTAGAGAGTCTCAAAATTTTAGGAAAAGTTAGCAAACCTTTTCAGTGAAATCTCTCCTCTGTTCAGAGATGTCAATGGGAATTCCTTAATCAGAGTAATCAGTGGCTTAGCAGACTCGAATGGATAACTCAAGCTGCACAGGGATCTATAAGACAACCAGGGTCCTAATCACTTCCTAAAAACTCTGACTGACAGTCTCTTATTAGTACTGGTCTCCTCTCTAAATTTCCCTTGAATTTCATGTGTGAATTTGGAAAAAATTGTGGAATTGTTTTTGCAAAATGTAAAGAATTTTGACAAACTTTCCTAATGTGCGAGGACTAGTGAGGTGCTATGATTTTTAAGGTTTCTAAAGTTAGCAGTAGATAGAAGTGTATGTTAGTAATTGTGGTTTTATTTTTCATAAAATATATGACCTTTTTTTTCCCTGTACTATTATTTTTAATATATTTTGCTGTTAAGCAATGACAAAAGACCATTACTAGCAGGATTTTTATGCTTTACACTTCCTTACTTGAAATCAACATGAATATTATCTTTTATGTGATTCACTTGGATGGACAAGAGATTTTTATTTGTACAACAGAAAATTTCTGAAACATTGTGTAGTGGATGTACACAATGTGTCCTTCCCTCCTACCCCCAGATAATGAGTGTGCTGAATCTGTGGACCTTAGGAAATATCACTGGTTTTGGCGTGGAAAGGAACTAATGAAGTGGAAGCTGGCATCTTACCTCCATATTCTTTTACTAGCTGAAATGCTCTCCTGCAAGACTTTGTGTCTCCAATAGGATATTCAGATGGCTCCTTTGGATAAGTCGGGCTTGGCTGATTAAGTTGATTAAGCATGCTGCTAATAATGCCAAGGTTGTGGATTTGATCCCTGTATGGGCCATTCATCTAGGAGTTGGACTCAGTGACCCTTATGGGTTCTTTCCAACTCAGTATATTCTGTGGTTCTGTCATTTACCAGCAATGATGCAGTGTGTAGGCTATGCCTATATCCCTGAACTCTCACTTATGTTTGTCTGTGGGTGAAACTTTTTTGCCTGCTCACTGCTCTTCAGCCAAGTCAAGCATTGCAGGCTTTCTGAAATGTGATAGAAGGGAACAACTGATTGGAGATTCCAAGCTGAAACTGCAGCTCTTGAATATTAGCATCTTAACTAAGGCAGTTATAAAAACAACCTTACCAGATCACACAGAAGTGCATCTCTCCAGGAGGAGCACTGGGAGGGCAAATAGATGTCTATCCCTCTCCATCTAACTGACCACTGTGGACTAAACCACAAAATACATATGCTGTGATTCCAGGCAGAAATTTTTGTCCTGCTGCTCCCTCATCCTCTCTCCTTTGACTTGTTCTCTTGCACAGCAGAGGTGTCCAGGGACACACAGAAGCAATTTCAGCTGGTCCACACTGCTGCAGATGGACTAGTAGACAGAGCTGCCTAGATACCCCTGCCCTGGCATCTCCCACCCACTCTCTTAGTATTGTCATTTCTGGACCTGCTCAGGCTGAATGTTCACTGAGGTACAGAGGAGAGTGCAAAACCTAAGAAACAAGTGCCTGTGTACTGCAGGCACTTGCCAACAGCAGCACCATACTGTCATTGTCTCAGCTTTGGCATGCAGACACCATTGTCTCAGTTAGAAAGCTGTATTTAACAGAAAATAAAACATCTCCAGTCCCATTGTTCCCAACTTCAGTTCCTGTCATGTTATTTTAGTTACTTGAATTTGTTTCGCAATTAACCAGGTAATTTTATATTCTAGCTTATTCTGTTCTAAAAATGTCTGCTCTTTTTTTTTCTATCTTTTCTAAAAACTGCTGTGATACCAATATCTGTCTAAAAAAATAGTAATGAGATATAGATCCCCATCAAATTTTTTTTCCATCCACATAAAAGGTGAAAAAGTACCTAAGTTTTTCGAAGTTTAAGCAGTTGACAGAAGGTAATCTATTGTGAAAAGGTTTCAGTGGAAGGACCTTACACTTTTATTTTTCTTAACATGTATTATTTATATTTTCCAAACGTATTGCCATTATGAAGGAAAATAAATTATAATTTTTAGGTGTCAGCCTTGGGTATTATTTGGTACCTTAGATTCATGTAATGTTGCTCTAAAGCATGCATACAGATGCCTTTGCACCTCTGTGTATGCGCTGGGTGTGGGGGAATGCTTTACTCTGTTTGTTTCAGTGAAAGGAAGGCAAGTTGTCAGCAGAAAAATATACGTCCTTTCAGCTAACAATAAATTTGTGGACCTCCATGGATTACAACTGAGGAGCTGGCCAAATGTGTTCATAATCTCTAGATCAATCTGCCTGGTATGAGTGAGAATAAAACTACATAGTCCTTGGAAGCAAGAGGTATATGATAGGCTTGCAACAGCTAAAAGTCTGTGATCAGATGGATGTGTACTTCCTCTTGGTGTGCTATGATTTGGTTTGTTGAAATGTGGAGCATCAGTCTTCTGAGAATGCCTTGGGGAAAAAATAACTTCTGCTATATGACTGGATGGCAAAATCTTTTTGTAGTTATAATCAAGCTGCAATTATTTTGTTAGAGGGTAAACAAGATGAACAATCCGTGAATTAATAACTGCAACTTCATTTCTTGTTTCACCACTAGAGATCAGGGCCTAAAATACATCTGCCACTCACTTTTAAAGCAGTTCTAGTTGAGGCTGAACCAGAACAGTTTATTCTGGGTTCACCAGTGCTAATGCTGCTATTCTTATCTCTAAAGAGCTCAGACACTTCTATCCTGACAGAAGCTTCCATCCTGCTGCCTTTCAGCTTGCCTCCACCTCTCTCAAACCTTAGGGCCAATACTTCTATGGACTCCGGGAATTTCTCTGAAATTTGTTTTGTGAAAAATTCAGTTTCCAACATGTTTAGCTTTTTCAATCTATACTCCACTAAGCAGCATTTTCTGTGACCACTTGGCACCTAGTGCCTATGGACTGTTGTAGTGCCATTTCCTTCATCTGCAGTGCTTGTGACCTCAGTGAGGATCACAGGATTATCAAGTGCAAGTCTGTGCACAAACCTTGCTGACAGCAGGCTCAAGCATCAATCTTGAGAAATGCTTCAAGCTGACCTCTTCACTTGGCAACTTCAGCCTGCACCACCTGTCGACCTATCTATCATCTATTTCAGCCCACTGAAAATCTTGTGTTTCTTTATGCTTCATATTTGTTGAGGATCAGCTTTTGCTTTGACTGCACAGACAAACATTTTGGTATGAGTCATCTTTTACACTTTTTACACATTTTTTATTAATAATGCTATATAAATGTGAAACCCTTTACCTGCTGCCAGATGATCTCTCCTTCTGTCTTCTGCTTCTCTTGCTTTATTTTGCTTTGAACTTACTGTGGTTTTCACCCTCTGCTTTATATTCTTTACCAGCAACTGCCCTTCTCTTACACGTAATGAACATTCATGGTAACTCCTCCCACCATCTGCAGCTTTCCCTATTTTTTTATTCAGTTGTATTTTTAAAACAAATTTGGCCATGAGATTGTAGCATTTGTAGAAAGGGGTGGGAGCTGGAGCAGTTGCTGTAAGCCTGCTGTAACTTTCTATTACAATGAAGATTAAACTAGGTGAACTAACAATCTTTCCTTGCCTGAATATGTGTCAAGAAAGCATGAGGTGGGAGAGGAATTCAGAAACGAGATGCTGCATGTCATCTAGCATGTTTCCACTAACTTCTTCAGAGCTCAAGAAATACCCAAGATGATTATGAGCCCTAGATGCTTCATTTTGTGAAGTGCATTTTTGAGTAGGTATTTGATATCATCACAGTGAAGAATCTTCTTAAGGAATTATTATCCCTGAATCTGACACGAATTGAGGAAAAAAAGTGGGACTGATTTTTCAGAGTAACGGAAGTAACAATACCTTTTCTTTTCATGCAGTAATTGAAGTTGTATGCCCAGTAAATATTCAGTAATTCATATTTCGATTACTACATTTGATCATTTTAGGAAAATCTTAATGTATTTTGTCCATTAGAAAAGCATTTAACAATCAAGTATATAGTCCTTATCACTTGAATTCCTACTTTACCTGCTTGTAATACCTAATAGGCTAATCCTTTTTTGAGATTAAAAATTTAAAACAGCACAAGAAAAGCTGTTTGGATACATGTTACGAATCAGTTCAGATTTGGTCTAGATACATTTGTGTTGTCTTAGATCAAAGTTTTCTGAGCAAAATATTTTATCTGCTGCAGAACATGGGAGTGCACATGGTGATGGTGATCCATTCAGCTCAGTAAAATGTTTCTGTGCCTGATGTTGAGGAACACATCCTCTGAGGTAGCTCGGGGTGCAGCTGCAGTGGGAGCTGCAGGCTGAGCTCTGGAGCCAGGCAAAGAGGCCGTGAAGAGCCGACCCTCAGCACAACATGGGCCCAGGGACCTGCGGCCCAGCCAGGACCGGATCGGACACCAGATCCGGCAGAGCCGATGATCCCAGACCTTCCCGCGCTCAGGCTGGGGAGGGGATAAATGCCCAGGGGTTCCTTCGTTCAGGATCCCTCCTTAGAGACACCAGCTTGAGCTGTTAGTTTGTTATTGCACTGTGATAAAATTATTTTAATGGTTGGAGTGCATGAGTCTGCTATGGGAAACCTGGGGTCCACCCAGTAAGGAAACCTGTTCTGACTGTGGAGATGTGGGGCTGCAGCTGGGAAGGGGCCTCAGTCCCAACTCAAGTGGTGCAAGAATGACTGCCAGAGTGGATCCTGGATGGTCGGACTGGGAAGTTTCCTTAAACTGGGCACTGTCAGCTGCACCAGAAGAGTGTAAAAAACAAATGTTAGACTCCATAAAAAATATTCATTTTCATCAAACCTGATTTGACAAAATGATGAGAGTTTGCTTCCCTTGTCATGTTCAGAATGACCCTGAGTGCTCTTAGTGCTGCAAAGTTTCTGACCTCAGGAGCATTTCTTGGCAAGGAGTTTCACAAAGTAATTGTGTACTAAAAAAATGCATTTCCTTCCATTGGTATGAAATATGTTGTCTTTCAATTGTGTAGGCTATTTCCTTTCCTTTTCTTTTTTGATATTACTGGTGAAGAAGATATTGGTGGTTCAAATTCTTTTCTCTGTCTGATGCCTGCCCAGCTCACCAAATAGCCTTTAGGGGTCTTCTGAGGATGGTGAGTGAATGGACATTATTAGCCTATTAAACCTTAGCTGTCTTTTATGTGTGTTGAGTCTTTATATAGCTGATTTACTCTAGAAAGTCTTTATATTTTATATGCAGAGTCTGCATGTGGAGCTAGAAGCAGCTATACAAACTGACCCAAGAGATGGTGATAATAAGTCCTCAACAGACAGGAAAAAAATTACTGAAAGAAAATATTTAACTGAAAAAAATTATCCCTACTGTATCTGTTGAAATAAAATGCAAAGGTACCTGATATGACATTTGATAAACAAACACTTCAAAATCTGAAGTAACTTCAGAGGCATTTTCCACTGAAAGAATATGAAGTACTTTACTATCAGTATTCAAGCAATTAGAATTCCTTGGTAAGCAAATTCCTCTTGACACTTTCTGTTAAACCTGTGCCGCCCATGACAACCATACTATTGTTGCTGTACTTTGACTCTCTTCAATGTGATTCTGTAGTTCTACACATTTTTCTTTTTAATTAGAGGAGCTAGAAGTAACAGTATGTGTGCCTTTGGTGCATTATAGCTACTAATACCTGTTCTTTTAATTTGGATATACTTTGCTTGCAAAGTATCTCTGAATTACTCAATTGACTCAGAAAAGGGAGGTAAAACTTTATTAATCCCTTTCACCCCTTCTATTTGTCACAGATATTTGGGAGTACTTTTGATAGCAACATTAACACTGCTGATGACAAGTTTTGCAGTTTTTGCCTTTACCACGTGCAGAAAAGTCCCAAGACAAATAAACCTGAATAAGATCATCAGCATTAAACTTTCTGGCAAACCAGAAGGTTTGTTTAGGTGCAAGTATTTTACTCATAATGGGAGTTGAGTGAACTATTAGTGAAGTCTAGAAATAGGTATTCTTTTGTGCTTTGTTCTGACTGTCATTAATTAAATGGTATGATTGAAATTGCACCACATAGGAAAAACTGTTAGAAATAACAAACATAGAAGTGATTCATTCAGTGTGAATTCTGTATGGACAGATTTTTTTGCTGGCCCTGTGAATTCATAGTAGGTTCAAAAACTTTGCATTTCAGTCAGGTTTGATTGTCCTCTCTGCCTATTTTCACAGTTGCTGTTCAGCTATACTGATGGATAACAGTGTAAAAATTCTAAGAGAAAATGCTCTGAAATTTTTTTTATCACATAATTATCAAATAGTTTCATTTAGAATTCTTATGTGAAAACTCCAATTGCTCAGAGTTCTGATATCAAATTTGGTCACTAAAAGTTATCACTGAAAATGTAAGTGGTCCAGAATTATGTGCATTAGTCATGGCAGTGTTTATCACGAGTTACTTGTGCCATCTCCAATACATCCTTACTAGTAGAATGTCTGAAGCCCCTGATTAAAAGTTTAATACCTGGAATAAATCTGATACTGTATGTACATGGAACTGTGTCTAATGTCACCACCAGTAAAAGATTGCTGATTTGATATCACAGAGACAACAAATGCAGAAAAAAAAATAAAAGGACTTTCTATTATTTTATTGTGTTTACTTTAAATTAGCTAATACGGTCTACATTCTGATCTCTGAAGATCCTTTATAACTAGAACTTGGGAGGATATTTATGTTGTAATAATTATTGAAAACTGATATATATATATCCCTCATATACTCCAATCTTCATGCCAAAAAACGGAATGATGAGGATATACTGACATATTTATTATTAAAAATATAATTTCCTGTCAGTGGTTATTGTGACAGAGGATGACTTTCTTGAGTGCATCTCACACATGATGAGTTTGGTGGAAGTATTATTAGGAGAAGTGTTTTTCTTACTTAAAATATTCTACTCTTACAGTGAAAGTGTAATATACAGTTTTATTTGTAAACAACTGAAGTCTAGTATCTGCAATATACCACACAAAAGTATAATCACTATCAAAATGACAAGACAACATCACAGAAATGCTGCTGGAATTGGTAGAGGCGACAATCAGGACCTGAAACTATTTTTTCTGATTGTATATTCATGATTCCTCTCTACAATGTGTTAAAGTTACTGTGCGAGTTGTTCTAAGCAGATGTTTTAATATGACTAGACTGACACCTTGTAATTTGAGATTTGCAAGTCTAATCTTTCACACTTCCTTTCACCTTTTTTCCAATGTCTGTATCTTGACTTGCAGGCTTAGTTATGGGACACATCCAAGAACATGTATGTACACGAATACAACAAATTGTCACATCTGTGATGCCACACCAGTGATGGTGGTTTACTGGGACAGCAATAATCCAGTCTCACACCATGCAGCCCACCCAACAAACAGTTGTCAGTAACTGGTGAACTCTCATTCTGCAGTAGCTGAGAAATTTCATTCGCACCCGTGACCAAATCCTTTGCCCAAATTTCTCTCTGGGCTTGGGTAGCTCTTCGTAAAATGGCTCTCTTCTTTGCTGTTTATTTGACTCATTTGGCTTTTAGGAAGTCTCTTCCAACATGCTGTGCCATAACAATGACAGCTGCTGGTGAGTGAATGATAAAGCCGCAAACATTTGTAGAAATAAACTGCTCCATTTTCCTCTTGGATAAGCAGAAGGCAATGTTCTCTCTTCTTTTATGGTTTTCATTCAATTTCAAATAGAAATTTGGAGGGAACAAAGCAAAGACATTATCTGTTCCTATTTTTTCTTTCACTGTTTGTTTTTCAGATAAAGTCAAAAGAGTTTGGCAATTTTCCAAATAAATGATGATTTTTAAATTCTTTTCTTCTTTTCCCAGGAAGTTTATCAAAAACCAAAGTTCTATATAACTGCATTCCTGAAGATCTTCCAGATTGTATCAATACATAGTCAGCAGTCCAGAAAGAAAATTACTATAAAGGGAATTTATGGAACATGCAAAAAGAGAGATAAGCGAATTTAATTTTTTTTTCACATTAATTCCCTTCTTTTTGTCCTCATCCTGTTAACTGTACACAGAAAAGTTTTAACTTGATCTCAGTTGAAAAGTAGAAAAGGTGGGGTTTATAATTAAAAATATCTTGTGCAATTAAGAACTACTAATTCCTATTCATCTCCATTCATGAACAAAGGAAATATATACTACAGGATGTAATTCAAGACTCAAAGGTATGGGAGGGATTCCACATTTCCTGTTGTTTTGTCCAATTGATGCCTTACATCTGATCATCTTCACATCACAGTCTGTCCACCATTTTCCTGGGTGCTGCTGCCTATGTTTTCACGACAGAAAATACAGAAATCTTACATTGGCTAATCTTTCTCTCCAGGAGGTTCACATCTAAAGGCCATTATTATCTAAAGGCACCACAGTCACATGGATTTGAGTATTTTTTGGGTTAAATATGCTTCAGAGTAAAAGAAGAGAGGGGTATCCCTCTGCAAATTGGACAAGTTTGCAAAGAGTTGCACAGACAGCTGAAAGCTGATTTTATGCCTTAGGGACAGTAAACAGGGTAACAGGCCAGTTTCCTTTTGCTCTCTTGTTGCTTCCAGTATAAACACGTCTGTATTTGTTGGACACTGAGGATGAGTAAGTTGCATTAGTGGAGGATCTGCTCTACCCAAGATTAAAGCAATAGATCCTGGTATTTTGATAAAGCCAGTCAACAGCAAACCTAGGCATTTCAAACCAGCAGGTCACCTGGATTTAAGGTATTTTCAGCGAGTCAGCCAGACAGAGAACATTGTTGAGCCTGGTCCTTTAATGGGGAATAATTCACATGGCAACACCTTAGACTGCCATCGATGTTTCTGCAGTACCAAATCAGCCTGGAGCAGCAGCTGAAAGAGTATTCAACCTAACAGAAAGCTCATTTTGATGTCTACCCAAATGAGAGAATGCATTTAAAAACTTGGGTGGAACTACAAAAAATCTAGTCCCTTCTCGATGCAACATGCAACATTTCAAGTGTCTCCATGTCCCTCCCAACTCCCAGACCTCCCAGCAGCTGAACAGAAAGAGTGAAATCACCTAAGATGGCAAAGCTAATCAAGCCTTGCTGTTGTCAGAGGGAAGGCACAAGTTACTTTTCAGTCTGCCTATCCCCTGCTGCAGAGACCTGCCTCCTCTTTTGCAGCTGCTATAAGTCCTCAGTGAGCTCCAGGTCCAGCACTGACATCACTCTTGTTCACACAAACCAGAGTGATGCCATGCCATAACCTGTTGCTTTGTAGTACTTCCATCAAGTGAGGAGGCAGATAGCCCTTTTTCCCCCTTTATGTTTTTTATGTTAAAAACATGAGTATGTTCTCTTTCCTCTAGATGCATGGTCCAGAAAAATATGCAAATTTTGGAAGAAGTGTCAAAAAGGAAGATAATTTTTGTAAGATATTGATGATGTGTTTTTTGCAATTCTACTGCTTTTTAAGATGTCATACATTAGCATAAACCCTTGTAAATCCTCTAATTATACCTGTAAATTTTGTTCTGTTAGTGTTAATGCCTTTATCAATTTTTAGCATATGCTGTTGCTTTCTTGAAAACAACAACAAACATGGTAAAATGCAGTTTGTTAAAAATTGAAATGTGTTTTAGAAATTTCTCCTAAAAAAAAAGTTTTTGAGCACATTTTCAGTTTTCTTGTATCAAAGCATTTCATAAATGTCAAAACAGCTTTTCTTCAATTTATGAAGTGCATTAATGTGCTAGATGTCTATAGAAATTATGTTATTAGATGTTTAATGTAACACCCTTTGAGTTTTCAAACAAAAGGAGAATAAGATGTTTTCATGATATTGCCAAATACTTAGATATTATTGAAATTAGTACTTCCGGGTTTTAATTTCATGGTAATTTTTTTATTTCATGGTAAATATACGATTTTTATGACTTTTGAGTTGGATAAGTAGTAATTTATTTCTGCTAACTACTAGGAATGTCTTCAGAACACAAATTGTGTTTATGAGTTTTCTTCACCTTTTTGTGAAGCTGTAACAACACATTTTCCCACAAGATAGCAGAAGCGAGCTGTGAAATTTAGGGGCATAGATGAACTGCGACACGTGAAAAAATCTGAAAATAGAAGATAGAGGCTTGATAAACCAACTAGAATGAGGACATTACGAAGTTACAGGGAAAGCTCCAGCTTTAATTCACGGTTTTTGTGACCTAACAGAGTAGCTTGGATTTTATTGTAAGATCACATACAATAGCTTTCCAATAGCAAGCCAAAATTGGCTACATGATCTTACTTTTCTTTTAAATAAAGTGTTTTCAAGTACAGATTTCACTCTCAAATGATTTCATTCTCATATTTTTTTATCCATATGGCTGAAAAGTGTTCATATACTGCTGGCTGTTAACTGAGTAGTAAGAACCCACAAATTATTTTACTTAAAAAAACAAAACCAAAACTCAACAAACAAAAAGCAGCAGAAGAAATTATATTTGAAAAGACAATAAAAATTCATTATATGTAGTGATAAATACATATAAAAATATAATAATAATGGTAATTAATATTTTATCATGCCAGATCTTGTTTTTAATCTCATTAAAATTGACATTAAAAATCCCTGTAAGTAATGAGATACTGCATAGCAGAGAGTTGCCATAAATATACAGTAAAGTCCTTGTTCAGTCATGAGAGGAACCATCCATCATCAGTGGGCATACATTGATCATCCCTGTTCCTAACTGAGAAATAGAAACATGTTTTTCACACCAGCTTCATAAAAAATTCTGCAATTCTTTTTATTCTGATCTAATTTAAGCTTGGCAAGAAAGCTAGCAGAGCATGAAAGCCGAAACAGCAAATTCCAAGCCTTGAGTAAAATCTGGGTTTTTTCCCCTGTTTTGTATGAAGCAGCTTGGACTGTGTGTCCTTCTCTCTATACACATGTATGTGTCTGTGCACACCTCCCCCAATCCCCCCACCTACTTCCAGCTTTTCCAACCCTATTTCCCAAAATCATGTTAGGAAAAACATCTATATTGCTAATTATGAATACTACTTTACCATGATAGTGCAAAGAATAACCAGTTTCTGAAGATGAAAGAATCTCCATGTGGTGGAAACCATCAGTGCTGCAAACAGGAGACAAGGCCAGCTTGCAGCAGCTCCGAAGCTCCACATAGGTTTGGCCCTTCCTGAGTCACGAGTCTCTATGAGGGATGGTAGATTTACTCAAGGTAATGTAAAGCCTTCCTGTGAGGAAAGCCTTGCATGAGGAAATGGTTCATCCAAATGGATCCCAGCCAAAGTTATGGCTGTTCCAAAAGCATGGCTTGGCTCCATTCAGCATATGCACTTGTTGATAAAGGGTCACACTGAGATACCTACTGTCTTTCCAAATCATGATGGGGCAGCTGAGGATGTCTGCTCCACAATGTAGCAAGGAATTCTGGCTGAGAGAGACTCTTAGTCTTTTCTTCTGACATTGTCAAGTCAGGTCAAGTTCCTACTTTGCAGCTTTCAGATGGGTTTCCAGCAAAGTGGTATCACCTTGCCTTTGACAAGCAATGAGAGCTGTCACACAGCCTCAAAGCCAGCAATGCAGCAGAGTTGGGAGGAATGGACTGACTGTCTCAGCTGCTGCAGAAAGAACAAGAAGCAGCATGGCCAGCTGCAGGATGGACAAGAAGGTCTTGCACTGAGTCTTTCTATAAACTTAAGTATCTCTCCCTCAACTGCTGTTACTCTGTTGGGTCTTTGAGAGTACTGTGATTTACAGAAATGCATGTTTTGATGTCAAAAAGACTGTGTAAGTCATCTCCCTATTGCTGAATAAATATGGATTCTGAAGGCTTCCTAAAGCCTTGGAAAAGAAGTTCCAGTGGGAAGGATATTCCACAAGACATGAGAAAAATTTCCACCTTAAGGGTTTGAGAGCTTTTGCTAATCTTTAGCACAGCTTTCCTTAACAATTATTTGTGTTCATAATTTGGAATTTGCTTTGGAATTTTTTTTCACCTTTGACTAAATTCTAATGGCTTTGCAATTGTTATGTCCATTGAAGGCTTTGAAAGCTGATTTTTATTTCCTGTAGTTTCTTGATTTTCACTATATTAGCTTCTTTTTTCTTTATGATATTTTATGGCTTTCCTGCTTTATGCAAATTTGCTAAGAGATAGATTCTACCTCTGCTGAAATCACCAAGGGCTGCACTATGCTCATGAATGAAAGTTAATGTTATGGATGCCTTAAAGCTAATTGATGCATCATGTAAGTATTACATTGGCAAATGCAAATAAGGTGCAGGCTTCATTCTGGTGTCTTGGTATCCTTTAGTTTTAACCTGCTACTGAACAATAGTCAGGTATTTTTATGTTTTTAAAACACTTTGTTGCAAGATGGACTGGGATGATTTTGTTTACTCAAATGAAAGCTTACTTTATAGATGTGTTTTTTGACTTATTACAGTTTTAGGTTGCCACTGTTGTTTGGATGTCTCAAAAAAGAATGGAAGAGTCTAATTCCCATAACACCACAATAGTTTGCACAAATCAGTTTCACAGAAGCAAAATTTAACTTGGCTCCTGAAATCAGTTGTCTGCAAGAACAACTAGAGAAGCTGAAATTACAAATAATTTGCTGAAAATTCTTGTTTTCAGTTTGCTTCTGTTTTGGTATCATCTTTTTGATGTAGGATTTATTTTATCCAAATACAGGTTTCCAAATGGAAACCACTGCTGCTAAACAATAAATAAGAAATAATCTTACCTTTCTCAAGTGTTCTCTGCTGTGTCCTGAAGAGTTTGAAAGTGTTACCTCTGTTGTGAGTTGATTTAAACTCTTTTGACTGCATTGTCGCAGAAGGAAAATATGCTTATAAAAAAGTCACCATAAAGTTTCATTTGGAAGTGCATTTTTAAAAAAATCTGTATTCCAAACAAGTTTGATACCACTACTACTTTTAGGAAGTAAAATCAAAGGTTATAGGAATAGGAATTACTTTTATAATTTTTAAATTTTTCTTTTAATTTTTAATTTTTCTAATTGTGAAAATAAAGTGTAGCCCACATAAGAAGTTTCAGGTTGTTTGCACTGTCTCACAAGCATGTGGTGGCTTGTAGTTAAGCATGACAGAACAAATGGAATTGGCATGTTCTTCTTTCAAATTCCTGGTGAGAAAGCTGATTACAAATTGAAGGGAGTGGTAATTAAATGGATAACAAACTGTTACTTTTAAATTCTAGCATGCACAAGCAAGAATAGATATTGCTTAGGTTTCCACATTTTTTAGATGTTGATGAATTATATTGTCTCATATTACTCTGTAAACTCCCAAAAAAGCAATATGCAAATGTGTCAATAATTCATGTTTATATATCACTTGGTTTTGGAAAGAAGAAGGCTGAATCTAGGATGTAACTCAGGCTCATATTTTAAAGAAAACAATTTAAAGCAGCTTTCTATTTTGAAAAGGAAATAAAATACATGACTTCTTGGGTGTTTTATTTATTGAAGCATCTCTTAGTTTGGGGCATTTACATGTAACATTAAAATATTTCATGATATCTGGCTCCAAAAAGACCTTGGAATTGGAAAGTGAAAGTTTGCCCTTTATATTTCTCCAGAAACAAGGATTCTGAGATCATTGGTTTCTCAACTTTTCTGTTGATAATAGGTCAGAAAATATCTGATCCATTCTTCCAGCTCTTTTCATAATCTAATTGGAAAAGAATAAAAGTATTTTGTTCCCATAACACTACAAGCAGCTCTCTGAACACAAACAAGGAATAGAGATATCAGTACTTTGTCATTACTTTCTAAATTAGAAGTTTTACAAATAGTGCAAACGAAAGAAGGAGGAAAAAAGATTGAAGTTCATATTACAGTGGATTAAACAGTTCTGTTTGACTTTCAGTTTACAGCTAAAGTAAAATGTTTTCTCTCTCCTTCAGGTACTCTCAGAATTTCAATCTGACTTTGACTATATATGAGGTTTTTCCAAGATCTACCTTCCTCTGATTGAGAGGTTCTACATTTTTAATTACTGCTTACAAGAAGAAATTCACTTGCATATGTAAAAACTTCATAAGGTTCTGTAAAAAGACAGTGCAAAAAGACATTGCTGCCTCTAGAAGATCTTATTGCTCTCTTTGAGAAATGCTGCAAGGAATTTTTTTTTTTAACTTTAAATAAAATTTATTATTAAAATTCAGGGATAATTTCACCTTTTTCCTTGATTATTTTGAGCAAAGTATTTCCATTTGTCAAACAGTTTCATTATCAAACTAGATTACTCTGAAAAAGCCAAGGAAAAATGCCAAACCACTTGCATGTAAATACTACAAATCCATTTTTATATGTGCCAAGTTTTGCTGGGCTTCACACCAAAATTATGTGAAACTACAAATCTCTTACTGTGCCACTCTGGCTCTCCAAGGATTAATTTAGAAAAGAGGAGTAATAGCCCACCTGTGTGTATTCTCTACCAAGATTCTTTCTTTAAAATTTTTTAGCAGCTTTTTTAGCTGTTTTCTGTCTCTTTAGAGTTTTAGAGAATAAAACCTTTTACTCAAAAGTTTTATATCTTGCAGTTAACATGTGGCCATGAAATCCTCCTAAGTTTTAATCAGTGCAAAAGTATGAGCTCTCTTTCACTTGTGATATGGAATTTTACCACAATACTATCAACGTACAGCTCATGCAAAAACCCCTTATTTGATTAATTTTTTGAAAATTGTCCTGTCTTTGTCTTCTTGACAGAGCAATTCAGTACTTTCCTTACTAATTATAACACTTAAGCACTTCAGAAAAAACTTCATCATCAAAGGTTTCTTCAAGCATTAAGTGATGTTTGTTACGTGTTAAAACATTGACATGGGCCAGGCATAGAAAGAGCAGCCTCTTTGCAGGAGCAGGCAAAGGAGTGGAAAGGTTTGGGACTTGTTTCTGTTTGAAGTTGTCCTCACACAGCCTTTCCTGCAGCCAGGCATGTTTACACAGCCTGTAATTTCATCTTGCTTTGGCCCCCAGCTGCCTGCTGCAAGGTCCTGCACAAAAAAAAGCTGGACCAGAACCCCGGCCTGGATCCCATCACCTGCTTTCCTGGTGCATGAGGGTCAACAGATCTCTCCCACTGCATCCTGCCCAACAAACTGCCTGAACACCCGGACCACTGCTCCACCACGCCCTGCGGCGCTGACATCCCTCCTCCTGGGATTCCTTTCACAGAACAGAGACAGCTGGTGCTCCAGCGGTGGTCACATGGAAGTAGCGTTCCTCCTTCGAACAAATGGGGTCCCTGTAGCCCTTCTCAGCTCCTGCAGAGGGTTGTATCTTCCTTATGTAGTCTTTGAATCTCACTGATTTACATGATATGAGCCAGAAATAAAGCTATTATGGAGTATTATGTTAAAGCCATTTAATTGCAACAGCCAGTATCACAAATCTCGGGTTTTTTTAGTGTGTGCAGTAGTGAAAACCCCACAGAATAAACTTTCACAGATATTTTATGGGGTTGTGTTTAATCTCCTGTAGCACACAACACCTGCAATAAAAGACTTGGATATATGGTTCAGTGAGCAGCATGACTGATACATGAGCCAGAAAATCATAATATGAATGTTTTTATAGCAGGCACTTTTCTTTACCTAATCTTCTTTGTCTCCTTTGTATCTTATCACTGGACACATTATTTATTTCACCCGTGCCTCAGTTTCTCTTACTGTACAATAATGAAATTCACACTTCCTGAAGTGCTTAAAAAATCTCTGGACAAACTCAGTACTAAAAAATCTCTGAAAAAATTTCAGATCTGTATAAAAGCAGTGGTAAAACTTTGCAGGCAAAAAGATTTCTGCAGGTACAAGATATACCACAACATGAGACTCTGTGATTGCAAAAATTACATTGACCTAATGGTCCTTGACACATAATTGTTTTCACACTGGCAGTACAAATCCAAAACCTAAGAGACCAAGCGCTGTCTCCAGGGGAGCTACTAAACTTCAGACTAGTAATGACTTATGCATCTAAATAGAAGTGGTTCCCTTTAATATGTACAGATTTTTCCTGATAGTATTAATGACTTCTGGTGACTGAAGTCTATATGTATTGACTGTTCCTGACAATTGCCACACAATTTCTACACAAATCTTACAACTGACGGGAAAATACTAGGAAGGAAAATATTTGACATACAAACAAGCAAACAAACAATGCTTCAAGCATCTAATTTCCTCTTACTGGGGCGCAAACACTGCCCTAAATTATGCTGTACTTCCTTCAGTGCAGAGTTTCAGTAACAGATACCACCCTCAGTTTCAAACCATCCTCTGAAGGATAGAAAGAAAATTTGTGTAATTTGAAATATGTCTCAGTATTTCCCATTCATTAGAGCATAACTCATATATCTGGTTTATATCATCCTTTTCATGTGCTGTTTATCACAGTACATCAGTCAGCGCTCTGTACAGAAAATATACCAACTCCCTATTTTGCGTTACCTTCAGTAGCATATAGTGGTGAACTTGGACTTCTCAGTTCCTGACTGCCAGCATCTCTGCACAACAATCTTGGTGGAGCTCTTATGGTGAAACAAAGTCTGTTTCATAGTGACTGCTCTAAAATTCACTTTTTTTTCCTCTGTCTTTGAAATTCCGTTGATTTGTGAGTGGAGGATTCCTTTTATGAAGTGTTGAGAGGTCCCTGCAAGGACTCTGATGTGTAGAAGAAGCTGGAGCTTTTTGATCAGTAGCTTTGTTTTCTGCTTGAATCCTGAATGTATCACCTTGGGTTTAATTTTGCTTTACTATGTCTCTCACTTTATATTCTCCATCCTATCTAGCAAAGGCTTTTGAACTCTATGGCACTCCAACAATATTTGGATAGCTAGAGAGGGGGGCTCTTTGTTCTCAGAGATATTTTGATATCAATATTTAATTTAGTGAATTCCAACTGCACTGCAAAATAATTTAGCATACGGAGGAGTAGGTACTGAAACACTCAAGTTGTGTGTAGCTGCCCTGGGTAAGTCATGGACCCAAGTCCCCTGATCTTCTAAGTCAACATGGGATAGTTACTCTACACACTAGAGAATTTATCTAGACATGACTGACTGGGGGTGCAGAGCATCCCACTGGCTCTCAAGATGTGCATAGAAATGTTTAAATGACGCATGGTATATTGCCCATTTCCCACATTCCTTCACCTGGAGCTTGCTATACCCAAATCAGGATACTCCTGTTGGCTTCCCTCCCCTCATCTTCTCCAGGGTGGACATAGGTGCTCTGCAGGGCTCCAGAGTGTTAGTTAGTCTCTGGCTGTGGCTGGCCAGCCCTGCCATACAGGACAGGCATCCTCTCCCAGACCACTCACTCCTACACAGGGGCAGTTTTGTCTGCTGATCAGCTCCTCAACTCTGCAAGCTTTCCAGTATAAGTGATACACACACTTCAAGCAGATTTCAGGGGAACATTAGAAATGTCCTGTTTTTCAGTCCTTGGAAGTATCTCAAAGGAGTTCAAGAGGAGTTCATTGGCAACAGCTGGGAATCTCCACAGAGTGTCTGGTTACTGCCCGAAGGGCTGTCAAGCAACCATGGAGACAATGCATTTATTTTTAGTTGTGAAACATTTTTCTCTTTGTTAAGGTTAATAATTTTAATATGCAACTATATTTTCATTTGCAGTATTCACACATAGTTCTTTTGCTATCTTTAAATAAATACATTTTGTTATCCTGTGGCAGATAGCCATAGCCAGCCAGTTCCTCAGCCAGCTAACTAAAAATTTTCAAGAGAGGACTAGCCCTAGCCATTGTCCCCTTGCAATGAAGTTTATTTTAAGCATTACCATTTGTGCATTCTGAAATTTGCTCTAGATCTGTCCTAGTGTTCATGCTTGGTTCCTTGCCTCAGTTTCCACATTACTTACTGTTCTCATAGGTTTTCAACTGCCAATTTATCACATTAAATGTCCTCTTGCACTTGTGGGCAAATACAAAGTACAAAACTGTCTCTGACTCTAAAATAGTAGCTAAATATAATGAATTCTCTAAGCACTCTATTGAAATAAAACACGAGTCCTCCACTTGAATCTACCCTGCAGACTAAGCCATCGGTAGACAAGGTTATTTGCAGTTCTGTAACTTCAGAAAAACTTTGTGAGTAAATCTTATTTCATTGTGCCTTAGTGTCTGAAAGAACAAGCTAAAACACAAATTTTTTTTCAAAAACTGATTCAAATGTCAGGGTCCACAGAATACCCCTGAGACACAGACCTGGGTCTTGTCCAAGGGCGCCAGCTGGATGCAAAGCTCCAAGACTGTCGAGTTTAAATTAGTTTACTCTGCACGGGCAATTATCCTAGTACAAACCACTCTTGACCAAAAGACAGAATGACCAGTTTTAGGGGACATTGGTGACAAAGTCCAGACTGCCACACTGATAAGAAGAGAAAAAAAAGGAAAGCTGTTTCAATTAACACAACTCCTTTTGTATAAAATCTGCCAAGGGTGTCCTTCAATGACATTGACAGAATTACCTGCATACTATCAGCACATTAGCTATGGTTGCCTTAACTTATAAAGCTCTCACCTTCAGAAATGTTTCATACTTGCAGCTCCAGTAGATGAAGCAGTTCTACAGCAGATCTCCACTCATGCCCAAGACATTAATCTTCTACTGCTAAGGATCAAGAATCCAAATCAACGAGAATTTTGAATTTGTCTTGCACTTGCACTCTGGTAAACATTTTTAGAAAATGATAAGATATGGAGAATTTACTTTCATGCAGAAAACTTGCCCATAATTTCCCTTCTTAAAAAAGAGATGAGAAAATATGCATTAATGTACTTTTGTCACTGATACAAATACATACTTAAATGAAGGGACAGTAATAGTAAATGAGAAATGTAACTTGCAGTGAAAATCTTGCTTGAAATAATGGTAGGAGGAAATTACAGTAGAAAAGGGGAACATCTTATTTTATAATGAATTGGAAGTTTTGTTTGCACTCATTTTTATGTAGTGTTTACTATTACTAAAAGCCTATTTCTTTTAAATAATAGAAATATTAAGGCAACACACCCCCCAGGGTTTTTATTAGAGTTTAGGTAGTTCTATTCCAATATAAATTTCAATACCATGAAATTGATATAATTTTATACAGTCAGTTTTCTCCTGCTTTCCAACATACCACACATGGGAACTTTCTTTTTCATGCATTTTTGCAGCAACAAACCTAAAGAGAACTCATGTTAAATATCTGGTGCCTTACAGGAGCTTTCATTCTTGATTTTGTCAGCTTTCTCATAAATTTAAGTTGTTATAGCATAAAGTAATGAAAAGTAACATTTGTATTAAATTGTAGTTATGTTTATTGATTAATGCTAAAACCCAGGCATTGTATTTCCTTTCACTTTGGAAAATAGATGAAATTTGTTTAGCTCAATTTTTATTCTTTCAACAAAACAAAAAAAATTCTCCAGTGTAATCTGAAAACTGACTATTTATGGTGGCTTAGGAATAGAAAGATCACAGAATCACAGAATCA